>CM053622.1:225865923-225883330 GCA_028646595.1 Phalanger gymnotis | reverse complement strand
CCTTCCTTCCTTCCTTCCTTCCTTCCTTCCTTCCTTCCTTCCTTCTTTCCTTCCTTCTTTCCTTCTTTCCTTTTTTCTTCCCTCCTCCTCTTCTTCTTCCTTCTCCTTTGTGTTAATGTTTTTGTTGTCTCATGGAGTCATTTTCTTTTATTTGGTTCATTCTAACTTTCATGGACTTTGTTGCTTGGCTCAGTTTTTGTATATCTTTTGCCAGGTTGTTAATTCAATTCTTTCTTCCATAGCTCTCATTTCTTTTCCATTTCTTCCCTCTAACACTCTGATTTCATTTTAAAAAACATTTTAGTGTAAAGAAAAAACAACTCTTATTTCATTTCTTTTTGGGTGCCCAATCTGTGTGGTCCTGCTGATGGGTTTTTTCCTTTAGGGATTTGATTGTAGATGTTTTGGAGTCACTTTCTTTTTCAAGGTTCATTTCTTTAGCTTCTCTCTGTTATTTTTATATTAAGGTTATTTTTTGTTTGTTTTCTCACTTTTTCAACCTATTCTCTGACTTTGGATTTTATATTAGGCACAAGCTCTGTGAATTTCTGGAAGGAATGCCTGGGCTATGCTTGTATTCTCTTGGATCCTGTCGTTGCTTTCTTCGGGATATTGAGTGTTGTCTTGTTCCAAGATTTTAGGCACATATTTTCAGTGCTATCAAAATGTTCTGATTCAAGGCAAAGCCTGATCATTGCCATGCTGATCTGAGCTCTGAAAGATCCTCCCATGGGCTTGTGTCTTAGCAAAACATCTATGGGCTTGCTCTTGATTTGATTTTTTTTAAACCACTGCTAAATTCAGCCACTGTCAGCAAACTGGAAGCTCTTATGTTTCAGTGACAGAATGAAAGACTCCTTTTTAGTCTGATTCCTGCCCTGGTTGTTTCAGTGCAGTCGTCAGGTTGAGTGACATAATTACTTCTTGCTTCTGAACTTTCTTGATAAGTACACAGGTTAGGATTGCTTCTCACCCTGGAATACTATTCCCATACAGAAGTTCCCCCCCTAGTCTTCCTTAGATCTGTGGCCTAGAATGGGCTAGAGATTGGCAGAATTGACACTTGGAATCTGTTTTTTTTATCCTGCACAAAATTTGGACTCCTTTTTTTCTGGTCTTGGAACCTCATCTTATAATGGTGATCAGCCATTATCCTCTTAAAGTCCTTGCACTAAAAAGCTTTATTTGGCTTTCCTGACTAGCCCTTATCCCCAGGGCTTCTCTCTCTTTTTCTCTATGCCAACTTGGGTGGTAAATATGATTCACTGCAACTTTTTCTTGGATTTTCCCTTAGTACTCAGTCTTGTGCACTGTCTGGGTTGAATGGGATGATCTCTATGTTTCCTTCCAGTTATAATTAAATAATCTTATGGGTTAAAATTTGATGGTAAGGTTGTTTAATTATGTGATGGAAATGAATCTATTAGGTTGTAATTGAGTAAAGCTTTGCAAGGGAAGATAATTCTGGTTTTAGGGGGACATTGTAACCAGTTATTTAAGTCAGTTTCTAACTACAGTAAATGGGATCCATTTTGTCACTGGATATGCTAATATTTAATATCTCTGTAGATACTGTTGTGTCAGATGCTGGAGTGGCTGAAAAGGTACCTGGGACAGTAGGTGGAGAGGGAGGTAAGTGAGGGGTACATTGTTTAAGAGAGAAAAGACTGGCAGTTTCATCACTGTGTCACACTACATCCAATACCAACAAACTTGTTTGTGTGAACTTCTTTAAAGGCCTAGCTCCCCACAGGGAGCAGAATGCTGTAGAAAATATCACAAATATAAATCAGACTTTTCCAGGGTTCCCTACTGTTTTTCAGGTTCCATTTTGGAGACAGATGTTTTGTCTAGTATCATCTCTTTCTCCTCTGTAAATATCAGTAGTATCTTCCTCCATAGGGTTATTGTGAGGTTCAGATGAGCTGAGCAAAGTGCTTTACTAACCTTAAAGCACTATACAAATATCAGTTATTATTCCTAATAATTCCTGCTCTCTCTCTGTGTTCTCTTTCAACACGACTGATTTTAGAGAAGAGGAAATATTTTCCACCAATTCGTGTTTCCATTGAAAATGAAGCCATATCATTCTTCTTTCATTAAGACTAAATAAATTTTATTTTATAATCAATCTCCAGTGGAATTGTCTAATTAGCTGGGTGGGGGGGGGGGGGGCAGGCACAAAAGCTTGGCAATTATATATCAAGTGATTAATTTCTGTTGCACCCAGTAAGCAACTGAGGAAATTACCTAGCAGCTCAAGACAAATGGAGAGGAAAATAGCACCCTGAACACAAAAGAAGTACAATTAAATTAGTATTTTTAAATTGATTGAACATCTGAGAAATATGATGAAGATGCAACTGTGTCCCATACATAAACTTTCTTCCAGATCGGCAGAATTAAGTCAATGGTGGCAATCTCTTCACTGCTCTTCAAAGGGCTTGGGGCTTTGCCAATTGCTTTCCGTGTAAGACAGCATTGCAACTCTGTGTTAAATAAAATTTCACTGAATTAAGGGGGAAGGAAAGAGGAAGACAATATGCATTTAATAATCTATGTTCCAGGCACTGTGTTAACAACTTTACAGATATTTCCTTTGACAATTAAGAGCTGGCAATGATCTTAGGTATTATTTAATCCAAACCTCTATTTAGTATATGAAGAAAATGTGGTCCAAAGAGAAGAAATAATTAGCATAAGGTCATACCAGATAGAAAATGACCCAGCCAGTGTTCAATCATGGATCCCCTTGCTTCAGATCTCACATTTCACCCTGGAGCTTCATTTAAGAGTCTGGTGAGAAGAAGCTGAGTGATAGCACCTTGGGCATGCAGTGGTTAGTGGGTGCCATAAGCCTGGTTGTCTAACTTATGGGCAGAGATGATGGCCATCTAAGTAATTACTTGAGACTCTCCACCTTAGATGTTTCTCTACTTAACAGGTTTCTAAATTTGATTTAAGAGGCAGTTTCAGAGTCAAAGACCTGAGGTTCAAATCCTACTCATGCCACTTATAACCTTTGTGTCCTTGACCAAGTTATTTAAATTCTCCAAGCCTTAGTTTCCTAATTTTTAAATATAAAGGAGTTGAAATAGATGACCTCTCCAAGGTTGCTTCCAACTTAGATACTTACAAGCTGTATGACCCTACAAGTCACTTAGTCTCTGTTTGCCTGATAGTAGTAGGGGAGGGAAGGTAATTCATATTTATATAACTTCTACTTTGTGCCAGGCACTGTGCTAAGCACTTTTTACAAATCCTATCTCATTTGATCCTCACAACAACTCTGTGACATAAGTGCTATTATTATCCCCATTTTTCAGTTGAGGAAACTGAGACAGACAGAGATTTAGGTGACTTGCTCAGGGTCACACAGCTTTTAAGAATCTAAGACTGAATTTGAACTCAAGTCTTCCTGGTACCAACCCCAGCTCTTCAAGCTACTATACCACCAGCTGCCTGTATTGGCATATTAGCATAGCTTCTGTTGGGATCTTCTTTTTTCTTCCACCTGTCCCCTTGTACTGATTTAAGAGAATTATGGTAATATTCCAGCGCAAGAAGCATTTCCCTTGATATATTTAATTTCCTTGAGATCTCTTGTCTTTCTCATCCTATTGTTTTCTTTTATTTCTTTGCATTATTCATTTAAGAAAACCTTCTTACCTCTCCTTGCTGTCATCTGGAATTCTACATTTTGCTGGATATGTATTTCCCTTTTCCCTTTCCCTTTCGCTTTTCTTCTTTCCTCAGCTATTTGTAAAGCCTCTTCAGGTAGCCGTTTTGCTTTCTTGCTCTTTTTTTCCTAAGGAATATTTCTGTTGTTGTTATTGCTGCTGCTGCCTCCTGTACAATGCTGTGAATCTCTGTCCATAGTTCTTCAAGCAGTCTTTCTACCAGATCTAATTCCTTAAATCTATTTATCACCTCCACATCATATTCATAAGGGATATTATTTATGTCAAAATGTATTGTCTGATGGTTTTACCTGCTTTCTTTAAGTCTGAATTTTGCAATAAGAAGCTCATGATCTGATCCACAGTCAGCTCCAGGTCTTCTTTTAATTCATTGTATAGAGCTTCTCTACCTTTGGCTGTAAAGTATATAATCAATCTGATTTGAATATTGACCATCTGGTGATGTTCATGCATAGAATTGCCTTCTAGGTTGTTGAAAAAGAGTGTTGTGGCTCAGATTCAATCTAGCTCAGATTGAATATGGCCCACTTGTGAAAACAAGCATCACCAGTGGTAAGGTTTCTTAAGACAACCCATTATGGTGAATCTTTAATAAACTTTGTCTTTTTCCTTGACTGAGAAAGCTTGAGTCGAATTCTTTTGACAGGACCCGGTGTGTCGGTATTTTGGGGTCTTAAGCACCCCTAAAAACCTATGGTTCCCTACCATCATCATTTTTCTTTAACCTCATCATTTTGGTTCCCTGAGACCGGGAATACTGCTAATCTCAAGTTCTTCTCCAGCCAAGGTATGTAAGTCTCCCCCTTTTCCCAATCCCCTTCTTGCTCTCCAAGCATTTTGGAGGTACTTTTTGGGCCAGACTTCCCAGGTCCCAATAGGTCAGACAGCTGCTCGCTGTCTCGTACTCAGCCTGACACTCTCAGGTTCTCGGTCCAGCAGTTATGTTCAAGGCTATGGACCTGGGCTCAGCTTCTGAAGCATAGAGGATGGATGCTGTTTCTGGAGGTACATGCCCAATTTCTCAATTCCCTCAGTGCTAGGGAATGGGAAAACCCCAGGTACCTTCTTGTATTTGTTTTTTTTTCTGTCTTTTGTTCCTTTTTGAGGCTTACTCCCAGATCCTCCTTGAGGAGGAAGGTACTTCCAGCCCCCCAAGCCCATAATGGGTCAATCCTCTTCAATCTCCAAAATTTCACCTTTGGGTTATCTTTTACAAAATTGGAAAAATATTAGTTTCTCTAAACAACTTAAAAAGAAAAACTGGTTTTCTTTTGCAACACTGTTTGGCCTCAGTATAAATACTGGGGATGTTTACCTAGAGACAACCCCATAAATTGTGGCCCACTGGGGGGACTTTATAATATAATACTCTCTTGCAGCTAGAGATATACTGTCGCACAGAAGGAAAATGGAGAGAAATTTCCTACATAATGGCCTTCGTCAGGCTCTCTCGGAACCCTGTTCTCAGAAAAGATTGTAAGATGCTCATAGCTAGAGCCACCCCACAACAGGCAATGGGGGTCAACAGGATATTTTGAATACTCCCACCATGGGCCCTACCCCTGAGGCAACCCCTACTCAGGTTCCAGCCTCGGGCCCTGCCCCCATGGCAGTACCTCCTCTCCTGGCCCCTCCATCTGAGTGCCGCTGACTCAGGTCTCTTTGGTAATTCCCCCTCTGACCCCTACCCCTCCTCAGGTACCAAATGATCTTCTCCCTTGCCAGCTAGATCCCCTGGCCTTGCAGTCTAACACAGATCAGCCAGATCTCTCCCCAAGCTCCTGTCCCCACAGCCCCTTCAGGACCATTTCCCCTGAGGGAAATGCCTGCCTCACCCAGTGGGACAATTAAAGTCCACGTTCCATTCTCCATTTTGGATCTCATTCAGGTTAGAGAGAAACTGGGGCGATACTCAGAAAACCCCACTATGTTTAGTGAAGGCTTTAGGGACATGTCCCTACAATTTGAGCTTTCTTGGGGTGATTTGCCTATCCTTTTCTCTACCTGTTGTAGCACTGAGGAGAAGAAGAGAATCTGGAAACATGTCCCAAAATTTGGGGATTGTTTGGCTAGTAATGACCCCACAAAATACCCCCAGGAACAGCTGCTGTTCCCAATAGTCATCTAGGATGGAATTATTGAAAGAGTGTGGTTAGAGGAAAAAGATATTATATGGTAATTTGCCTGTTAGAAGGCCTAAGAACAGCATTTCAAAAGCAAATAAATTTTCAAAAAATTAGGGAAATTACTCAGGGAGAAAAAGAAAACTCTGCCCTTTTCCAAAACTGGCTAGTAGAAGCTATTAAGAAGTAAATACATTTGGATCCTGATTTGGATCCTATCCTATAGATAGAGCTGCAATCCTTAACATGTATTTCATTAATCAATCTGCCCTAGATATTAGGAGGAAACTGCATAAATTGGCAAAGGGACCCCAAACACCTCAGGCCCAATTACTGGAGACGGCCTTTGGAGTCTTTAACAACAGAAACCTGATTGCAGCAGAGGAAAGAGAATGCAGGGATAGGGCTAGAGACAGAGAACATGCTCAATTCTTGGCTGCTGCCATGGCCAGGAAAAGACCCCAGGAATGCCCCTCCAGGGAGCCCCCTTGGAGGAAGCCTGGCAGTTTGGGACGTGGGGAAACCTGCTTTCGATGCCACAAGGAGAGTCACTGGTCCAAGGAGTGTCCCTCTAGGGCACCCCCCTGGAGGAAGCCCCCAGGATCCATGCCTCCAGGACTATGCCCAGCATGTAACCAGGAGGAACATTGGAGGAAGGATTGTCCCCTAGGTTCGAAAAGTGGTAGAGTCGCCTCCCAGTACCCTGTTCTCTGGTCTTCTCAAGTCTCGGAAGGAGGGGAAAGCCTGGGGCTTGGCAATGCTCCCACTTTCTCTACCTCTCTCACTGAGCCCTGGGTAAAATCATGGCAGAAAGTAAGGTTACCCACTTTATCATGGCTATGTTCTCTAGTCTTAAGTAATTACTCTGGCCCTACATGCCCTTTGACCCATCGAGTCACCCTCCCCTACCTAATTGAGGATCTGTTGTTTGAACACTCTTTCCTTATGTTTTCCTCTTGACCTGTCCCCTTGTTGGGAAGGGACCTGATGGTGAAATTGGGGAGACAATTTTCTCTAGTTAAACCTCATAACTCCCCTTTCCCTCTGTTTACCAGACTTCCCTATGTTCCCTCAGAGGTGTGGGAGAGGGTTGAGCCAATTGTTTGGGATCAGGGAATTCCTGGGCAAGCTACTTCTGTCACCCCAGTCATAGTTCACTTCCATGTCCTTCAATATCCAATTAAGCCCAAGGCTTAGGAGGGACTGCAACCATTAATTGCCACTCAAGGCCCTGACTCACTCCCTCTAGAGTGGGGCCTCTACCCAGCACAAGCTTTTGAGACTTTGAAAACTGAACTGACCACCACACCAGCATTAGCTCTACCTAATCTAGAAAAACCTTTCACTCAGTATGTTGATAAAAGGAGAGGACAGGCTTTGGGAGTCCTAACTTAGTCCTTAGGATTGGCCCCCAGGCCATTTGCCTGTTTTTCAGAACACTTAGATTCCCTGGCTAGTACAGCCATTTTGATTGAGAAAGCTTCTAAACCTCTAGTTGACCAGCCTTTAAGAAGCTCTGACTCCCCATTGAGTTCAGAGCATCTTAGAAGCAGAGGGCCACCAGTGACTGGCTAGCCACAGGTTCACCAAATATCAAACCTTGTTCTTACATACCCCTGACCTAATTCTTTGGGTATGCCACATACTCTCTGAAGCAGTGTGGTACACAGAACAAGTGATTTGGGGAGCTAGGTACAAAATAGTCATCTTTAATAACCTCCAGAGAAATTGTCTTTTACACCAGGGAAATTGTCCTTTCTCTGTACTCCTATATTGTCTGTTTGGTTGTTTGCTTAACTTCCTTGCCAGATTTTTCTCCTCCAGGCTCAAAGCCATCGACTTCCAGATGACTGCTCAGACTATGTACCCCTTGAACAGGACCCATCAAGGCAGGGACAGCTCTATGCCCCTTGCCAGCAGGAAGAAATTTCAGAAGCTGAGATCTTCACCCTTTACCCCAAAAGAATTTGAGTCCCATTTGTTTGAGGGGGGAATGATGAGGGTACAGTCTCTGGGAACCCCCTTGAATCTGGAGTACAGTCTTTGGGAACCCCCTTGAACTCTCCTTGAATCTTCCCACTAGATCTGGCTTCTCTTGAGGCCATAAGCCTTCCTTATCACTAGCCCCAGATCTCTACCTAGCCTAGACCTTTATTGTCCAGCTACCTCCCACCCTTGACACAACCAATATCCATGCCCTCAGCTATTTCCCACCCTTTATCTTGTTTCTTGGAGTTTTGACCTCTAGTCACCCTAGTCCCATCAAGATCCTCCTTAGAATACTCCTCAAGACCCTCCCTAAACCCCTCCTTTAGTCACCCCAGACCACCCTTCAATCCCTCCCACAATCTTTCTATATATAATCTCCATCTTGCCTCCATGAAGGTGCTCAGATTCAATCTAGCTCAGATTCAATTTAGCTCAGATTGAATCTGACCCGCTTGTGAAAACAAGCATCACCAATGGTAAGATTTCTTAAGACAACCCACTATGGCGAATCTTTAATAAACTTTGTCTTTTTCCTTAAAAAATAAAAGACAAAGAGTGTTTGTTATGACTAGTGAGTTATCTGAACAAAACTCTGTTGGTCTCTGCTCTCCATCATTTTGTACTCCAAGGTGAAACTTGCCTGTTATTACAATTATCTTTTGATTTTCTACTTTAGCATTCCAATCTCCTATGATGAATGTAATATTTTTTAAAGTGTTATTTCTAAAAGCTGTTGTATGTAGTCAAACAGGAGATTGAAAAATTAAACATTGGGAGTCAGTAAAGTTAAATGAATGCAAATGAGTGAATTTAATTCGGATGATCAGTACATATACTATTGTGGGCACGAATCCCTTAGAAGAAGTAGAGTAGCACTCATAGTCAATGAAAGAGTGAGAAAAAGCAGTACTGGGCTATAATCTTGGAAATGACTGCTATCTCTTTGAATCTAAGGCAAACTATTCACCATCAAAGTCACACACGTCTGTGCTCTAACCACTGATGCGAGAGAGGACCTGAGAAGAGACTGGCAACTACCATAGATTATTAAAGATCATTTGAATAATAGCTCCCAAGCTTTCAGAAGAGAACATTCAGGGATGGTTATGGTACATAGGTGGGTGTACTATAATTGAAAGATCACTAGATTTGAAGTCAGAAGAGTAGATTTCAAATCTCGCCCTTACATAACTAGTATGTAATCTTGGACTGTCAAATTTCTAAAGTTATCAAGTTTCTAGTTTTCTTATCTGAAAATGAAGGGTTTGGACTGTTATCTTAAGTGTCTCTTTTAATTCTAAATATCCTGTAATACTGAGCAAGTAGACAATATTGTGATGGTAGAAAGATGTCCATTCCAGGGATCAGAGAAAGAGAAGCAAAGATTTTGGGTTGCTCTACCTGAACCTGGGATTTGTTCTAGAAATATTCATGATATTATAGCACAACAGCATATCCTCTTATATGTGCCCAAAATATGATAGAACTGTCTGACAAACACAATTGTTGTATTGATTGCTGTTCATCCTTCATTCTCAAAGAGGACCAACGACCTCAGGAGGGTGATGTCTTGACTTGCAAGTGAATTGGATTTAAGTCAGGCAGAGCTGTGCCTCATTAGTCTCACTCTGTCTTCCAGAGTCATCAGAGTACAGTGGCAAGACATGAGTGAAGAAGACTGGCAGTGGCCCAGGATACAGTGGGAAACCTAGGCCTTTTTAATCTAAGATGTTTCCCAGGCCTCAGTTTGTCTGAGGCAACATGCATTCAGTCGTTAAAGGCTAGGCACGAATTGAGACAAAAAATGACCTAGTTTGCCTTCCCAAAGAACCAATATGGGAGAAGATCCTCAGAGTTTACAGATAGAATAGAAAACAATTGCTGTTTTCCCTCATTCTGAGCCATAAAAACCCAAACAACGAACAAGTGAAGCTTGGGCTGGGACCTATTATTGACCATTCAGGACAAAGACAATAACCTTCTGAAGAAGGAATCTCCTGTCTGCAGGTGCCCCTCTATATCACAGAGAGCTATGTATAAGTCCTGGTAGATGAGCACAATCTGAAAATATTTCTCCCACTCTGACTTTGTGGGCTATACTTATAGACCTAATAATACCTTTAAAGCTTCCCTCCCCCCCACCCCACCCTCAACTAGTCAGTGGAGATTTTTCCAGAAGATAGCTGTGAACTGAAGTTTGAAACAATCACTAGCTGAGGGCAGCAGAGAGTAACACCTCAAATCAGCACGGAGAACATCTGGAACTACAGGAGAGAATCCTACCATGGGGCTAGGGATGGAGAGAAGCAGGTGAGGATAAGACCTGTGAAGAGCCTCAACTGAAAGAAACATTATATTTGAGACTTTAAGTGACTGGGAACTCCCCGGGAACAAAACTTCTTCTTTTATTGATTTTTTCTTATTCTCACAAAAAAATTTTCTTTTATGTGTGAACTGTGTATTTTCAAGTGACAGTTGGAAAGGATTTCATGGGTTTTCTGAATGAAAGTGTATGTGTTCTTATTATTCATGCAATGACAAAAATATTGACTGATATTCCCAGTCATCACTCCCTTTTAAAATTTCTCAAATCTTGGTTTCATTGTCTTCTTCACTTAATTAGCAATAACTTACTAAGCATCTCCTCATAGTTATCATTTGATTGGGGGCATACAGTGTGTACATTTATAAGTATACAACAAAGTAAATACAAGTTGAATTTTTGGAGGAAAGGAGAGAGGCTAGCTGTTCAGAATGTGAGGAAAGTCTCTTTCAGGAGACTGAATTTAAGGTAAGTTCTGAAGAAAAATAGAGATTCCAAGAGGTAGTATTGAAGAGAAAATGTCAACTAGTAATGTGGGTATCCTGTGCAAGGCAATGGACAAAAGATGGAAGTTTATGTGTTTGGAATAGCAAGAAAATCAGGTTGGCTGGATTGTAGAGTACATGAAGGGGAATAATATATAATAAACATGGAAAAGTAGGTTGGAGCCAGGTTCTGAAGAGCTTTATAGGGGATTTTATATTTGATCCTAGATATAGTAAGAAATGACTAGAATTTATTGATAGACCCCTGCTTTAAGAATTTTATTTTGATAGCTGTGTACAATGGATTAGAAAGGAGAAAGATTTGAGGCAGGAAGACCAATTAGAAAGTTATTATAATAGTTTACAACTTAGTTTATAATGCATGGTGGTTGTCTGAATGAAGAAAAGTGGAGATATATGAGAGAAATTGGGGAGACTGACAAGAGTGGGCAACTTATTGCATATATAAGGTAAGACAGAATGAGTTGTTGAGAGTGATTCTAAGGTTGTTAACCTCTGTGACTAGAAAGAAGATGGTGCTTTTGTCAGAAACTGAGAAGTTCAAATGACATTTTGGGTTTGGGGGGAAAGATAATGAGTTCTGTCTTAGTCGCATTTGAGATGTCTTTGTGGGCCTCAGTTTCCTCATGTGCCTTTTTGAGACAGAAAGTCATACAGTAGACAGAACACTGGGCCTGGAATCAGGAAGAATTGAGTTCAAATGCAGCCTCAGACATTTTGTGGGTAGGCAAGTAAGTCATTAAACATCCGTACATCTCATTTTCCTTGTCTGAAAAATGGGAATAAAAATAGCATGTATCTCCCAAGGTGGTTGTGAAAATAAAGTGAGATAATATCAGTAAATCACTTTGCAGGTCATAAAGTATTACATAAATTCTAGTTATTAGTATCTATAAAACAATAGGTTTAGACTAGATTCCTTTCCAAGTCACATCCAACTTTAGGTCTATGATCTCATAAATGTAGGAATTGGAGTTAGGGTCTGGATTTGAAATAATTGACATCAATAAAAATTTATTGGGCACTTGTCTTGTGCAAGGTACAGGACTAGGTCTAAAGGATATAAAACCCAACAAATGGAAAGCAATTCTTGCCCTCAAGAATTTTGCATTCTACTAGAGATTGAAAAAATGTGCAAACAGGTGATGAAAATAAAAGATAATTATAGGAAGTTGAGATCAGAAGGGCCTTGTACAATTTGGAAGGTTGGAGGATTTGGCCAGCTTATTGGTATCGTTGCAGCATCCCCAAAATAGCAGTGGCTACATCAGGAGAGGAAGATAATTAGAAATGTTGAGAGAAGGCAGCTTGAAGACTACAAAGAGCCCAGCAGAGAACTAGACCATGCCCAAGGAAACTTCATGAGGGCCCCACACAGAGCAGAAAAAGGACTTTTCAGCCAAAGGACTTCCAAGATCTGTGAGTTACCCCTTTCCAATATGTGCCCTCTGAACTTGAACTCAATTTCCCCTGGTCTTTGTATGACTTTGTCAGTGAATGTGTTATAGACTATTGGGGGCAACGTTTATATCAACTGTTCTTACTATTGTCATTTTAGTAAATACCTGTTTCTTTTTTTTACTTTTTTATTGAATTTTATTTTACCAGAACACAAATACAAAATAGAGGAAAAAAATCATAAACTTAAATATTGAAACTTAAATATAAAGTTAAAAAAAGCATGTCATGTGCATAGCAGAATATAGGAGAGGATTCAAAATATTTAACAATAAATTTTCATTTCAAGAAAGCCTGCATGATAAATAATACACCTTGTGTTGAGAATTGTCCATCTTTTCTTTCCTTCTTTGTGTTTTCTTTTGTTCTCTTCTGTGCACTTTTTAACTTTGTTCTCCCCCACCACTCCCCAGAAGGCTACAATATAATTTAGATATTTCTTGATATATACATACACATACAGATATATACATACACTTATACATATATACATGTGTATATAGACATATACTTTCCCAAACATAATCTACTCTTGATCTTTATTTTTTATGTTTGTACATATCCTTTGTTTCCTATCCTTCCTGCCTCCTCTACTTTACTTCTACCCGCTACAGCGCCTTCCTATTACTTGCCTACCCTCTCCTCCAGCAACCATCCTGCCCTCCTATTACTTGCCTTCCCCCCTCTAAGGATCCCTCCCCTGTTCCCCCATTCCCATTAATCTAATCTCCCTTTACCTATTCCCTAATTCTCCCCTCTAAAAATCCCTCCCTTGCCCTCTCCCCCTCACTAAACTGCTACCATTTTATTTCTTCTAAATTTAGAAGACTTTTATACTCTTCTAAATATATGTGTAATGTTCCCTCTTAAACCCATTCCCAATGAAAGTAGGTTACCGGAACTACCAGCCCTCCTCCCCCATCTTAATCTTCTGTATCCTTTCTTCTTCTTGCACCTCTCTTGTATATAATAGTTACTCTTTTTAGCTGTTTCTAAATGGTTTTACTTTCTAAATTCATAGAATAGTCAGGTTTATCCCCCTCTTTCTTATAAGATCAACAATTATTAATAAGAATGTTAGACATACAGTTTACATTTTATGTTATGTAAAAGGTAAGCTGTCTGTTCTTGTAAATCCCTTATAGTCAGTCTTTGGTATGTGCCTTATGTGTCTCTTAGTTCTTGTATGTTGAATCTTCTATTAAGTTGAGGATTTTTTTAACATAGTCCTGAAAGTCTGGGGGTTTGTCAAATGTCCATTTTTTCATTCAAAATAATACTGAAATATGAAGGGTATGATATTTTCGATCGGAGCCCCAGGTCTTTTGCTCTTAGATATATTGTGTTCCAAGACCTGTAGTCCTTTAACATCTCTGCTGCTAGGTCTTGTGTAATTCTAATTGTGGCACCATCATATTTAAATTGTTTTAATCTTGATGCTTTTAATATTTTATCCTTGATCTGGGGATTTGGGAATTTGACTCTGGTATTCCTATGTGTTTTTTCTCATAGGATCTTTTTTAAGTGGTGTTCAATGGATTTTTTTCTATTTCTACTTTCCTGACTAGTTCTAATGCTTCAGGACAATTTTCTTTAATTATTTCTTGTATTATTGTATCAAGATTCTTGTTTTGATCATGACTTTCAGTTACTATGATTATTTGTATATTTTCTCTCCTTGATCTATTCTCTAAATCTGTTGTTTTTCTTTTAAGATGTTTCACTTTCTCTTCTATTTTTTCATTATCCATGTTTTGTTTAATTATTTCTTGATCTCTTATAATTTCACTGGCTTCACTTTGCCCAATTCTAGTTTTTGAGGTGTGATTTTCCTCCTTGAGATTCTGGATCTCTTTTTCTAATTGGTTGATTTTCCTTTTATAACCTTTTTGTTTTTCTTGGATTGTTTTTATTTTTATTTTTTAGTTTTTCCTCTATCTCTGTCTTTTGATTTTTAAAGTCTTTTTAAAGATCTTCTATAAATTCCTTTTTGGGCAAGTGGCCATTTAACATTACTCTTTGGGGATTTCTTTACTTCAATGTCCTCTGAAGATGAACCCTGGTCATCTCTATTCCCGTAGTAGGTTTCTATGGTTGGATTCTTTCTCCTTTGCCTATGCATTTTTTTGTGGTAATAACTTTATTTTTTATAATCACTTCTAGCCCTGGGGTATGGGAAATGGTGCCTCTTGCCCCAGATCTTCAATTCCCTCTAGCCTGGAACCAAAGCCAAACCTCCAACCTCCTGTAAATGCCCACAGCCAGGGACTTTTTGCCCCACTGCTTCTGCCCTCACCGGGCATGTGTTGGTTCCTTCTCACCCCCACTGCCCTCACATCACAGCTGGGTCTGGCATGGCATTCCTCCTCAGGAGAGGTTCCCGCAATCTTCCTGGGCTCAAAGGCATGACTTCCCTCACTATCCTGGGGTAAAAAGTTTCAGTGGCTGGGGCCGAGACAGCCTCTCAAACCAACTAACCCCAGGGCTTGCTGCTTGTTGTTAAAGTGGAACCTAGCCTGGAGACGTTTACTCCTTGCTGGGAGCAAACCCAGTCCTGGGATTCTTCTTCAGATCTTCTCAGACTGTCCCTGGAAGATCCTGGTTGTTCCCCTATTCTTCTTCGTCTCCACCCCACTTTGTTCACCCTAAGGTGCTAATTTTAACTCTTTTGCAAGGGGAAAATCTTGAAAGCTTGGAATTTTTCAACCTACTGGGCCATCTTCCCAGAATCCTCTCCTAAATACCTGTTTCTAATAGCTAACATAATGGCTTTTTGCTTTGATGATGAGAGGGAAAATGTCATTAAATTCTCTATAGACAGATTGTGTTTACTTATTTGGGTGATCTAGCTATTCTCTTTCTTTTGAGAAAATAAATTGTGTTCAGTTTAATGATCATTTATTGAGTCACTCCTGTGTTCAACAGGCATTTATGGTATAGTGGATAGAGAATTGGCCTTGAAATGAAACCTGGGGTTCAAGTCCCAGCTCTGAGACATATTGGCTGTGTAACTTTGGGAAAGTCATTTAACTTCTCACTATCCCCGGGGAACCACCAATGGCTATACTTAAATATCTGATGCTGATTTCCATTAGTCAAGGTGGTTTCCTCACTAGAAGTTCTGTGCACCAATGAAGTTACATGTCTGATTCAGTTGGGGAGTTGGGGAAGATATAAAGATAAAGAAGACACAGCTCTGGGCCTCTTGGCAATTAAATCTAGTAAGGAGCAGGCAATAAATATAGAAATTGCTATAAATAAAAATAGAAAAGGTAAATGTAGGAGACAGACAAAGAAAGGCAGTAAGATAGTCTGATCTCTGAAGAGAAATGATCACTTATCTTGTGGGGCAAGGAGAGGTTTGAAAAGGCTTTCTGGAGGAAGTGGCATCTGAGTGAACTCTTTAAAGATTTTAGGATAATATGCTTAGAGCTGGAAGGTGCAATTGGTATCATCCACTCCAATCCCCTTCACTTTATAGATGAGAAATCTGAGGCCCAGAGAGGTCATTATTTGCTTAGGATCACCCACCTAGTAAGTGTCTCAAGTAGGATTTGAGCCTGGGTCTTCCTGACTTCAAGTCTTACTGCTTTATTTCCTATAGTATGCTGCTGCTTAGTGGATAATATTTAAACAGACTGGAATAGAAGGTAAAGATTCCAAGCATAAAGAAAACCGTGAAAAAAGGCATGGGGGTAAAAAAGTGTGGAACACGTGTTGGAGACCTCAATATGTCCTATTTGGCTAGAATATAAGGTATGTGATGAAGGGTAGTGAGAAATAAATCCATAAGGTGGAGAGTATGATGTCAGATTACAGAGGCCTAAGGAGCTGACATGGCAAATAAAGGATTATGAAGACAGGATGTCAGCATATAAATTCATGAGTACAAAAGAAGGTAGATGGGCTGGTCATGTGGTGAAAATGAAGGATAACTAATGGATAAATGCACTCCACTGCGAGCCTTACAACATTAAGAGAAAACAAACAAGGTCCCTGGGACTTTGCGTAGACCTCTTTTATCAAATTTGTTAGAGAACATGGACAATAATTGAATAGAATAGGTAGATATGAATGGGTTTGATAGGCAATAGGGAGTAACATGATCAGACTTTTGTATAAGGACAATTAATTTTCATGTATAGCCACAATCAACAAAGTGGTCATTCAGGTTCATGTACTAAAGCTGGAGACTGAGTTTTTATCTGATTAAAAACTGTTAGCTAGAAGTGGGAAGGGCAGCTAGATCATGCAGTGAGTAGAGTGCCAGGCTTGAAGTCAGGAAGACTCATTCACCTTCGTGAGTTCAAGTCTGGCCTCCTACACTTATTATCTATGAAATGCTGGGTAAGACACTTAACCCTGTTTGCCTCAGTTTCCTCATCTGTAAAAAGAGCTAGGAAGGAGAAAGAAATAGCAAACCATTCCAGTATCTTTGCCATGAAGCCTTGGACATGACTGAAATGACTCACCAACAAAAGAAGTGGGATGGATATCATGGAAAGCAAGAAAGCCAGAAAGGCATCTGCAGCTCAGATTTGGGTAAAGTAGCTGAATAATCAGTTGGGGAGACCTGCTTATGAGTCGAATCATCCATCACGACAGACTGAAGTCTCAATGGCAAAGATTAAGTTCAATATGAGTTCAAAAGCAAATTCAAACCCAATCCATCTCTTTCTTTTCTTAGAAGAGTCAAGAGAGTCACAGAGAGATAAGGGGTTTAGTGGAGTTAGATAGCATAGAACTGGAAAGAGAATCCTAATATTTCCTCTTAAAAGGAAATTTTAGAGATGAAGAAATTGAGATCTGGTGATTAATGGCTTACCCAAAGACACAGAGCCAACTGGTGGACTACAGCCCCATCTCTTGATTCCATTCTAATTCTTCTTCCACCCACTTCCTCAGGTTGCCAAACAAGAACTGATCTCGCCGCCCCCCCCCCCCCCCCCCCCCCCCCCCCCCCCCCCCCCCCCCGTCTTATGTTATTCTATTGGACTGGGCCATTTTGGAAAATATGGAACAAGATAATTAAAACACATATACATGGCACAATTTATCGCCATTCAAATAGGCATTAAAGACTTCTGTGTGGGCTCTGTGAAATGGAGTGAGCACCTGCTGTTCTTGTGCTATGTGTAGGGCTCTGTTTGCTTCTCAATATGAGAAAATTAATTTCTGCTTGACAAGCCAAATGTTATGCTACTGGGATCAGATAATATTTTCCTGGCTCTTCATTGTGGTCTCAAAAATTTCTAATCATTTAGAATAAGCATTAGGAGGTTTTTGCTAGTTGGTTTTTTAAAAAAT
>CM053622.1:225821914-225865423 GCA_028646595.1 Phalanger gymnotis | reverse complement strand
AGGCAATGGGGCATAGAAATTTATCTTGCCCTACAAGAGAAGAAGGGAAAGGGTGATGGGAGAGAAGTGGGGTGACAGAAGGGAGGGCTGAGTGGGGAATGGGGCAACCAGAATATATGCCATCTTGGAGTGGGCGGGAGGGTAGAAATGGGGAGAAAATTCGTAATTCAAACTCTTGTGAAAATCGATGCTGAAAACTAAATATATTAAGTAAATTTTTTAAAAAAAGAATACTTATCCTCTAATCAATTTCTACTCTGATGAGTCATGATGGCATGCAGAAGATGCTGGGTTCTGGAAGGATCTGCTCTTGGAACACAAAGACTAGATGATCTTAGTAAAATTTTAACCTAAGCTACACAGCACTAGGCTTGCTTTCAGGCACTTGGAGGACTTTGGTGGGCATTCTGTTTCCTAGGCCAGTCATTGGCCCCAACTCCAGGACTGCCTCTGATCACCTAAACTGTACACTAGTAAGCTTGTCCCCACTGCATCCCCCTTTCCACTGCTCCCAGATATACTGCCTTACAATACTTATACTCTACTCTACTGCCTTACTATACTATACTTACTGTACTTTCTTAAAAAGCAATTTCACAACCTAGTGAACTTTGTAATGCTCTTCTTTTCTGCTGTCTTCATTTAATACTGGACTAGGAGTCAGATTGGTTGCATGGTAGGCTTGGACTTACCACTTAACGTTTGCGGTCTCAAGTTTCTTCCTCTGTAAAAGAAGGAAATTGGATAAAATGATCTCTGAGGTCCCTTCTGTGATTTATGAATGGTGATAATTCCTGGAATCTATATTTACTTTTACCTTTGGAACTTTCTGCTTCCACATTAAAAACAAAATCACGCATGGCCATTCCATCCTGCGCATCTGCACTTACATTAAGAAACATAGAACATGGATTTAAACAACTGGTGAGTTACTTTAAATCACAACAGGGTGATCCTCAGTTATGTATAGGGAAAGATTTTAGATAGCACAAGCTGGTGAGCACCAAGGATGATAGTAGCACCTCTGATCTGGAGGCTCAATCATCAGGATGGGAGAAATTGATAATTTATTCAACCAAACAAAAATTATTTAGCAGTGTGACACTGGGCAAGTTGCCTCAATTTCCTCATCTGTAAAATGTGGATAATAATAACATCTACCTCCCAGGGTTGTTGTGAGAATAAAATGAGATAATATTTATTAAGTGCTTTGCAATCTTAAAGATTTATATAAATGCTATTATCATATGTTGGTGCTAGCTTTTTAAACTATGAGGCTAAAATTCTAATCCGTGGCAAGCTTACCAGTCATACTTTATGACCAGCAGGCATTTTTGTTACTGTTTTTCCCACGATGTGTTTGTGCCAGTTTTTCAACCTTGCCTTCTCCCCTAGTGTCCTACTCCGCATATGATCTTACTGACATTCATTCTGTTGATTTCTGCTCACTGCTCCTGTTTATTAAGGCCATTTAGCATTTGAAATGATATTCCAAAGATTTATGCTGCTCTCTCTTCCTCCCTTCCTTCCCAGTATCAAACTATGTCTTCCCCCAACCCATTCTTATCATATTTTACCACTATAGTGCTAATTTCGGGCCTCATTTATTGCATGCTGTTGAGTCACATGATGATTTTACATACATATGTTCCATTCACTCATCCACATGATCATGTAGTCACAGGGGTAAAACTATTTTAGAAGAACTCTTGTGGTTATTTCTGCTTTATTAGAATAATTTTTAATGTGGGAGATTAGTTGTTTAACCTTTCCGGGCTTGTTATACATTTCTGCTTTTTGTGCACTTTATAGTCCACGCGAATTGGCTTTCTTGCTGTTCCTCGCAGACGAAATTTCATTTTGTGTGTCTGTGTCTTTGTACAGGCTGCCCTTCCTGCCTTTATGTACACTCTACTCAACTCTGTCTCTTGGAGAATTCCCAGTTAGTTCCCTTCAAAGCTCAGCCTAAGCACCACATCTTACATCAGACCTTTTATGATTCCCTAAGCTCCCAGTGCCTCCGCTCTGTATAAAGAAAGGGAATAAGTATTTAATAAGCGACTACTATCTGCCAGGCCCTGGTTAAACTTTTTACCAATATTATCTCATTAGATCCTCACAATGACCCTGGAAGGTAGCTATTATTATCATTTCCATTTTTAAACCAAAAGATCACGGATAAGGAAAGATAAGGAAAGATAGGCACAGAGAGGTTAAGTGACTTGCCCAGGGTCATATAGCTAGTAAGTATCCAAGGCTGCATTTTAACTCAGGTCTTCTCTACCCTAGGCCCAGCACTCTATTCATTGTGCCACCTAGCTGCCTCCAGTTACTTTGCATATAATGCCATGTGTACATGTTGTTTCCCATGTTAGACTATAAGAAGAGCCTTGAGGAGAGCCACTATTATGCTTTTGTTATTATTGTACTTTCAATGCCCAGCATAGTGATTAGACCATATTAGTTTCTTAATTAATTATTTTTTGATGCTTGCTGATTTATAGCTCATGAAAAAGCAGTATCATGCCAGCACATTTCTAATTGCAAATTATGTATTTCGATTGGGTTGACATGACAAATTCTGAAGTTACATCAGGTGTCAAGACTTATACAAAAGTCATAGAAATCATGATGGATAATCTATTTATTCATTCAACAAACATTTGTTATAAACTAGGCACTGGGCTAGATATTGGGGAACTATAGATAAGTACTGGGTACCTTGGTGGCAGAGTGGATAGAGTGCTGGGCCTAAAGTCAGGAAGACCTGAGTTTAAATTAGACCACAGACAATTACTAGCTGTGACCCTAGGCAAGTCACTTGGCCCTGTTTCCCTCAGTTTCCTCATCGTAAAATGAGCCAGAGAAGGAAATGGCAAAGGAAGGCAGACAGAAATTGAATGACTTGCCCAAGCTCACATGGCTTTCCAGGCTTATTATACATTTCTGCTTTTTGTGCACTTAATAGTCCATGCCAATTGGCTTTCTTGCTGTTCCTCACAGACAAGGCTTGAATCAAAGTTAGGTCTTCCTGACTCCAAGTCTAGTGTTGTAGCTATTATGCCCCTTAGCTATTTATCTGAAGGCAGTTTAACTAGACGATTCAGGTCAAATCTTGCTCCAACTCTTCTTCCTTAATAAGAGATGTGTGTGTGTGTGTGTGTGTGTGTGTGTGTGTAGGGGGTGGAGGTCTTAATTTTTTCAAATAATTGTCTCAACTGTGGACTATACTTGCTTATTTAAAGTATCTTTGTTTTGGGTAGACAGAGCCTGAATTTTTTCACTAGAAGGACTGGAGTTTAAGAATACTTTGAAGGACCAATTACATTTTTGCATCATTTGATGTGCCTGGTCCTTTTTAAAGCGACATCCAAGTCATGATGTGGATGTGTGTGTAGTGGGAAGGGCAGTGGAATTGGAGTCTAAAGACCTTCTTGGCTACTTTTTATTGTGAAAAGGGAGAAGGAGTGGGGTAGAGAATGGCTATAAGAGGAATATAATTATAATGGGTACATGATCTTTTGGTTTAAAAAATAATTTAGACAGCGATGCGGTACAGTGGATAGAGCTGTGGATAGTGCAGGTGCAGTGGATAGAGCTCCTAGAGTCAGGAGGACCTGAGTTCAAGTTTGGCCTCAGACACTTACTAGCTGTCTGACCCTGGGCAAGTTACTCAACCCTGCTTGCCTCCAAAAATATTTTTTTTATTGTAAATTTTCTTCAAAATATGTTCATGGAAGAAGAAAGAGTGAGTATAGAGGAAAAACAAGTTGAAGGTTGTCAAAAACATGGCAGAGGACAAGAACAGAGCAGTCAATCAAAAGGGAAACTTCCCCATATTACCATTTCACTTGAGAGTGGTCTCAGTGAAACTCCATCAAAAAATAGTTACTTTCTGAGAGATGAGTCAGAAGGGGCATCTCAATCCTAGTTTAAGCACAGTCAGGCTACTTCTATTTAGTGATACCTAAAATGGAGCTGCTATTAAATAGCACTTTGAGCAGACAGAAGTTTTGCTGCAGCCATTACCCGAGGTCATTTAGAAAGGCCACAAAATACCTTCTGGGTCAAGAACAGAGGGATACCAGTCTGTAATGAGTGAATTATAAGATATAGCGAAGTCTCAGGGAAAGAGATGAAAGAGGTGATCTGGCCCTAGTTTGCAGAAATCCATGTCATCAGTACCACTCAAGAGTTTCAAACTGGCTCATGGGATTACAGGAAGATGAAATAGAGGAAAATGAAGGTAATTCTCAGCATTTTTATATACCCCTCATCTAGAGTGCTGCAGAGAGCTTGAATGCAATGCTATGGAAAATGAATGAAAGAATACTGTACTCATCTCTAGAAATCCTTTGCTAGGCCATTTTTTTTTCTGTGGGGAAAAAAATTCCTTTTAAAGATGTGAGAATAAATATACTGATAATTTTCCTGGATAAATATGCATATTA
Organism: Phalanger gymnotis; assembly: GCA_028646595.1. NCBI lineage: Eukaryota > Metazoa > Chordata > Mammalia > Diprotodontia > Phalangeridae > Phalanger > Phalanger gymnotis. The sequence goes on along the minus strand of CM053622.1, from coordinate 225,860,972 downwards.
TAATAGCAGCTATGATTATAAAGCATTTTAAAGATTATAGAGCACTTTCCTTACAAAACACAGATACATATTGATATAATGGATAGAGTGCTAGGCTAGGTTTCTCGGAGACCTGCATTCAAATCCTACCTCCGACATTAATTGCATGGCCCTGGGAAAGTCACTTCAGCTCTGAGTGACAACTTCAACCTGGGATTCATGAAATTTTTAAAATAATCATATTTCAATAAAATTATTTTCCTTTGAAAAATACTTTATGTTCTATACATACAAAATATTATTTTGAGAAGGGATGCATAGTTTTCACTAGATTGCCAAATGCATCCTTGACAAAAACATTAAGAACCTCAGCCCTAGGACTTATCTACTAAGTGTTAGATGAGTGAGTGGTGTGATCTACCTTCCTAGAGGGAACTCCTACTCTGCCATCTCTTCATTGCTCACTTTCTGTATTTGTTATTTTTTAAATCCTTTGTGATACATAGTACAAGTATTGCTACTCTTTATAGAAAGGAAATTGAGTTATAAGAAAATCGAAGTAATTTGCCCATGGTAACATGGCTAAGTTTCAGATAGGCTAAGGACTTTAACCTATTTCTATTACAAATATTTCCTCTGGCACTAGGTTTTTTGTCGTTGTCATTTTTCAGTCATATCCAAATTTTTGTGACCCCTATTTGGGGTTTTCTTGGCAAAGATACTGGGATGGTTTGCCATTTCCTTCTCCAGCTCATTTTACAGATGAAGGAATTGAGGCCAATAGAGTTAAATAACTTCCCTAGGGTCACACAGCTAGCACACGGCTAAGACTGATTTGAACTCTTGTCTTCCTGATTCCAGGCCCAACACTCTTTCCACTGGGCTATCTAGCTGCTCCCTGCACTATAGAGGTTGCTTTTCTGCATTATGTTATGTCATAATCCACACAGACCTAGTCTGTCCCATCTCCCAATTACTGAATGAATGTTTATCCTATTGCAAAGGTTTTAATCTGATCAAATCTTTTGACAATGATGATGAATGTAATGAAGTATTCTAATACTAAATTATACTGATCCTGGAATGTCTAACTTTACACAGCATCATAAGTGTGTGCCATAAAACACAAGCAGCTCAGTCCTGTATGCATTTCTTTAGCATTACTCCCCTGTGTCTACATTTTCTATACCCTATGATAGCATGACATAGAATATATTTGACTAGCAGCTATTTTGCTATATTAAAACCATTAGTGTCTTCCACAACGGATATTTGCCATGCATCTTCCTTGTGCAAGATGAATTAGACTATCTGTTCCCAAGGGTCCTGCCCCAGAGATATTGACCGCTATGGGGAGAAATCTTTATGTTTGCCGCTTAGTTGCTGAGAAGACTTCCACATCTGGATTATTCACAAGGACTTGGTGTCAGTATCTTGCTTTGCAGAAGAATATTCTTAGAGAAAGAGAATTTCTCTCTCAACCATCTGTGAAGGGTTAAGAAACTGAAAGAAGCTGTTATAACAATAATAATATTACCCATGATTTAGTAGCAAATAATAACAATAATTTGTTGGCAATATAATGCAGAAATGTTACTATGATTATGTCAATCTTCTATTTAAAAATCAGTGCTTCCTGTTGTCTCCTGAATCCACTGTAACACCTAGCTGTCCTGGGAGGAATAATAGCCCAGGATAATTTGTCTTTACATAATATTAAGTCACAACAAAAAGCCCACATATTTCCCCACTTCAAGCCATCTCCTTCTGTGTCCATATTCTTGATGTAACTCTAGAAATTAACTTAATTTTTTGAGGGGGGCATATTCAATAAGGTTTTGCCTAGAGGGAAATTCTCTTTTAAGGCATTGAAGCATTGTAAGTTTCTCACTTGTGATTTTTTTTTTTGATAGAGTTTGTCAAAGTTATTGACATTTCGTGACACGCTCTAGAACATCTACAGGGAGAGAAAACAAAATGATCTATTTGGAGGAGGACAAGTCTTTGGGCACGAATTGAAACTAATGAACATACAGCTTTGCTGTGCTCTTCCTGCATGTAGTGTCCAAAAAATAAAATCAGGCATTAAAGGCTTTCAAAATCATTCCTGATAGAAATAAGTACACTCCAGATTTGAACAGTAGAAAAGGAGAAAAGAAGGAGAAAAAAAAAGAGAAAATGCTTCTTAAATATAATAATTATATTAGAATAAGAATGATGTTTTCCTTATTGGTGGAAGAATTACAAAGTGCACCCACTAACTTTTCCTCCTTTCATATACTGTCACTCTTATGAAAGTCTTGATATTAAAATAGAACGGAGAATGAATGTGTTATTTATGGTATTTATTTGTTGATTAGCTCAGTTGTCCTTTATCATTGCTGTCTTCAAGAACACAATGCTTTTGGGAACCAGTTATTGCTCTTACTCAGAGAAGGGAATAATTCTAGTGGGCTAAAGCAGAAAGGACATTTTCCTTGAAGAACGGACATTGAGCTTTTTGGACTGCAAGCCTAAATCCAACTTTTCATATCTCATGAACATTACCTGACGTGCAGAACATTGAATTTCCCACCAGTGGAGAAATTTAAACGGTGGAAGGATAAGCAGTCATTGAGGACATTTTAGAACCCATCCATGTATGCCTTTGATGTCCTAGATTTTGTTCTAGGTCATATCTAAGGGCTTGTTATTTTAGGTCTAAATTTGTGATTATTATCCGTATTTACCCATTGAGTTGAAACTCCTTTGTTTTTGTCTTGGTATATACCGTTCCTTGCACATAGTTAGTGCTTAATACATATGTGTCCAATTGAACTGAATTGCCTAGTTTTCAAGGCCTTTTACAGTTTGACTCTGGTCTGTCTTTAAAATCTAATTTCCTATTAGCTCCTGACAGACATTCTTCCCATCAAACCAATCTCCTCAGTGTCCCATGAATATGTCTTGCTTATGTTCAGAAAAATATTTGGGAAACCATAAGATCCTAAGTAGATATGATTTATTATTGTTGGTATTAGTATAATCATCATTACCATATCATCACCATCATCACCATCATCATCATCAATTATAGAATTGATAGAATAAGGAATAAGGAAAGTATTGGAGCCATCAGAGCCAGATGATGCAAATCAAGAAAGACTTTCTGAAAATGTATTTTAAATGAAATTTTGAATAATATAGAGCTTTAGAATTACAAAATACTTTGAATATAGTGCTTAGTTTGTGATGAAATTATAGGATTTGGCACCAGACAAAGTCTTGGAGATCATTTAGTTTAGCTCCCCCCTTTTAAAGAAGAGATGGAGGCCAAGAGAGGTAAAGTCCAAACTTGAACTGGGTTTTCTTGAACTTAACTTCAGAGCTCATGACTTCTAGTCTGGTTCTTTCCAGTACACCACGACAATTAGATGGAATGGGAAAGCAGAGGTATTCCAAGCTGCCAAGAATTCCCAGAAGACACATGTTCCAAAATGTTGTGAAACTATTCATGTATTTGAAAACCAATTCCTCCAATGAGATATTCAGTCACCAGGATGTTAAAGGGAGTTCTGTGCTTCAGTGGAATGCTGAGCAAAAATGAAAATGTGATGTGTATACCATAATTACAGTTATTTTTACTGAATGGTGTGCAATGTCTGAATAGTAATTAGTACAAAAATTAGCCTTGGTCTTACCCATCCAAATATGTTATTAATGGCACTCATAAGCGTTCCACTGGCAGTCAGAGTGATAAGAAATGGATTTTCAGTAGATTTTTTTGACATTTAAACAATCTGATAAAGTGTTTTCTGATGGTTGTTTATTTAACTATAGAATTTTAGATGGAGACTTATTGAACTCTGCCATAATCAGAAAAAATAAACATTATAATTTAACTGCTTGGATTATATTCCTAGAATTAACTATTGACATGTTCATGCCATCGTGGAATTTTACATAAACACTTTTGTATGGTTGTTTAGACCCATGCCTGTATTATTTTTTGAACGAAAGAGCTTTACTGTAATTAAACAGAAGAGCTACACAGTGTCTATTAAGAAAATAGAATCCCCAGATAATAGATAAATTAATGTTTTCTAGCATTTGTTCAAAATGAAAAGGAATGTCAGGGGTTTTGTCTTGTTTGAACATATTTCACTCTATTTTTGAAATTGTATTTTTTTAAAAAAATAAATTAATTTTATTTTTTATTTATGGAATAAAATAAGCATTTCTGTAACATGGTATAATAAAAAAGATAATTGCACCTGAAACTACAAATCTATTATATACAACTTGTTATTCCTTTTAAATATATAATAATGTCATCATGTTAATTTTTTTCCTTTTCCCCCTTTTTTCATCTGCCCCCACCCTAAAGGGGACTACCATTAGACACAAAAAAGCATGTGTGTACATATATATGTAAAATCATACTATACATACTTCTATTTATTAACTTTTTCCCCTGAATTCAGATAGCATCTGCCTTTAAATGTGCTTTGTAGTTAATTTGGGTATTTATAATAGTCAAAATGACTTATTCATGCAAAGTCATTTAAAAATGACATTGCAGTTACTGTATACAACATTCTCTTGGTTCTGCTCACTATTTCATGCAAGTCTATCCATATTTTTCTAAGATCATTGAGCTCATCATTTCTTATATTACAGAGGTATTCCATCACAATTATGTACCACAACTTGTTCAGCCATTCTCCAGTTGATGGCATCCCTGCAATTTCCAAAAAGAGTTCATAAAAAAGCTTAAAAAGGAATTTAAAAAATCAAATAAGAGAGATTGAGGAAAAATTAGGAAAAAATTAAAGTAATCTAAGAACATTATGAAAAAAGTTAATTGATTGGAAAAAGAGGTCCAAAATCTTGAGGAAGAAAATAACTCTTTGAAAATTAGAATTGAGCAAGAGGAGTCAAATGACATTATAAGACACAAAGAAATAATAAAACTAGAAAAAATAGAAGAGAATCTGAAACATCTTATTAGAAAAACAACTGATCTGGAGAACAAATCAAGGAGAAACTACATAAGAATTGTTAGACTACCTGAAAGTTATTATAAAAAAAGAATCTTGGTATATTACAAGAAATTATTAAGGAAAATTACCCTGAAGTTCTAGAACAAGAGGGTAAAGTAGAAATAGAAAAAAAATATGTATATTGTTTACCACCTGTAAGAGATCCCAGGAGGAAAACTTACAGGAATGTTAAAACCACACTTCCAAACTCCAGATTAAGGAGAAAATATTGCATTTAACAAGAAACGCCCTGCCCCCCGCCATCAAATACTGCAGAGATGCAAACAGGATTTCGCAAGACTCAGAAGCTTCTACATTAAAAGACCATAGGTCTTGGAATATTATATTTTGAAGAGCAAAAGTGCTGTGACCGTGACCAAAAATAACTTACCCAACAATGTTGAGTATAATCCTGAATTTTTATTTTAAAAAGGTCATTTCACAAACTGAAAAACTTTCAGGTATTCAGAACTCAATGGATAATTTGACATGAAAGATTCAGAATATTAGGAAAACATTAAAGACAAATTATAAAGTACTCACAAACGTCAAACTGTTTACTTCTTATATATGAAAATGTTATCAGTATTCTCAAAACTGTCATTACTAAGGTAGTTTGAAAGAAAGGTTGGAGCTGGGTTGTGTATGACATAGTGATCCTAAAAAACAAAATTGCATAGGAAAAGGTAAAAAGGAGGAATTATATCATAAAAACAGGGTATGAAGAGAACTGACTGTATAAATGAAAGAAAAATTATTTGAAAATTTAATGTGAGGTTGGTTTTTATTTGTTCCATGATGTAGCATTGAACCCCCCACTATTTTAAGGCCATCTATAAAATATAGCCCTGTGTGGCCATAAAAAAGGAAAAAAAATGTAATAGTAGAAATGGAAGGGATCTCTGAGGCCATCCAGTCCAAATCTTTTTATTTTATAGTTGAGGAAGCTGAGGCTCAGAATATTTTATTTTAATTTTAAGTCTAGTAAGTATAATGGAGCTTTGCTATAATGTGATGAAAAGGTTTGAAACAGTCTTAAAATGTAGTATTTCAGTTAATAATTAAAATTCTTTCTTGGAGTTAATGATGGAATGATTTCCTATCTAATTCTTTTCTATAAGAACATATTTGGTGAATGCCTTGTGTATTTGCAGGAATCTTTGTATTCTATGAATTTAGCTTTTTTTGGCTTATTTTTCTCCAATACTTTCAATTTCCTTAATAATTTGTAGAGAAGTATTGTATTGTTCCCCTTGCAGAATTACATAATATTCAAGGTAAAGGGGATCTTTGTCCAACCCCTTCAATTTACAGTTGAAGAAATTAAGTTTTGGAGAGGCCAAATGATTGGTCAAATGTAAAAAAAAAATAGTTTGGGATTAGAACCCAGTCTTCTCAACTCTGTCCACTTCACCAAAGTGTTGATTCATTCAAATTCAACAATAACATTATAATTATAACAAAAAATGCTTAGTAAGCACCTGAATCTCAAGGAAACCATACTAGGCAAAGTGCAAGTCAAGTTGCTTAGACATAGTTTCTATCTTCTAGAAGCTGAGGGTCATATACTGACAACAGGGATCAGGACAGAGTATAGAATATAAGCTTCATGAGGTAAAAGGCTTTGCCTTGGTACCCCTAGGAACTAGATAGATCATATATTAAGCACTTACTTGTACCAAGTAAGGATACAAAACCAAGAAAACAAGATGGTCCCTACTCTCAGGGAGCTTAAATTCTAATGGTGAAGATGACATATAAAGTAAAGGTAGAAAGTGTTTTTGAGAAGAAGATACCGACATAAGAGTAAGACAGATGGAATGGACCAGAAAGTGAGTGAAGAGAAAAGTGAATAGCTTGACTGGGACTTTGGGTATTACTATGCTTTTAGGCAACGACTTACTAATTATCTAGTCAGCCTCTAGGTGAACTCATCCTCAATGGGTCAAGGTAGCTAGTGTATAAGTGGCATAGACCAGAGAGTGAGAGGTAAGGAAGTGTGGTGTAGTGGAACGAACAGAGCAGTAAGGAATCAAGATAGCTGGGCTTTAGTCCTAGCTCTGCTAATCTAGCCATGCTACCTTGGACTAGGCACTTTGCTTCTATAGGATTCCTTTCATGAACTCTGAAAGGAGAAGTTTGTAAACTGTAGGTTGCAACCCACAGTTTAATAAGAGCTAAAGGGATCATGAGTGGAAAATTTTTAAGAAATGCTGTACTAAATGACCTTTACTATCCTTTCCAGTTTCAACACACACTAATTCTATAATTTCCAGGGTTTTAAAAACATGAACTCCCAGAATTCCAACTACTCAACCCAAAGGAATAAATTTCTAATGTTGTAGTTTCAGGCATGATGAAAAGCCAATGGAGATATTCCCATGGTGTCTTTAAAATCACACCACATGGGTGACTAACAATAACACACATTTTTAATGTAGTCTTTTAAAGTTTACAAAAGGCATTTCTCAGGAGCTAAGATGTAATATCATTATGTCCATTTTACAGATGAGGAAGGTGAGGCACAGAAGTATTAAGTGACTTGCTCAAGGCCTTGTAGCTGAGATTCAAAGCCAGGTCTTCTGGATCTGGATCCCACACCTTTTCTACCATAGCCCCCTCTGTGTTCAAGGTGGGCCCATTCCAGAGGTGAAGGTTAGAAAGAAGCAGCTACTTCCCTTCTACTTTGTCAAGCTTCACGAATGAGGTAGCTTTTTAAATGACACTTGAATGAAAGAATAGGAATGGCTTGCCAAGTTTGAGTGGAGAATATATTGCTCTACTAATCCTTGATAGATACCAATTTATCTTTCATATAGGAGACAGATGTTTATTTCACTGCCAAGCTGCTGATGGATTAAAATTAAGTTTAGATAGTCACCTGTTTACTCTTATTCTAAGTGTCTAAACAGCATTACCTCTAAATCATTGACATTCAATTCTTTTCCCCAAAAGGAAAATAGACCTTAAATTGACATATCCCTAACAACAAAATATTCAACTACCTGAACAATGGATGACAAACAAGCCAATAGACATAGTCTTTTTAAAAGCAAAAATGAATTATTAAAAGCAAAAATTTTGGGTTTCAGATTTTCTCCCTCCTTTTTGCCCCTCTCACACCCACTGAAGACACAAACAATAAAACATAGTCTTTTAATGACCACTTTGGTTTAGAACAGGAGTAGAATTGTACCAGGTTAGAGTTGGAGGAAACAGAGAGATTCAGCAACCTTTGTTTAAAGAGGAAGAACTGAAGTTCAAGGGAGGCTTTCCATTTATTTGGCACTTAAATTTTTCTTTATGGATTGGATTAGATTTGAGTTAGGCTACTCATATAGAGCAGCTAGGTGGCACAAGATAGAATGGGACTAGAGTCAGGAAGACTCATCTTCATGAGTTCAAACCCAGCCTCAGACACTTACTAGCTGTGTGGTCCTGGGCAAGTCACTTAATCCTGTTTGCCTCAGTTTCTTCAACTGTAAAATGAGCTGGAAAAGCAGATACCAAATCACTCCAGTATCTCCTCCAAGAAAACCTCAAATGAGGTCATGAAGAGTTGGACATGACTGAAACAACTCACGCAGGTTTTAGGAGCAATCAAGTAATGTCTTTGTCTGGAAGCCACATAGAATCACTAGAAAGCTAGTGACATTTAAAAGATGGGTCCTTTTTTTCAGGGAGAGACTTGAGGTTAAAACCACTGCACAGTTTCCCATATGCAATCCAGCTTGTTCTCCAGCTAAAGTATTTGTTCAAGATATGTAAATCATTTAACAAGAAATTTGCATCATTCATCTAAATGCGTACAAGCAATCAATCAACGAGCCTTTATTAAGGATCTACTACATGCCAGGGACTGTGCTAAGCACTTGGCTTACGCAGACAAAAATGAAACAGTCTTTGCTCTTGAGGAACTTATATTTTATTGTAAATATTCTATGTGCATGCGTAAGTATTTATAGAATAAATTGAAGTAAATATAAGACATTTAAGTGTAAGGTAGTAAAGGAGGGCATTAGTAAATGGAGAGATGCATGAGGAAAGGCATCATGAAGGAAATGGTGCTTTGCTGCATCCTGAAGGAAGCTAGCAGTTCTTTAAGGTGAAAATGAGTACATTCTAGCTATGAGGGATGTCCAGTGTAAAGCACGGAGATAGGAGATGGATGACTATGTGAAGAACAGAGAGAAGTTCAGTCTGGCTGGACCATAGTATTTGGGAAGAGAATAAGGTAAAAGGAAATTGGAAAGATGGTTTGGGACCAAGTTGTAAATAGACATTCTTTCTCACTTGGATTTCCTACCTGTGACTACAGATTTCAGTTAGGAGGTTCTATTATGAGCTGAAGTGTGATGGAATACCACATGATAAAGCCTTGTCTCCCAAAGGTAAAAAGGGTATGGGGAGATGTGAGTGGTCTACTTGGAAGGAGAAAGGCATCATACGTAAAGAACAGCAAAAACAACAAGAAGAAGTTTGGCTGGATTGTAGAGTATAGAATAAGGAGTAAAACATGTCTGCAAAGCCAGTTTAGGGTCACTGTTTAAAGGATTTTAAACATCAGACGAGTTTGTACTCGGTTCTAATGAAGCCACCAAAGCCTTGGGCATCACCATTTCCATGGGAAAATAAACAAGCATCCTTGACCTTCCAACTGAAAGTGATCTCTCCTTCCTTAAATCATTCATAGAGCTTTTCTTGGACCTCTCTTTTGCATTCGCCTTACTTCCTGTATATCTTTCTCTACCCTGCGCCCTCCTTCTTTTCTCCTTCCCACTCATGAAGAACAGATTTTGCATTATAGCTCTTTTTCTTCAAAGTGCCTTTCACACACTGATGGTTAACAGATATTCATTGAATTTGTTGAATAAAAGTGAATTCTTAGACAAGAAAATCCCAAAGCAAAACCTTGATGGTGCATAGGCCTATCCAAGACAGCTAGACAGCTGTCTCTTTCCTCATTCATTTCAAGTACAATCTAACATGAAAACAGACAAAATTGTCTGTGTGTTCGGAGAAGTATCAATGGGGCTCAGGATGGAGTTTCTGAAAGTTAAACCAGTTTGAAAGTGTGATAGAACACTGAAGGCCCAGATCTTTTCAATTGAATCAATTGATTAGAGGTATGAAGTAGGTATAAACAAGACCCAGACACCTTTTTTTTTAAAATAAATCAACCAAAGGCCTAAACAATCAAAGAAGGAATAAAATACTTTTGAGCTATTGATTGAAAGTGATTGATGTCACATAGGAAATATTTTGTGGGTTGAGGAGAGTCATTGAATGTGACTGTATAGAAATAACCAGCTAGTTTGAAATCTGGGAATTCAAGAAGCAGGCCAGCCTAATGGTGGAACAATTCTGGTCAAACCTCTGATAGAGCATTACTTGGGAAATGGTTAGGGGGACAAAGGCTCTTTTACCCTTCCTCCTTTGACTAGAGGATGACCTTGTGAACTTCAAAAGTTCAGAATATTTGGACTTAGTAGGGTCCCTAGAACAGCAGTGTCTGATGGCAACAACTGCATCAGCAGCTGAGGACAAACCAGGCACGTTGAAGAAAGTCAATTTAAGGATTCCACAAAGAGCCCAGCAGAAAGTTATATCTATAGTGAAATTTTATGTCGTCTCCATGAAGGAAGAAAAGGGCTTCCAGTAGTCAGAAGCGATGAGAGTTCCACTTTGCCTGATGAACTCTCCAATATTGACCCATTTCCTTTGTCTCTACGTGTACTTGTGGAAGATTGTATTCCAGGATTTTGAGAGAGGGAATATTTTATACCAATTATTCTTATTACACTACTTTATCTGGTTTTTATTTATTTTGATAACTATATTTCAATAAAATTTATTTTCTTCTAAGCCTATGCATTTTATTTTGTGTATTTAAAAATATTATTTAGAGATGAGGTCACCAGGCTTGAACAGAATGCCATAGGGATCTATGAGACAAAAAAAAAATTAAGAATTCCTGTACTGGAGAAAGTTGATTAATCTTGCTAGGTCTTTAATATGTCAAATAAGGTCTTTAATATGACCCTTTTTTGCCCTTCCAGTTGTAAATCTAAGATTCCAGTAATTGTCCTGTTGGGAAGCCAGATAGTGCAGTGGATAAAGTGGCAGGCCTAGAGTCAGGAAGACTCATCTTCCTGAGTTCAAATTTGACCTCAGATGCTGACTTTGAGCAAATCACTTAAGCACGTTTCCCTCAATTTTCTCATCTATAAAATGAGCTGGAGAAGGAATTGCCAAACCACTTCAGCATTTTTGCCAAGAAAACCCCAAATGGAGTCATGAAGAGTTGTACATAACAGAAATGACTGAACAACAACAAAATTGACCTGTGGCCCAGCCTGCATTGTAGAATTTGTATGACTTACGGCATGTGTTCCCATTGCTCCTCCACAAATGGAGAGTGATCCCATTAGTTAGTATTGTTTCATGGCTTCACACTCTGTGTGAGGGCTTTTTTTTAAAAAAAAAAACAAACAAACTAATTTTTGTGTCCTAGACCCTTTTTGCCAGTCTTTTGTTGCCATTTTCTCCTTCTCAAAGTGTTTTTAAATATATAATATTTTAAATATGTATTTTTAGATATATAAAATAAGATACATGGGATTACAAAGGAAACAAATGTTAGTGAAAATAAAAATTGATGAGGTCGGGGTTGGGAGAGCTGGTTCATCGAATGTGGAAGAATTCACTTAGACCTTTTCTGTAGCCATTTGTGCTGGCAATCAAAATGGGCTCTTAGCGCTCAGTTGGACCAAATGCCCTCGAAGAGTTTGGCCTTTGTTTCCTTGATTAGATTGGGAGTCCTTGGTGACCTCCTTGCCTCAGGGGAGGGCCTAGTTTACATGGGTTTGAGTGTCATGTTTGGGACATCAGAGGCTTTTAGACCACGTGGGTTTAAGTCACCTCTTTGTGATGATTTTAGGTCATGTGGGTGAGTCACATGTGTGACTCACCCTTGACCCTGAAAAAGATAAAAAACCAGGGGCTGGCTTTCTCTTTCTCAGAGCTCTGAGCCACAGAAGGAGTGGCACTTGACTCTGGCCCAGCCGTTATAGAGCTCCCTGGGTCGTGAACTCAGATGCTGATGCTTTTTGGTAACTATGAATTGTGATTTGTTCTATTTCTAATGTATCTTTGTATTTGTATTTGCTCTGAAGTTCAGGGTGCTGGCTTTTTCCCCTGAACTAAACGAATGGTATTTGTATGCTGAATTAAAGTAAGCTTGTTAACCGCTTAACGTTGCTTTCCTTAGTAAAGCAGATCAAAAGAACCTGCGCTTTTGCAGAGTGCTGGTGGCATGCTTGTCGTTGGGCTTGTGATGGTCTTTCACCCCCACAACTGCTGCTAGCAGGATTGTTGAAACACCACTAGGAGCTTTATTGATGCAAAAGCAGCAGACCTGAGATTTAGCAAGAAGCTAAATAAAAGGCACTGATGTAGAGAAGGGACCAGACTTATATAGAAAGAAATGGCCTGCAGGGTGATTTTAGGGTTTCTTAGGGGCGTTGAATATTTAGGGATAGGATAAGGCTTACAGGATAAAGACACAGGAAGATGACACAAGATAAGGGAGACTGGAATCTTAGAATTTTTATGACTCTGGATGGGAGGGAGAGAAAGAATTCCTTGGTCCAGGATAATGGTAAGTTTGATGGTAACTCAAGATAAGGGGAGGAGACTTTAGGATGACCTCAGGCTCAGGAGGGGCCTCACAAGGTCCTTAAGGATCCACATCGAAAATGATTTTTTTCGTGCATTCCCTGAGATTATCCTTTGGGACTCTGTGAAACCTAGCTTTATGCTGTTTAATTGGAGAAGATAGAAGGCACACTGAAGATCAAGAAGGAAGCTGGCTTGCCATGCCTTCCGTGTTTAAAATCCTTAGTAGATGATGAATAGTCTTCTCAATGTTAACTCTACTGGTTGAGCTTATAGATGTGGATAATTTCATTTCCAAGGGATAAAACCAAGAAATGGAAAAAAAAACAAATTAAAATGAATGAACAGATTTTGTTTTATTTTACTTTAGGTGTTTAAATTGAAACTTTTTATATTGATAACAGTTTCATTTGAACGAGTCTACATGGAAGTTTCTTGTGTTTTGTCAGATTTGACTGATTCTTAATAAAACTAGAAGTCTTTATCATTTACCAAACTTTGTTTTGCTCCTTATATTTGCTCCAGGAAACCTAAACCCCAAGGCAAAACAAAATACAGCATGTGTTGTTTAACACAAAAAAACCCATGTGTGGGTTGTTCTTTGATGCATTCATTTTCTACTCTCAAACTGAAGCTGCAAGATTTTAAAAAATTTGAATACAAATGACACATATTTGGCCAATTTGTTAGTTTGATTTCATTTGTTCATCACTGGCATTTTGTATAATCTGATGATTACAGACTGTGCAAAAGGAAAAAAAAATGAATAAAAGTCAATTTAATTAAAACTGGTTACTGTAGGAGTTGTACTGCATACAAGTGGTATTGTTGAAATATATAGAATGGATTAAACTTTAAAAAAGGATATAAATGTAGTAAGTCTACAATAATCTTGTGCTTTGATGCCTTATAAATCTGTGGAGATGGGCCTGAGCCTTTAAAGGCCTTGCATTGGGAAGATAAGCTCTGACATATCCTAACAAATCAGAAAAGGCAGGTTCAGGGATGGTCTTCATGTCTGGCATCTGAAGACTAACCAGATACAGAGTTGTGGAAGGGTATCAATCATCTTCATTGAAATCATAAATGTTCGACATGTTGAAGCGAATAGAGTCAGATGCCATAAAATCAATTTCAAATGAGTACCATAAATCTTCCATAGAGCAATGAGGTGAGGACTAGAAGCTTCAGAACCACCAACTTTTTTATTTTGATGGAGGAGAGAGTCAGCTCTTGTTCTTGAGCTACAATAAAAATGATGCAAGCGAGCTCAAGTTGAGACTTACAGTTTAACCAGCAGATAAAGCAGGGTTTTCAAATACTGTACCTGAGAAGTCCCACCAGAAAAAATCTTAACAAGACTCAACAGGCTACTAAAAGTAACATTATTGAAGTGATATTGTCATGTGGAAAAAAGTTGTTAAATGCTTCTCTGTGAGATGATAACAGGTGTAATCAGATGATAGTATGACTGGATGGCCTCTGAAGTCCTTTTCAGCCTCAGAGCTACAGTGCTTTGGTTTCTTAGAATTCCACCTGTGTGCAAAACATACAACTGTGCCTTACTGAGTGTTAATATAGAACTAGATGGCTCAGGGTAGGATAGGTTGATAGGGGAGACAGGAACACAAGTAGCTGAGAAATGAAGAAATCAGACGGTGGGAGAGGATTTTTTTGTGGGTGTAGGACAAAAGAGGTAAGAAACTTGTCTGACTTTTGTTTTAATCAGCACTCATGGAACTGATTGACTGTCATGAAGAGAAAATCACAGTCATTGTCCTTGAAAAGTTTTTCTTCTTCTGTTAAATAGTGATAGTAATTATAGGTGTGGTAGTTCTAGGTGGGGAAGACAGATGGTAAAAGTCAGTGGTCAAGTCAACTAGTCTACAATCACTTATTAATTACCTACCACATGCCAGGCACTGTGCTAAGTGCTGGGAATTCAAAGACAAGCAAAAACAAATTCGTTGCCTCAAACGGCAGGGCTGTCTCCCTCTAACGGGGGAGACAAGAAGCAGACAACTATGCATAAAAAAGATATCTGTCTCCATCTCTGTCTAAAACACACACACACACACACACACGTATATGTGCGTGCGCGTGTGTGTGTGTGTGTGTGTGTGTGTGTGTGTACTAAGTTGGAGATAACTTTACAGACAAGGCATTAACTTTAAGGAGGATTGGGAAGGTCTTCTTACAAATGGTGGAATTTTAATTGAGCCTTGAAGGACAATAGGGAAAACACACCTTTCAAGTGTTCACATTGATAACTGTGGGGCTTCTGCATAGGAAAGGGAGTCTTACTGTACTTGTCTTTTTCTACCTATCTGCTCCCCGCCTTGACATTTCTGCCTTATTTACCTGTACCACTTACCTGTTTACCCTACCTTGCCCTACCTAACTTAGCTACCTACCTGCCTACCTATTCCTCTCTCTCCGATTCCCTAAAAATCAGTTTCACAGCACAAAGCATACTTATTCTTCCTGATGCTTGTTAGAGAGATTTGTTCCTCTCAGCTATTCACACTGGCAGTGGGATTAGGTCAATACACCTGACAGCCTCATCCAGGAACTCGAGTGCTTATTGTAGACACCATCAGTCTCAATGAGGATTGTTGTGACTGCTTTGGAGTGTCTTGGCTTAGATCCCCTAAATTCACTATCCTTGGAGAATTTGTCAATGACAGCAATCTACCTGCCTAAGCTCCTTAGAAAAAACAAAATAAAACCCCAATACGGCCTGTGAAATTGACAAAGGTGATTAGACTCGGGAATACCTGATACAGGAAGAAAAATCTCCTATAGAGAAAGGAGTCTTTGGAATAATAACAATGTTGGTAATTATGAATTCATGTTTCTATGGGGCCTTAAGGTTTATACTATACATTTCATATGACAGCCCTGTGAATTAGGCGGCATATGTATTATTGCCATTTTTTACAGCTTTTATTCCTTCCTTAGTTATGCCTCAAGGATGCAGTCATTGAACCTCAAAGAAGTTAAGCAACTTGTTTAGGATCATACAACTTGTAATTATTCGAGCTGGGACACTATGACCTCAAATCTTTGGACTCTAGGCACAGTGCTCCTATCTAGACGCTCCGAATTTTGATTTGTTTACTTGTAATGGAATATAATTGTTTGGTAAGAAATAATAAAGGGAATGGTTTCAGAAAAACTGGAGAAGACTTATATGCACTGATGCAGAATGAAGAGAGACGAACTAGGAGAACAATTTATACTCTAATAACATGGTAAAATTAAACAACTTTGAAAGTAGGAAGAATCCAATGATAACCATGATTCAATGATGAAAAATGTCACCCATTTCCTTTCAGAGATAATAGAATAAATACAGAGAATGAGAAAAACAATTTTGGACATGGCCAATTTGATAATGTTTTTTGCTTGATTATGTATATTTGTTACGAGAGTTTTAACTTTATTTATTTATTCTGGTGAGAAAAGTAGTAGAGAAAATAAGTGTTTGTTAGTTTAAAAATTACAATTCAATTTAAAATAATTAGTATTTATTCAATATAGTAAAGTTTTCAAAATCATATAATTTCATCACATTAACTAATATTAATCAATCGACAATTACTTGTTAGCATTTATTTGGTACTTTAAGGTTTGCAAGGCATGTTACAAATATTGTCTCATTTTATTGACACACCAACACTGGGAGCTAAGTGCTATCATAATTCCCATTTTATAGATGAAGAAATTGATGCAAAGATTAAGTGACCTGTCCATGGCCACAGAGTAAGTGTCTGGAGCTGATTTTGAACTTATCTTCCTGACTCTAGGCCCAGTGCTCTAGCCACTGTGTCCTCTCTTCATAGTCTTACAAATGTAGCTTATAACTATCATTATTGCCCTGTTTTGGAGATGGGGACACTGAAGCTCCAAGAAATTAAGTTGACATGCCCATGATTACAGAGATAGTAAATGACAAAGACAGGATTTAAACCTGTGTCTTCCTGACTCTAAATTCATCATACTTCATGCTCTTACCATGCTGGTTAGATTCTTACTGTTAATAACCAAGTTGGTTAGATGGCTGCACCACTAGTGTTCCTGTTTTAGGGCTTTCCTAAGACATGGCTGCAGCAGAAGGGCTGATTGTCTACACAATCCAGCTGATTCAGCTAAGCTTAGCACTACCTAGGACATCTTGTGCGCAATTATTTTGCAAGCTATTCACATCATCATGGAAAAGTTTTTTGTTTTTGTTTTTGTTTTTTTACCAAGGATTATGAATTTGGTCATTTTGACTATTAGTGACTTTTGCAGGACCATGCCATACATGGAAAATCACAACACATATAATGTTGGGTGAGCTCTTTTTTCCTGCCGTGGTGACTTATACTAGTCTTGCTCCTGGCCAAAGATGATGGTGACTAATTTGGGGTGCTGGGGGAGAGTCTCATCTTCATTTCAATTCAATGACATATTAAATATCTAATTTGTATAATAAGTCATCTTGCTAGACAGTATATAAACATGAAAAATCACAGAGTTCTTCCCCTAAAGGAGCTTTCTATATTGAATAGAGGGTATAGCATATACACAGGAAGCTATGTTTCAATGCAATGGAGAGGTCCAGCTAAGGAGTTACAAGAAATTTGAAGAGGGAGGTTCAATTGAGGGATGGGGAGGATCCAGCAAAGCTTTATGGAAAAATTCCCATTAGAGTTGGTATTTGGAGGAATATAGACATTTCAATAGTCAGAAATGGAAGTAGGAAGGGCTGAGTCTTTTCCAGGGATGGGTTGCAGTGTGATTAAAGGCATGGTGGATGGTGAGGATAAGACCTGAAGACAGTGAGAAGTACAGTTTGGCTGAAATATAAATCATACTAAGGGTATCCATGAGAAATAAGGCAGAGAAAGAAGACTTCTACATTGTGGAAGGTCTTGAATGTCATGATAAGTTGACACTTTATTTTCAATGGGAATTCATCAAGAAGCTCTCAGACATCTAAAGTCACATGAGATGCTTTAAAAGCCTCACTGTCATCATCATCATCATCATGAAACTGCATGTTAATATTTGCCTTTTCTACAGCCATGAATCTAGGGATACCAACTAACTTGAAAGTATTGTGGTACAAATATGTGGTGCAGTTTTCTTTCATTTATTGGTGAACAAACATTTGGGCAGCTGAACTAAACTGAACATTGCTGACATAAATAAGGATTTACAGAACCTTAAACACCCCCTGTAAGTACACATAGGCTAGCTCTACATACTTTATTTTGACCTGTTCCTCTTGTCCCTGTATATCTTCATCCTCAGATTGAGTCCTTGTGGCATCCTTAAGGTTCAATTTTATTGCAAACGTCCAGTTTCCAGTCAATCAGTGAAGCTAATTATTTAGTTTATATACTTTAAATTTTCTTCATGTATCTTTGAGATTAAACTTCTGAAATTGCAGATCTTGGGTAATTAGCATGAATTTATCCACTGCTTGTGAAATACTTCACATTGAAACCCTTCGTCATTCAAATTGATCTACTATCTCTGGTACATATCCTACAATGAAGATCTACAAAAGCAAAAGAGTTTAAAAGTAATGAGATATGATTTAGCTTAAAATATGTTTAACTGTAGCTTTTTGTATTTAAATCACCTTTATTTTCCTTTCCATCTCTAGACCGAGCCCTTACCCCCATCAAAAAATCGGTTTCAGAGACTTGGTCTCCCAATGTGTTCAATATTCTGTCCCAGTAGTCACTCACCTCTATGACATGAGGGATGAAATATATTTTTATTATCTCTTGGGACCCTTATTAGCTTTTCTTTATAATTCATGTTTTTATAATTGTGTTTTTTGTGCTAAAATTCTTCTTTTGACAATATTTATTTTGCTGTGCATCATATTATATGAATATTACCACCTTATCCTGTATCCTCATATGCATCATTTCTTACTGTACAATAACATTCTGTCATATTCATGTATCATATTTCCAGCTTTTTATTGACATAAATAGTGCTACTAAGAATATTTTCGTACTTCTTGGACCTTCATTTTCTGCCTTTCGCTGTCTTGCATAGCAGTAGGCTTGCGAGGTCAAAGTGTATGGGTAGCTTTGGAATATTTCTTGCATAATTCTAAAATGAAATCCAGAATAGTTTGATCACTTTACAGCTCCACCAATAGTATGCCGATATGCTTGTCTTCCCACAGTCCCTCCTATATTGACTGTACCCTTTTTTTCATCTTTGCTAATTTCCATGGAATGAGGTAAAAACTCACTGTGTTTTAATTTGCATTTCTCTTACACGTGGTGAGTTTGAGCATATTTTCATGTGATCATTGATAGTTTTCAGATCTTTTGAATACTGTTTGCTAATGGATTTTGACTACTTATCTCTTCATGGAATAGCTCTTTGTGCTATACATTACTGCCAAATCACTGTATATTTTGTACATCAGATTTTTTAAGAACTATTCTATTATTTGATTTAAATGTTTTTCTGTTCTACCATTTCTCTAAAAAAAACTGCTTTTATTTATGGAAAAGTATTTTCATAGAATCATAGATCTAGAACTAGAAGGGACTAAAGATGACATTTAGCCCAATCCCCATATTTACAGATGAGGAAACTGAGACCCTCAGAGATTAAATGACTTACTCAAGATCATGCAGGTAAAAAGAGCAAGTAACACAGGTGTGATGTAAATCTAGATTCTCTGACCCTCTCTGGAATTAGTTTTCTTTATAGTAAGCTACATCATACCATGTTTACAATTTCATGTTGTTAAAATTGTGAATTTGTTAAGAATGTTTGGTTAAGGATGTTCTCCCTAGGTATAGCTCTAAAAGATACCTCATCTCATGCTTTTTTATATTTTTAAAATTTATATAGCATTTCATATTAAAGTTGTGTATTCATTTTGAGCTTATTCAAGATATTAGTCTAAACATAATTTCTGCTTAACTTCTTTCCAATTTTCTTTGCAATTCTTGTCAAAAAGCAAGTCTTCCCACCAGTAATTTATATTTTCAGGTTCATTAAATACTGGATTACTGTTTTTAATTGTTTCTCTTTCTTGCTTACTTTGTTCCACTGATCTATTTTCCTGTTTTTTTAAACCAATAACAACCAGGATTGATGACTACTGTTTTATAATGTTGTTTGAGGACTACTAATGTTGTAATCCTTTCTATTGCATTTTTTCTCATTATTTCTGTTGAGATTCTAGACTTTTACTCTTCCAAATTAATTTTATTTTTTTGTTCAGTTCTAAAAAAAAAGTATCACCCAAATCAACCGAGATAGAACTAAATCTGTACATTAATTTAAGTAGTATCATCACTTTTATTATAGACCTGGCCAAACAATGAGTAATGACTGTCTCTTTGACTGTCTTCCTTTATTTCTATAAAGTGGTATTTACAATAATTTTTTGAATTAATCTGTTCCCTCTATTTTATTTTTGCTACAGTTGGTTTTATTTTTCATCCTTTAACTTTACAGTAGCTATTAATTAAATTTCTGTCTTTCCTTGTTCTTTGTGATTTTCTAAGCAGAGCTTCATATCATCTGCAAACAGAGATAATTTCATCTCCATTCTGGTGATGTTTATACCTTTGAATTTGTTTTCTTGCCAAAACTAGGATTTTTTGGGCTGTGTCAAATAATATTTGGAAGAAGAGCCATCCTTGTTTCCTCAGATTGCATAATGTGTGTTAAAAAACCTATCAAATACCTTTCTAATTATTTTCTGTGTAAATGCACCTATTTCTGAGAACTTGTCTGGCTATCATGGAATGTTACAGTGGATGATAAATGGTGAGACTGTTCCAATTATCTTGTCCCATAAATGAATAGTAAAAATTCTTTATCTTTATAAAATTTATAGTTACATATAAACTTTATAGTTGCATAAAGTATTCTTTTGAACTTGAGGCTCCAACCAAGTGAGACTCCATCCTTTTTCAGGCCAAACATACCTCTAGGAAACATTGAAAGTATTCAAGGAAAATAAAGTTATGAGTAGTACATTAGAAAGATTGAGCCATTGTTAGTGTGGTGGATTTACTTCCATGTATCTTGAAGTACAGGGTCCTTTTGGGGGGCCCTACTGGTCCACATATGCATTTGAGATTTGGAGCCCACCCCGAGTCTGGCCCTGGACTTGGTCAGTTTAGTGGAGATGCAAGAATATCAGTGGCCTGAGGTAAATTTTGCCTATGGACCAGTAAACTTGCAGTCTGAGGTATAATAGTGTGATGCTTCACCTTTACCCTTTACCAGAGGTGACAGAATAGTGGGGAATCATGACTAGTCACTGACCTTTCCAAACTCAGGGAGTACCACAGTGAGTTTGTTTTATTTAAACCTTTCAAAATTTTGGACAATGACAGGAAATAAAATATCAGGATTGGGGGTTGTTTTCAGTCACTTTGCCTACAGGCATTTGGAATTCTACAAGGCTTTACTCCTATTTGGCAATAAGATAAAGTAACGACCAAAGTTCTCCAGTGCTTATGGGTTCAAACTGGTAATTTCACCTGCCCATGGATGGTGAGGATTAGAATGTCTGGTTTAAACCAGTCAGGAAAATTCAATTTGGATCTTGTACCAATACACAGTTTCAGCATATGTAAGTTGATGTTGAAACTGCCTCATGTAATTGGCAAAACTCAGATGAAATCAGAACTTGAATCTGCTCAATAGACCAAGCATCATGATAAAATTAACTTCTCCTCAGAATACCCTCCAGAGATGCCATCATTTATCCAAAATGAATGAATGTCTTATTTTCTCATCATGCCCCTTTTAGGCTAAGAGCCCTTTAAGAAATTACTGTGAGTCCATGATTTTCCTTTGTCATTTTTGAA
Source organism: Phalanger gymnotis (assembly GCA_028646595.1). Taxonomy (NCBI): domain Eukaryota; kingdom Metazoa; phylum Chordata; class Mammalia; order Diprotodontia; family Phalangeridae; genus Phalanger; species Phalanger gymnotis. Next base: position 225,839,437 of record CM053622.1, on the reverse strand, counting down.
ATTCTTATTAAATAGCATCAATTCTAGAGGCCCTACCTTTCAACTGAAAGACTCTCCACTTGGGTTGTCTTGCTGAATTTTAGACTGAAAATCATGTGTATTATTTAATTTGAGTTTCTGTAAACCTCTGCTCCCTCCTGGTTATTTTTCCATTTGGGACACGTTGGCTGGCTGGACTCTCTCAGCCATAGAACCTCAGTTTTGTCACTAATGAGGGCACTCCATCTCCTGTCTCTCAAGCTTTCTGTTTCACTGAATTCAGACAGCCTTTTTATTCAAGTGTGACTTAGAACACAGCATATCGCTCAAATATGCTTTCCATAAATGCTTTTACCACAGGAATATCATTGATCTCAGCAAGACAATTAGCAACACTGTGTTGACTTCTTTCTTCTTGTGTGGTAATAATCACAGACATTTTTCCTCTTTCAGGGTACTGTTTCCATGTGGTATGTTTAGAATCACAAGGGGTTATATGAACTCTTGCCATTATGTTCTTAAGAAGACATTACTATACCAATAGCCATCTCACCTGTCTGGTGTGATCAACATGGATCACTGCCCTTCTCATACAATTCATAGAGACTTAGTGACACATGCTTCCTGAATAGTTATTTTCCTCCCAGAATGTTATTTATTGGTATTTTATGGGATCATGAGTTCAGAGCTGGAAGTTTCCTTAGAGATTACCTAGCCCAACTCCCTCATTTAGAGACTAAGAAACTGAGTCCCAGAGATGTAAAGTTATTTGCCCAAGTTCACATAAGTAACAAGTAACAGAGACAGGGACTGAACCCAAGTTTTTTGAATCCAAATCCATTGTACTCCTTACCTTTCTTTTATTATGTTTCCTAGATGCATATCAATCAATCATTAAGTATTTTCTAACAATATCTACTGTGAGCCAAGCCCAATGCCTGACACTGGATAAAAATACAAATAGAAAAATACAAAAAATGAAATCATCTGTATCAGCAATGAGCTTGTATTCTAATGGTGGCAACCACAGATGACATAATAATATCTAGCACACATACAAAGTTAATACATATATACAAACAAAAAGTAATTGAAGACAAAGTAATATGGGAGGAAGGGTACTAAAGAGTGCTGGGTAGGGATCAGGAAACGCTTCATGAAGATAGTACCTGAGCTATATCTTAAAGGAAGAGGATCCTAGGAAGCAGAGAGAAAGAGGGAGTGCATTTCAGGCATGGGGGATTGCCAGTGAAATGCTTTAGAAGATGGAAGATCGAGTGTCATGAGCAAAGATTAGAGAAAAGGTGAGTTCAACTGGATTGCAGAGGATGTCTTGGAAAAGTAGGTTGGAGACAGATTGTATAGGGCTCTTAGAGATATTAGGAAGCCACTAGAGTTGGTTGTGTAGGGTAGTCACAAAGTTAGATTTGTGCTTATGGAAACTAAGCATAGCAGCAGTGTATAAGATGGACTAAACTGGTGAGATATTTAAGGCAAGGAAACCATTTAGCAGACTGTTGCAATAGTATAGATGAGAGGCAATATGGGGCCTGAACTAGGGTGGTAGATGTGTGAATGGATAGAAGGGGTCTTATGCAGGAAATGTTGTGAAAGTAGAAATGGCAAATTCTGGCAATTGAATAGATAGGTGGCTGATGGAGAGTGAGGAGTCAAAAAAATGCTAAGATTATAAACCTAAGACACTTCAATAATGGTGATGCCTTCTATAGAAATAAGGAAGTGTGAAAGAAGAAAGAATTTAGGGAAGAAGATGACACGTTCAGTTTTAGATATGTTAAGTGTAGCATAGTAGGGTCCCTATCTTTTAAAAGCTAATAGTGTTAATTATTAGTATGTATGGCAAACATAGAATGCCTACTTCAAGAATCCATAAAATAACAGATATTTATGGTTCATCTGCCATACATTAACATCTTTGTTAGTTATTCTGGGGACAGAAGCAGCACTAGTCGCGGTTCTCGTCCTTAAGGAGTTTGCACTATAGTCAAAGGTGGAATGTTCCTGTCATTTTTTAGGTTGATGTGAGTTCTGAGAAAGAAGGGGTTCCTAATTATCTTATGTCTGAACTCTTCTATTTTTCTGATTTAATTCTAGCAGTGATGAATCAATATTACTGATTAGGGTAGTATGCCCTGCAGAGATGCAGGCTTGGGACTTCAGGCTAGAAACTAAGAGACATCAGGACAACTCTATAAATGTGTTATTTATGTATAAGAGAAATATGTTCAAAGTAATATTTAATTCACTGTATAAAATATAATTAAATTAATCAAACCATGCAAAATGCATTGTAGGAAAAACAAAAAAAATAGAAGTTATGTATTGCATTACTAAACTTGTATTATATGCTTCACTTATAACCGATTTAGTATACTCTTTCTTTCACATATTTGCACATAGATACACAAGCACACATATGTACATATGCTCTCACAGAAAATCCATTAATAGCTTTTTATTTTTTTACCAATTTAAAATTTCATTTATACAACTAGATCTGTGATGAGCTGTCTTGCTGTACTTTACTTCTTCTGTATTCTGGGATACAGCCAAACTGGCCTTTTCTTTGTTCATGCACATGATACTCCATTTTCCATCTTCGTCTCATTGTACTGGGTGATCCTCATGCCTGGAATTATCTCTCTCTTCACTCCTACCTCATAGAATCCCTTTCTTCCTTCAAGGTAGATAGAACTTTTCCTGATCCACCCCCTCCCCAATTGTCCTTATCCTCTGTGTCAAAGTACCTTAAAATTTAACTATTTGGAATTTATTGTCTTTATATTTATTCTCTATGTGTTTACATATGTCCTTTTTGTCTCTCTTATTAGAATGTAAGCTCCCTGAAAGTGGAAGTTATTTCATTCATCATATTTGTATCCCCAGAGCCAAGCATAGTACCTAGCAGATAGTATGTCTTTAAAAATATTTACTGATTGATCCTCAAACTAATGCTGGCTTGTGGGTGATAAGGCCTGGTATTCTAGTTCCAGTTCTGTTAGTAGATAACTGTGTGCTCTTGAGGAAGTTGAATATTTAAAGGGTGGAATAAGATCATTTTCTAATGTCTCTTCCTGCCCTGAAATTCTAGAAAACCTTCAAATTAGCTTGTGCAAATTGCATAAACCCATTTTATCAGCTGCAGAATGAGGGTAATACCTATCCTCACAGCAGAGGTTATGAAACCCAAATAAGATGCAGTATTTATTTATTTACTTTTTGATTAATTAATTTTTTAACTTACAACATTCTGTTCCACAAGCTTTTGGGTTTTAAATTTTTCTCCCCTTCCCTCCCCAAAATGACATACAATCTGATATAAGATCTGCATATACTTTTATATTAAACATATTTTTACATTAGTCATGTTGTAAAGAAGAGTTATAACTAATGGAATGAACCACGAGAAAGAAGAAACAAAACAAGACAAAACAAAAAGAGAGAACAAATAGTATGCTTCAATCTGCATTGAGACTCTGTAATTCTTTCTCTGGAGGTGGATAGCATTTTTCATCATGAGCCTTTTGGAGCTGTCTTAGAACCTTTCATTGCTGAGAAGAGCCAAGTCTATCTAAGTTAATCATTGCACAAACTGTGTATAATGTTCTCCTAGTTCTGCTCTCCTCACTCAGCATCAGTTCATATAAGTCTTCCAAGGTTTTTCTGAAGTCCTCTTCCTCATAAGATGAAGTATTTAAAAGTGATTTGAAAACAATAAAGTACAAATATATATTTTTGTAATAATTACTAATTATTATTGTTTATATAGAATTCACAGACTCACAAGATCTCACAATTTGAAGAGATAGTAAAGACTACCTAATCCAAACTATACTTTAAAAGGAATACCCTCTGTAGAAGGCATTCTTAATCTGGGGTCCATAAACTTGTTGTATTGTCTAAATATTTTGCTAACTGGATTTCAATGTAATTGATTTCCTATGCATTTTATGCATTTAAAACAATATTCTGAAAAGGGATCCATAGATTTCATGAAGCTTGCCAAAAGGGTTCATGATACAAAAAGTAAGAAAGTCTGCTCTATAATATTCCCATAGGTATGCATCTACTCTTTGCTTAAACATCCAGAATGAAAGTGAATTTATTACTTCCTGAGGCAGCCCATTCCACTTCTGAATAGATTTAACTGTTAGGAGGTTTTTCCTTTATAAGGACTAGAATCCTACCTCCCTCAATTAGCAAGATACTCTCTGCCATGATACATTATAAGATGAGAATGTCTCTTTGTACTGGGTTATTGAAGCAGCCAGTCAATCATTCAGTGGGTATTATATGTGAACAAAATTTTCTCCAGTCCTTAGGAGTAAACCTCTTTGATTAGGTCGAGGGAAAATATGATTGACTAACTAAATAAAGGAGTCATGCCTTTTGGAACTTTAAATATTATATGAATTCCAGTTGTTCCTCAGTCCAAAGGGAGTCCAACATGATAATAGAAAATGTCATCTCAGGAGTTGAGTATTCCAGTTTGAATCGAGCCCATGAGAGGGAAACTCTCTTGGGAGGAAGAGAATTTTATAGCAATTTTTCTTATTCCTTTTTAATACATATGTTTTTAAAAAGCTAGTCAAAGCCTGTCTGGCTGATTAACAGAGACAAGCATAAATTTCAAACTTGTACTAGAAAACATAGACTCTCAGAGTAATTTCTAGAACCCTGAAAAGAGAGCACAGTAGAAAAGAAAAAAATAATGTTTCCAACTCACCTACAACTGACATGAAATTGCTTACTTGATCATAGAAAACAAAGAACTTTAGGGGGACCTGGAAATAGGAGTAGTTGTTATCAGTTCCTCTATTGTCCATTTTAGATGGCTTGAATTGGAAGAACAATGTGGAGAGCAATTTAAAAAACAACAAACAAAAACCCACACAAATAGCTCCTAACCTTTGCCATGAAGGAAAAAATAACCCACATTCATGGACAGAACAATACAAAGACTGAATCACTGCAGATTGAGAAAAAAATGTAATTTTATTGATGAAAAACTTTTGCAATTGTGGATCTCTCAAAATTGTCAGAAATCCAAATGAGTTTGTGAGATGTGGGCACTTCCATTAGATCGTAAAACATCTACCCTCAAAAAATACTTTGGGGATTTTCATTTCCAGGCACTAGAGGCTTAGAAGGGAATGATAAACTCTGGCAAATATGTTGATACACGGAGAAACAGAGTTTTCCCTGAATTACTGAAAATCCCAAATGGAGTTAGAATACTGCAACATGACCTTGTACCATGCCACATGTCATAAAAGGGTAAGAGATTTATTTAAAAGATATAGTTAAATATGCTTCAATGGACTCACCTAATTTGAATTCTGTTGAAAACCAATAGCTACTCTCAATGGTAACCCTGGAAAAATCAACTCTTTGTCAAAGATATTGTTAATATCCAATACTATATAAAGTGTGGATTCATAACGAAGAATTTAAAAATGTCAAAATCTCATGAACTCAATGCCAAATTGTCTCAAACAAGTTGCTGTAGTAAAAAGAAAATACACTTCATATTAAAAGTTCTTTAAAGGTATAAAGTGTAAGGTTTATTGTCAATAAATTTAAATAGTTTATTCTTCCCAGTTAATTTACACACCACAGTTAAGAATCTTAGATATGGATGTGAGTATAGGTACAGAGGTAGGAAATTATGAAGAATATTTTGAGGGCAGAGAGTGGAGCAGAGTGGCTGAAGCACAGAGAATAAAATTAACTGTAGTTGAAATAATGCTTGAAAGGCAGTTTGGTTATAGATTGAATGCCAATTCGAGGAGTTTAACCTTTATTCAAAAGGAGATGAAGAACCATGAAATGGTTTTATCAGTAAGATAGATAAAATAGAACCATCTTTATCTTCAAAATATCTCAAGTAACTTGAAAATTTAAAAACATAAACCTTAATATTATTACCTTATATTTATTCTTTTCTTCTCAGGGATCAGTAACCAATCCCTTTAAAGAAAGGGCATAAATAGTGGGCAGGCCAGATTATATAATAAATATTTGATTCAATTTCAAGGTCTTTTCTCCTTCTCACCTACATAGAGGCAATAGTAAGATTCCAAAGAAAATAAAAATAATTTATTTCATTAAAGGCTTTAGCAAGGGAAGTAATGATAAAATAAGCCGTACTGATTACTCTTTTAATGACTACCATCTACTGCATTTGTTCCTAATGCATCTAAACAGTAATTTTAGCATCTGTCTAGCCAGAGACAATAAATGTTCCAAATGTGTTCATCTTTGAAATCTACTTGCAAAATTGTCTAGATATTCCACAGTACATCTCAAATGTTCTTTTTTGATATGTCAGTGTTGTGATTGAATTTGAATACTAGATTGACCCAGTTACTGAAACCATTTTGTTACTTAGGATCCTCTATTTGAGTTAGAAAAGAGCTTAGTCCAACCTCTTCATTTTCCAGATGAGGAAACCAAGGCCCAGAGAAATTAAGTGACTTACCCATTGTCACATAGCTAGACTTACACATTGTCACAGGCAGAGTTTGAACTCAGATCTTCCTTAATACAATCCACTACTCTTATCCATTATTGCAAGATTTGCAACATTGTACCCTATGGCTGAAATTGAAATTGTAATGCACTGATTTTGAAGATTAAAGTGATTTCATGGATCTGCGATCTCATGAATGTAGGTCTCCTCTCTACTGATGCTGATTGTAACCTATCTTTGCCTGTATGTCCTGTACATGCCATCTAATAAGTTTGCCACAAGCAAACTAACATAATGGGAGTCTTTTTTCCCTCTTTTCCCAGTGGAGCATAGAGGCTGCCTATTGGTTTTTATTCTATTTTGCCATGTAACCATTCATCTGTTTCATTTATAATTTTCTTTGATGATCTCTGTTACTCCAGTTATCCTTTGGTTCTAACGTTTTACAAGCTATTTATATCTACCATGTGCCTATCTATTGTCCACTGGATAATAATTAAATACTTAAGAGATTCCTGATTTCATTGGAGTTCACATTCTCTTTCCTCATGGACCCTAGGATACTCTACAACTTGGGAGGTGGTCTTTAAGAATGTCTGTGGTTGAGAAATCCATCACCCTGAGGGTAACTTGGTTTAGTGTCTATGAACTTCTCTAGGGCGGTTCTTGAAGATGGACACGTTGGAAAGCATTGAACTGTTTCTAGCTTGGTAAGATCTCTCAGAGCTAACATGGCATTAGATGATCTCTGAGAACTCAAGGTCAATTCCATACAACAACTGGCACTTTAGTGTTTGCAAAGTACTATATCTCCTTAGTTGAGCTTTACAATAAGCCTGTATAGTAGATGCTAATATTATCCATTTTACGTATGAGAAAACAAGATAAGAGAGGCTAAGTGATTTGCCCAAGATCACATAGCTAGTAATTACCAGAGATATCAGAGACATGTTTTGAACTCAGGTATTCCTAATCCCAAGTATAGTCCTTTATCCACCATACCACCCAGCTGCCAACATCAAAGTAGAGACTTTAATGGAGGGAGAGTACTATTATTCTGTTAACAACAACAACAAGAACCACCCTACCCTCACTACCACTGCCACCTTATATAGCTCTCTAATGCTTTCTTAATGAAGTTCAAATTATTTTGCTCAGCATTCAAGGCCCATCACAATCTAACAGCATCTTACCTTTCCAAACATTTCATATTATTCCCCTCCATATACTCTGTAGAGTAGACATCAGAACTTTAATCTGTACCTTCAACATGGCCTGTTTTTTTGAAAACCCAATTTCAATGCTATCTTCTCCATAAAGCCTTTCCTGATATCACAGTTGGTAAGATTTTTTCCCCCTTGGACCAAATATCATTCTATTGTGCACCTCTCTAGTGCACTCATGGGCAGCTAGGCAGTATAATATATAGAATGCTGGATCTGAAGTTAGGAATACTCACCTTCCTGAGTTTAAATCTGGCCTCAGACACTTAGCTGTGTGACCCTGGGCAATAACTTAATCCTGTTTTTGTCAGTACTTCATGTATAAAATGAGCTGGAGAAGGAAATAGCAAACCGCCTTAGTATCTTTGCCAAGAAAACCTCAAATGGTGTCATGACTAGAATGACTGAACCCAACTGCCACCACCAAGTGGACTTCGGGAATTATGATAATTTTAATTATCCGTATACATACTCCATTTTACATGTAAGGAAGCCGAGGCCAACAAAGGTTAAATGACTTGCCCATGGTCACAGGGAGCCAAAACTTACATCTAGGTTTTCTTACTCTGTCTTGAATTCTTATCACTGAACCACACCATCTCTTTTAAAAAAGGTGACATGTCACAATTATACCTCATTTGGTACTCACAACAACCCTTGGAGGTAGGTGCCACTATCATCTCTGTTTTACAGATAAGAAAACTGAGGCATACTAGTTAAGTTATGTATCAAGGGTGTATCAACAATATTGCTAGCAGCTGCTGTGGATGTGAAAGACCAACAACACTACCACACAGAAGAGTTGTCCGCATGTGTTCTTTGATCTGCTTTTCTAAGGAAAGCAACCTTAAGGGGTTAACAATCTCACTTTAATCAAAGAAACATATGTAATTCACTTAGTTCAGGGGGAATTACAAACAGAAAATATCAACAGATCAAATAACACAAACCAATAGACAGGCTTCTAGATTTCTGTCTAACATCTCAATACATAGTTACCAGGGAAGCACAAACATCTGGGTTTTCAAGCTGAGGAGCTCCTTACAATGACTAATCATAGTCTCATCTGGTCACACAACACTCTTCCAGTAAGTGAGAGCCCCAAACAAAGCACTAACCTCTGAGTTTATATACCCTGTTCAGGGTCAAAAGGCATCACAACCATGCAACTCAAACCTTTTCGAACTAGGCTTTCCCTTGAGTAAGCAGGTCATCAAAGACTCCCTATTTAATCAAAGAAACAAAGGCCAGACTCATCAAAGGCACTTGATTACCTAAGTGCTCCGAAAGAGAAAGCAGTAAAAAAAGTCCCACCTTAATTACCAATACACAGGGTCACACAGCTAAAAAACAAAAGTATCTGAGAGAACTGGCTTTAGCCTTTTTCTGTCCAATGTTTTTATTAGTGATTAGAGAACACACTTAAATTTTTATGCAGCACGCTGAGGAAATGCAATGCTTAGTGCAGTGCTTAGCACATCATAGGAATACAATAAGTATTGACTAGTTAATGTGTAACATGATAGATTCAAGATCTAACAAGAGCTCAAGGCACTGGAAGAATCTGTTGAATCAGAAAAAAAATGAATTTGACAATTGTTAAGTCCTTCACTTGAGTTAAACAAAAACAACAAACAAACAAATGCATAAGTCAAAAATGTGAGGATATGTGGGTTAAAATGCACAGACACATTTTTCTAGTGCTTAACCTAGTGCCTGGTACATAGCTTTTGTTGTTTAGATATTTTTCAGTCATGTTTAACTCTTCATGACTCCATTTGGGGTTTTCTTGGCAGAGATACTGGAGTGGTTTGCCATTTCCTTCTCCAGCTTGTTTTACAGATGAAGAAACTGAGGCAAAGAACGTAAAGTGACTTGCCCAGAGTCACAGAGCTAGTAAGTGGTGGAGTCCAGATTTTAACAAGGAAAATGATTTCTGATTGCAATCCCACTGCTACATCCACTGTGTCACCTAACTGCTGTGACTACTAGCAGGTGCATAGTAGTCATGTAATAATTTCTAGCTAATAGACTGACTGCTAGATGTGAGATATTTTTTTTTCTATGGGACTCTATAAATGATTCAAAAACTCTGCCAGAGTCATTTAATGAATTGGAAACTCAACAAGAATAAAAAATTTGTTGTGGTAGGCAAAAAAAAAAAACAGACAAAGAAACCCCTAATGCAATCTTCAATTACAGTCATGGAATTATAGTGTTCAGAAGGAGGCAAGCAATGTCAGTACTCTCCTGTGTGTCTCGGGCATGCTACATATGATATATAGTTTAGTTCTGATAGCATTCAGAGAAAATGAATCAGAATGAGGACACTTGAAATTATATTGCACAAGGATTGGTTGAAGAAAATAAGGATATTTAGTCAAGAGATTTAGTGGAGATGTATTTGTTGAATTTGGATACCTAAAGGATTGTGACTTGATTGAGGGATTAGTTTGTAATGCCTAATCCCAAAGGGTGGTACTTGGCCTAATGGACTGATGTTACAAGGAGTCTGAGTTTAGTGGACTATAAGAAAAGTAAACCTTATAAAGTGCTATCCAAAAATAAAATTGTCTGTTTCATGAAGCAGTGAATTCCTTATCATTGGAGATTTTCATGATGAATACCTGTCAATGATGTTGTGGAGGGGAGTCATACATTAGGTAGGGATTGGAGTAGATGACTTTTGTGATCCTTTCCAACTCTAAGATCCATAATTTCTTGATGAAACAATGAGATTTTTGATTGAAATATTGGGATCAATCGATAAAAAAATAAAACAAATCTACACAGTGATATTGTGATGATTGGTTTACATAGCTTCGGGCATGACTGAAAGAAAGATTTGTATTGTAGGTGAAGAAATGACTCTAAGGTCTGGTGTCTACTTGCTGTTCTTTATCCTTCCTTTATATAATCTGCTAGTGTGAAAGGGTCAGATGTGTGAGTAAGAAGTGACCTGGCCAGGAAATCTCTTTGAAAACTTGTAGAGAGAGTCCCTGAGACATTTGGAGAGCCATTCTGGAAAATATCTCTTCTCCAGTGGCTTATGTTAACTTTGGCTTAACTTTTTTTTAATTTTGCTCAGCTCTAGGTGCTGAGGGCTCTGACTTAAGGAATCCATTCATTTATCAATGAACCATTTCTTTTAAATTCAACCTGAAATCCAAGGAAATTGCAGTAAAATTATTTTGTCCTAAAATGGTTCTTAATGTCTTTATTTATTATCAAATAGTGTTATGGAAAATGCTATAGTCTGTTTTGATTTTTAGGCACCTCTTTATGATTTTTTAATGACTATCTTTGTATTTCAGATAATTCACTAGTCTGATTTATTTGGTAATCGGTTTCTTTTCACTAGAAGTCTTCAAACAAAGCCTGGATGATCATTTGTTGAGTATGCTGTAAAGAGAATTCTTGATCAGGTAGAGTTTGAATTAGACACTTTTTATGGTCCTTTGTCTACTTGGAGATTCTGGGATTTCATTGCTAAAGTCAGTTTTATGTCTGGTCCAGGGGATGTAAAATCTGAAAATGCTTAATGTTCTCTCTCTCTCTCTCTCTCTCTCTCTCTCTCTCTCTCTCTCTCTCTCTCTCTCATTTTCTCTCTCTCTCTCTCATATTCTCTCTCTACATCTCTCCTTCCTTTTCCCCTCCTCCCCATTGTCTTTGTTTCTCTCAGCCCTTCTTTTTCCTTCTCACTAATTCTTCTTCTATGTCTCTTTCACTCTCCACTTCTCCCCTCCCTATTTCCTATGACCCTCCCTTCTTTCTCCACTGCCTATAAAATAGGGTTGCCAAGGAGACAGGCATCTAATGGGGAGAAATGTGCATTGAACAATAGAATAAACAGATAGGAGACTGCCCATTCTCTTTACAGGTCAGCAGGTGGCTTTTCCTCATCATTACTTGAAAGACTGTTCAATAACAGAGTATCTATTACCTAACAGTATTGCTGTCATTTAATAGTATTGGTTTGGGACTTTGATCAGAGAACCAATATCATACTGCTTTAGAGTGAGTTGTTTGAAAACAGCAAATTCTTAAATCTGTTTTTTTTTGTTGAGCACAAATTAGTTCAGAGTTTGAAAATATCTAGCTTTATTCTTTTCAGAAATGAATTGAAAGATTTTTTTTGACCAGTGAATTGAGTTTGACTTTGATGCCAAAGAAGTACTTTCTTGTTTCTTTAAGAAGTGAACAAAATCTCTGGGAATTTATTTTCTGTGGTCGAAGTGGTTTAAATTATTCCAAGTCTGAAAGTCCAATCCTTTCAGGTGCTATGGTTCCTTCCAAACTAAAGACAGTACTGAAAGATAAAAAATTCTCATGCTTATCTAATTCCTAACACAGTTGAAATCAAACCCATTTATTTTAATTGCATTTCTTTTATAAGCCTTTCCCATTTCAATCACAATATTTTGCAATTTTTTTATAACTATATAATTATGCTAAAGAATATTGTGTCTGCTGGACATATTTAGTAATATCCAACTTTTAGAAATTCCTTGATTCTCTTTTTTGAAAGGAAGAAAAAAACCTTTGTTACTTTAAGTGGAAACATTAAATTCAATTTCCACATGAAATTGCTCAATTTAGAGTCTTTGTGCATTGTAGTTACTCTGTAAAGTTAGTGGGAATTAATACAATATAACAGAAGGAATGAATCTACTCCATGACTCAAACATCCTTTCCTTATTTCATAGCTAATAGAAGTGCAAATTGATTTTCAAAATTGTTGGACCAATTCACAGCTCCACTCACAGTGCATCAATATGCCTTTCTTCCCATACACCTTCCAATATCTATCACTTTGTTCTTTTTTCATCTTTGGCAATTTGATGGGTGATAAAGTTGTTAACACAACTTCAGAGTTAGTTTACTTTGCATTTCCATTATTAGTGATTTGGAGCCCTCAGTTTTCTCATCTATAAAACAATATAACAATTTCTATAGTACCCAGCGATAACAGTAAGACAAAATTCATGATCTAGAAGTGGACCGTGGACATGCCTGAGCAGTTTGGAATTGCAAAGTATAAGGCATTCTCTAGGTAGAAGGCTGAGAAAGTATAATATTTATTTAGACTCCAAAGGATCAAATTCATGGACCAATGTCCCCAATTTGCTATAGTAGCAATTCCAAAACAGGTAAGCACACTTCACTGAAGTAACAAGGATATTATAACAAAATATTATAGTATGGAACCAAGCCATACTGTAGCCTCCCTGTGCTGCTAGGGCCTTCTTATAAAAAGATCACTCATGAATCCTTACTCTCTTGTTCAGCACTCTCCACTCTGCAGTCTCGATGCTGGCCGTCCCTTTGCGTCTGCTGCCTCAATGTCTTCTTGATGTCTTCTTCTGAATCCTGCCACTTTATGCAGCTCCCAGCCCTGCTACCCCTAGTTCTGAGTTCTCTTTTTATACAGTCGTAGCTGTCATCTGGTTGACTAGAACTCAGCACACATACCATTGGCTATGGTCTTAGCAACTCCCCTCAGGGCCCTGAGGTCTTCATGCCTCTTGAAAACTAGCAAACTAGTTTGCTAACTAGGCATGGGCCTCATATCTAGCTAGTGAAAGGCTGTGGGCCTGTCTCTAATCAGGCCTCCTTTGTTGGCCCCACCTGAGACTATTCAATGGTCAGGGAGGACCTTTCACTTACTGACTGACTTTACACTAGCTCACTGGGTTATTGTAAAACTGAAACGAGCTAAGGTACAGAAAGTACTTACAGACTTTGAATTGCTGTATCAACATTAATCATTTAACATTATCCTGTCTATGACACTAAGTCATGCCCTCCTTCTTTCTTTTGTAATGATGTAATTGTACTCTTGGCTTCTCCCATTTTCCTTATTTCTGCAAATGCCAGGTTAATTGCCTCAAGACTATTATGTTATGCTCTTGTTCAATTGTTCTTCATCGCCTAAAGGATAAAGGATAAATGTCTGAACCTGCTATTCAAGGGCTCTCACAATTTGGTCCCAATTATTTCTCTAGCCTTATCTCCTATAATATTCTCCTAAATAAACCTTCCATTTCAGCCAAAGTGGTTTACTCATTATTTTCTGAAAATGCCTTGCACATTCTGACTTTTCTGCCTTTGCTCATGCTGTTTCTTACTGTCTCAACAGGATTGTATTTTCTTCTCCCATATCAACATCCCATTCAGTTTCTAGGACTCATCTCAAATCCTGTGTTCTCCATGAAACCTTCCCTGAATACTGAAGCCAGAAATTTTCCCTTCTCTGAATTTCTATAGAATTTATGGCTTGTACTGTTGACTGGACACTTTTAAACTTCTATTTTACATTGCAGTAGTATTTTTGTTTAATGTACATAATGATTAATGTAGAATACCTTCCAAACTAGGTTCAAATTTTCCAGAGAGAAGGATTCTTGTCCTATCTACTATAACCTTTGGCAGAAAGCTTTAATCATTCAATAAGTAATCATTGATTAATTGATCAATATTATCTATTTAACAGAGATCCTCTAGACATATTAATTTGATTGGGATTGCGAACCTCATCCTACGAAAAATTATTATAGTGGCTTAGAGGCAATGCTAGAACCATGCTACTAAGGCAGTTCAGTTAATCCATGACTTATAGACCTTTAGTTTGATATTATAAAGCTTTACTTTAGTTTAAAATTTGAAATTGAAGTTCGCAGAAGTCAATTGACTGTAAGCCACATAAGTGAACATCAGATCTAGAATGAAAACTCAGGGAGGTCTAACTCCTGAGCTCTTGAGCAATCGAGAAAATAAGATAACCAAAGATAGCCAATTACTAACTTTATGATCTCGGACAAAACATTTAACTGCCCTAAGACTTACATATAAGTTTCCTTGTATGTAAAATGGGGGTGGGGCAGAGGATTGGTTAATAGGGCCTCTAATATTCCTTCCAGTCCTAGAACTATGATTCTTGGGTTCTATGAATCTATGGGCACAATATGGTTATTGCATAATGCTGAGAGGGAGCTCAAGATATAAGAAAAGCAGTTCAAAAAGAAATGGCTGGACTTGATGACAGTTGGAATCGAGGCATAAAGTAGAGAATATTTTGTCTGATGAAAGAATTCTCTCAAGGATCATTTCTATTATGTGTTACTAAAAGTGAAGTTAAAAAGTGTGAAGTACATTCTTATCAACTAATCTTTCTGTATATGTACCACAGAATACAGAATCTGGTGCAGGAAATATGAAAAATAGGCAGTTACAAGTAAATGATCAATCTCCGTAGATTATACATCCCTGTGTCATTTGAAAAGTCACTTCTGCCAATGCCAGAGAAAGAAGTAAAGAGAGCAAAAGAGAATTTTGCCCCTCATTAGCATAACCACAATGATAACTTACATTTATACAGTGCTTTCTGGTTTTCAAAGTTCTTTCATATAAATTTAAGGAAAAAAGAAATCCAAACAGAATATCTTTAGTTGCAAATTATGTCTTTGGAGGACCAACACAACAAGGGAACAGTTTAGTCAATGTGATTTTTTTTGCCATACATACTGAAAAGGCATTTTATTAATCAATCATAGAATTTGGAACAAGAAGTAGTAGAAGTAGTAGCAATAACTGCAGCAGAAATATCAATATCAAACATTTACATAGCAGCTAGACGGTACACTGAATAGATAGTTGGACTTAGAGTCAGAATAACCCAAGTTCAAATTTGGATCCAGAAACTTACTAGATATGTAACCCTTAGCAAGTCACTTAATTTTTATTTGCCTTAGTTTTCTCATCTGTAATATGGGTATAGTAATTGCACCTGCCACTCAGTGTTGTTGTGAGGGTAAAATAAAATATTTATAAAGCATTTTGCAAATGTTAAATTTCTACATAAATGCTAGATATTATTTTTTCACATGTTGTCTCAAATAATCTCCAAAATAGGCCTGCACTGTAGGCCAGCTTCTATATATAGAAATATATATATATATATATATATATATACATACACATACATATATATAAAGTCTATATGTTTCATTCTATCAGAGGGACCCTGAGAGAACTCACTGAAGTAGAGCTATTCAAGAGATGCTTTCAGCAAGTCTATAGAAGCTCAGCTTACATTCCAATATGTTTATTTAATTAGAAAAGCAGTCATTTTATCCAGCTCTGCAATAGTCTTCAAAACATAAAATAGAATAATAATGGCAGAATAGCAACTTACTCTGAGATGATTTCTACCTGAACTCTATCAAAAAGATGAAATGATTAAGACAATAATTATGGTATTAATTCACATTTATGTACTCTGTCAGAATTCTCCCCTCACAACAGTTTGATAATATAACTAGTACTAGTATTATTATGACAATTTCAAAAGATGAAGAAATAAAAGCTCAAAGTGATTTGCCCAAAGTGATATAACTATGAAGTGCCCAAACCAGTACTTTTCACTCAGGTTTTTAGAATCCAATCTGATCTAATTATACTACCAATACATGGAGTTGCTTTAAAGAAAGTGATTTAGAAGACTTGAAATTTCATATTAATGTGTTGTGGTTATTATCTTCAAAAGGAAATCACACTCTCAGAAAAGTAACGTAGAAATTCTAATATAGCACGGGCCATCCCTGTTGAGTAACTCTGCATGGTCCTGAAATCATGCTTCTACCATTTGATTAAATAGGGGTAGTGATAGTGGTGGGCATGTTCAGCCTCTGCTTTATTACCATACTGAGATCATTTACTCATCATGAAAAGCCCTAATTGAAAGAAAAAGGCTGAAGGTAATAGCTGTCTTCAAGGTATTGAAAGGACTATTATGTGAAGAGGTATTAGATTTGTTTTGCTTGACCCTAGAAGGCAGAAGAAGAGCAACAGAGACGTGTATGGGGTGACTGGAAACAACTTTTTGCTTGATATAAAGAAAAATATCTTAACAATAATTCAAGCTGCTCAAAGTATAAGGGGAGAATTTGGAAGGTGATGAGCACAGCATGATAATAGCAATGACAGTAATATACTATACTTCTAGGAACCTAAATTAATTGATGTGGGTACACTTCTCACAGGTTAAGCCCTTTCCTGCCTTAGTAGATGTCTTCATGAGCTACTGAACTCAATAAAATCACCTCCTGAGTGTCAGAATTCTCTTTGATGAGTCTGTGTGCTTTGGTGAACTTGTCCTAAATGACAAACAAATATTTCAATGCTGGGCTCCTACAGAAAACCTTTTCAACTTGCTAATCCTTGTACTTGACAGAGCATATACTTAGCTGGCATATTCTTCAAGAACTCAGGATTAGATGTGGGAGACAGGCTGGGAGAAAGCCAAGTGCCTGAAACCAGCGGAGATCCCCAGGCCTCCCAACACAGGACGGCACTCTGTGGAAGGGACGAGAGGCAGCCCAATGCCACCGGCCCGTGAGACACCAACTCCTGAGGCTTGTAGCTCAAAGGACACTTCTTGAACTTCCGGGAGACAAAATGGCCAGGTAAACGGCTCTAATCCCTCCCCTCCCCACCAAGAGAATTCCCCAGGGGAAAAAAGGAAAAAAAAAAGCTGGAATAGAGGAGACAGAAGTGGGGCTTCAGTGGCCGAGTAGTGGGAGTACCTGAGTCGCAGAGGGGCAGAGCCAGCAGGGGTCAACACCAGGGGCCCAGACATACTCTTGCTCCCCCAGGGGAAGTGCGAGACACCCAGCTCGAACAACAAAGAGCTGAGATCATTGCTGAAGAGCAACAGTACTGGAAAACAACCCCAGGGGAAGAGGAGATTTTGAGCAAACAGACCCCCTCCCCCACACCTCAGGAGAATAAGAAAGCTGGGACAGTGAGCCCTGAGCCCCAAAAGCAGAA
>CM053622.1:225800806-225821414 GCA_028646595.1 Phalanger gymnotis | reverse complement strand
ATTTTTAAGGCAACATTTTCTTCAGTGGTCTTTTGGACCTCCTTTTCCATTTGGCTAATTCAGCCTTTTAAGGCATTCTTCTCCTCATTGGCTTTTTGGAGCACTTTTGCCATTTGAGTTAGTCTATTTTTTATGGTATTATTTTCTTCAGTGTTTTTTGGGTTTCCTTTAGTAAGTTATTGACTTGTTTTTCATAATTTTCTTGCATCACTCTCATTTCTCTTCCAATGTTTTCCTCTACTTCTCTTACTTGCTTTTCCAAATACTTTTTGAGCTCTTCCATGGCCTGAGATCAATTCATATTTTCTTGGAAGATTTTGATGTAGGCTCTTTGACTTCGTTGACTTGTTCTGGCTCTATGTTTTGATCTTCTTTTTCACTAAAGAAAGATTCTATAGCCTGAGTCCTTTTACACTGCTTGCTCATTTCCCCAGCCAATTACTTGACTTTTGAGCTTTTTGTCAGGGTATGACTGTTTTCAGAGTGAAGACTACTTTGTCCCAACCCTTAGGGGTTTTGTGCTGCTGTTCTCAGAGTTATTTCTATTCTGAGGTGTTATGATGTTCCTCTCTTGGCATGTGCTCTTGTCTGTGACTGCAGGAACTCTTTCCTGCTGTGTAACCACAAGGAGGACTCACTCTTCACAGCCACCACAAAGCTCAGCCACACCAGCAGCCCTCCTCCCCCAAGAATAGCCAACCAGGACTGTGACCAGAACCAAGCAGGGCAAAGCCAGAGAACCTTGCCTCAGGACCAGCAAAGCAACCTCTGCACTCCCACTCTGACCAGCCATTTGATTCCTCCCACTGGGTGGGCCTGGAGCCAAAAGCAGCCCATTGCACTCCTGATGTTGCTGCTGCTGCCACATGTGCTGCTGCTGCAGCCACCTCTGCCACCCTAGGGTTGCAGCTGGACCATGCACTTCCCTTATCCAGATCCAGCAGTTTTCCCACTGACCTGCTCCATTGTCTTTGGCATTTGTGGGTTGAGAAGTCTGGTAACTGCCACAGTTCATTGATTCATTGCCCTGAGGCCTGCTCCACCTGGTCTATTCCATACCTCATCTGTCCTGGTGTAGCCCATGTTGTGCTGTGCTCTGCTCCCAGTGTGGTGTGATAGACCCTTCCCATCAACCATCTAGGCTGTCTTGGGCTTGAGACTTGTTTCTCTCTGTTATTTTGGGGGTTCTGTAGCTTTAGAATTTGTTTAGTCATTTTTACAGGTGTTTGGAGGGATTTGGGGGATGGCTTAAAGCAGTCCCTGTTTTCAAGCTGCCATCTTGTCTCCACTCACTGCATTTTTCTTTCAATAATGATTTAGAGCATTTTTTTCCACGTGACTATAGATAGTTTTGATTTTTTTAAAATCACCTGTTCATATCCTTTGATTACTTATCAGTTGACAATGACTTATATTCTTATAAGTTTGACTTAGTCCCATATATATTTGAGAGATTAGGCCCTTATCAGAGAAACGTACTATAAAACTTTTCCGTGCACTCCTAATTTTTTATATGTCTAGTCTAGATCATGTACCCATTTTAAACTTACCTTGGTATATGATATGAGATGTTGGTCTAGTAAAGCTAGTAAATGAGATGATTGAAGTTCTGCCAAACTACTCTCTAGTTTTACCAGCAATTTTGTTCAGAGAATGAGTTTTTGTCCCCAAAGCTTGGATCTTTGGGTTCATTAAATATTACATTACTATGGTCATTTGCTATTGTGTATCTAATTTATTCCACTGATCCACCAATATATTTCTTAGCCAGGGGAAACTATTTTTGATGATTAACATTTTGTAATATTGTTTGAAATCTAGAAAATGCTTAGGACTCTACCTGCTGTGATAATTCTGAGAACTATGTGAAAGAGAGAAGGAGAAAGAGAGACAGAGACAGAAATAGAAATAGAGACACACTGAGCGATTACAAGTTTCATCCTATGCCTAAGGAAGATATATCTCTGACTTGTGACTACAGCTGCTTTTTGCAGAGTTTGGCACAATTTTTTGCTCTTGCCCTTTTGATTTATGTTTGGGTCAAATCCTTTGCTTTAAGGGCTTGTCCCATTATTTAAAGCAAAGTGCACATATTATTTGGAAGCCACAGTGCTTACATAAGTCATCCCATTTTTGCAATTCTGAGAACATGCCCTGAAATGGCTTCAGTAAGTCCTTTGTCTTGTGAATTTGTTCCCCATTAATAATCATCAAAAATGAAATACTATAATGACTTGCCTGCCACTTCAGCTCTCTAACCCTCACAATTGGATATACTTAACTTCCACCTATAGGACTGTCTCTTTCCCAAGCTCACAGATCAGCTTGTCTCTAGGCAGAAGAAATATAAAGATCCCAGAGCTCAATGGTTCAGCATTGAGCCATTAATGTCACTGGCCTTACAATGACCTTGGTATTTCAATTCCCAAGAAACTATTAATTGCCTTGTACCCCCATTCATGAGTGTCTGAAGTCCTATCTTATCTCTTAGTCTTGCAGTGACTAAATTTATTGTCTCTCTACTCTGTTCTTAATACCTGCTGCTTGGTTCTCTGTCAGCTGCCTATGTTTAACTTGATAGACAGTCTGCATCTAAAAGTTGGTTTGGTTCCTTTGTTGTCAGTACTTCTAGTCTGCCTTTCCTTTCCTCTTGTGACCAAATTTATTTTCATACTTCCCTTCAGACTCAATGTGAATCCCTTGACTGACCTCTGATTTTTCCCCCTTCTGTAGAATCCAGACTTGACAAAGAACCTAGTGAATCTGCCTAGACTTTGGATCTCTGCCTTCCCTGGACTGGCACATTTTATACTATCTAAGCCCTTGTTCAGAAAAATATGATCCATTTAGTTGATTCCTCTTTCACTTCCCATGTCATCCTACTCTGATGTCTTATCATGGCATGGAGCTGATTGTGACTTTTTAGAGGCTATGCCAGAGAGACTGAAATTCTGGAGATTTTGCCAACTGGAAAGGTTTAGTATATAGCTTAGGACTAAACTACAGGTTTGAAGACCAGACAAGGTAGGTTTGAAGAGGCTCATCACCAAATTGCCCACAAGGTGATGAACTTTGTCCCCACAGTAGTCCTTGGGAACATTCAAAATTACAGAGGGGTAGAAATCTGCATCAGTGGAAGGAGAACTCACCCCCAAATATTATAGAATTTTGAAGCATTTGGATCTTCCATATGGCCATTCATTGTGTGAATTGTGTTATTGATTCATTACTTTTTCCAAAGTACTCATTCTGAAAAAGTCACATAAAATTTAAGTATCTTGGAATAAATGCTAATATACTATCTCATTATGGAGTCATATGTATTTAACCAGTCACTAATTTAATATTTTTTCCCATTAATTATAGTCAACTGTACTGACCTTTGGAACTAATAAGTAAGTTTACTCATTTCCCTCATAACTCATTGGGATCATTGAATGCCTACACATTTAAATTGGTTTGCCATTGATTGGGTACTCGATGCTGCTTTAAATTCTCATAAAGCAATTCTGCAGTGTATACTAGACAATATATACTATATATATACATATATATACATATATATACATATATACATACATATATATACATATATACATATATACATACATATATATACATATATACATATATACATACATATGTATACATATATATACATATACAATCTATACTAGACTACTATACTAGACTACTTGAATTATGAACCACATTCATTTTAGAGAATGGAAATGACTAAAATCCATCTAATGCATGGCTCTTAAGAAGTTGATAGCTATTTTATTTGACCAAACTGTTGCAAAGGGTATTCAAGCTAGTAAATGAGATGATTAAAACATATTAAAATTAGATCATGGATATGGAAACAATTTTTCGATTTTTTCTATAATGGTTTGGGTAAATTTTAATCAACACTTTATTTGTTGGTTTATACTTTAGCAACTAAATGATACTGAAAATCTCAGTGACAATGATCCTATAGATATACATATACCCCCTTAGCAAAGCCATCTTGGGAGAAGAGGAAAATTGTTCATGTACCTAAAGAGCATGATTATATGTGATATATGTATTATGATCATGGCAAGTCAGATGGGGAATGGTACAATGAACCTAGCTCAGTTTGTTGCTAATTATCTTAATCTCACTTGAGTACTTAAACTGATGTTTCCACTTCCTTGTCTTAAAGTCCTAATGTGTACATGAGTTGCAGTAAGTCAGGAGGAACAAATTATATAACTTCAACCTGGTACAAAGATGGAAAATAAACATTGTCAAAGTGCTACAGGAAGAATGTCATATTTGGTGCCTATATATGTTGCTCAAATTAATATTAAATTTCCAAAGTCTACTTAACTTAGTGTCATCTACTTCAATCCAGCATACCAAAGCATTCAATCAACTAAGAAGTATATATTAAGTACTTGTATTAATTGCTTATTTTTTAAGCATTGGAGATATAAATAAAAAGCAAAAACAGTCCTTGCCCTCTAGGAGCTTATATTCTAGTAGGGGAAACAACATGTAATTCAGATTATATAAGATAAATACAGAGCAGAAGAATGAAAAACTTAAAGGAGATTGTATTAACAGATGATAAGAGAAAGAAAGACTTCCTGGAGGGAGCAGCTATTGAGTTGGGTCTTAAAGAAATCCAGGAACTATCAAATTTTGAGATTTAGAGGTAGGGCATTTCAATCATGGGGAACAGCCAGTGCAAGGCACAGAGATGAGAGGTAGATTGCTGCATACAAGGAAGTTCAGTTAAGGTAGTATGGCTGGATTGTTGAGTATATGGATGGGGAGTATAGTGTTAGAAGATTAGAAAGATGGATAGAAGATTAGAAGAAGAAAGGGGCCAGATTGTGAAGAATTTTAAATTCCAAACAAAGTACCTGATATTTTATCTTGGAGATAATAAGGAGCCACTGGAGTCTGTTAGGCATGGCAATGACACAGTTAGATTTTTGGCATGGAGACTAATTAGAGAGCTATTGTAAAAGTTCAGGTGAACTAGGATAGTAGCTGTGCAAATGGAGAGAAAGGGATGTTTATGACTGTGTAGAGAAAGCAATGATAAGCTATGGTGACTGATTGGATGCATGGGGTGAATGAGAGAGAAGAGCCTAGAATGACCCTGAGGTTTTGAACTTGAGTGATTAGAAATGTGATGGTGCCCTCCCCAGGGAAGTTCAGAGAAGTTGAGTGAAAAGAATACAACTTTCTTTTCCATCATATAGAAAAAATTCCAATTAATCAGACTTCACTTTTTACCAGATTGTTTTTGCCACATTTAGACAGTCATCCTTTTTTATGATTTGTGAGTGTGTGTTGCCATTCACATAGATTGGTTAATATGTTATTTGTGTATTCCTAGGAAATAATACTGTAATATCCATTTATTCTTTATAATGGGTAGAAATAATGCATGTCTACATGCTATTGGAGAATTCTCTTGATTGACAGGAATAGGACCTCCTGAGATATACCCATAAACGTGAGTCTAATGACTGTGGGTCAAAGACAGGAAGACAAATTGAAAACAAAAACATTTATTAGCATGCTAAGAAAGACTAATAGCAGCTTCAGTTTCCTGGAGTACAGATTTGGTTTTTGTAATCTTTCAGACTGATTTAGAGTATACAACCAATCTGTAGTATTCTCTAATAGCTTAGGAAAGATAAGTAACACATATTTCCAGGAGAAAAAGGAGTAAAGAGGGGGATTAGTAAAAGAAGAAAAAAGGAATATTCAAAATACAATTGGCATGATTTATTACCAGAATTTAAAAAAATAATTCCTTGTTCAAGGTCAGGAGACAAGGAGAAGGGACCAAATACTTGTACAATTGTGGAAGAAGTCTTTCAAAACAAAACTGCAAGGTCTATTATCCAAGGACAATAAATAATTTTTAAAACAGTGGATGAGAACATTCACTTTACCATGTCTTTTCAAAATTTGCCATATTTTATTTCTCCATACTTTCCACTTTTAGGCTAATAAGTACTTGGAGGATTTCAACATTGTTAGTCCATCAAGATGCTGCAACATGATTGTATGTTTTCTCTCTCCCCGCTCCCCCACATAGAGCCTTGTAATACCTGGAGGAAATGTCAAAAATTTAGTCATTTTTGCTAAGGGATATAGAGAGTACAAGATACTCTGTCCATTTTGTATTAATTTTATAAAAAAATCAGAGCCCCAAATCAGTGCACTTTTCATTGATTATCAAAGTTAATTTGCTCTTAAATGGGTTTTGGCTAAGTAGATAAAGCAAGCATAAATGTTAAAGAAATATCCCCTCAAACTAGAAGTCTCCCCTCCCCCACATACATTCAAGGTTCCTGGGGAGAACACATTTGGCCAAAGGATAAACCCATATAGAAGTCCTTTTCACCCTTTATAGAGTCCTCATGAAATTTCCCTTAGGCGTAGGTGTAATTTGTTGCTGGTTTCTGAGCAGAATCTGTAACTTTCTTCACTGTGTTTAGTTTGTCCCTGATATATCTTTCATCTTGTGTTACAGAATCCGCCACTGCCCACTACTGTTCCAGGGAGCACCGCTACCTACACTGATTGGAATTTCAAATCTTTTAACTTTTGGAAGTTCACAGGGTCAAGACCTGGTGATTGGGGGAGGGGAAGGAGAGAAACTCACCTCTTCCTGCACCTAGGGCAGTTCCTTCTCTAGGATGCTTTACCTCTGGATTTGAGTGTCACACTATTTACCTAATTATGTAATGTACAATTCTGAATTGGCTTACTGTGTCATAGAGAGGCCCAAGGGTAATGTCTGTTGCACTCATCATCAACAATAACAATAGCTAACATTTATATAGTGTTAACTATGTCAGACACTAGGCTATGTGCTTTACAAATATGATTTCATTTGATTCTCACAACAATCCTGGGAGCTGGGTGCTGTTATCTTCACTTTACAGTTGAGGAAACTGGGGCAAGCAGCAGTTAAATGACTTGCTCAGGATTACACAGCTAGTAAGTATCTGAAGTCAGATTTGAATTCATGACTCCAGTCCTATTGCTCTATCCACTGCACCATCTAGCTACCCATCCAATCACAAGATATTTCCCATATTACATCATCTTTTTCATATAATGACTCAAAGTCCCCATCACTTTCTTGATTGATTTGGGATTTTTCAGATTTATTTTGTCATTCAATTCAGTCTGGATGTTGAGATCTTCTGCAATTATGTTGGAGTTGGGACAGACTCTCTCACACTTACAGAACTCTGGCAGAAAAAAGATTTAAACCAACACTTCCGAACTTATACTATACTAAATTTTAACTGGATTCACATCCTACATATTATAGGTTATATCATGAAAGAAGGAAGGAAAGAAAGAAGGAAAGAAAGGAAGAAGGGAGGAAGAAAGGAGCATTGGGAAGTGATGGCATGTCTTCCTAGTTTCAGTGCCTTGCTTTTTCTCCTCTATGCCATTTTTCCTCTTTACAACAATTCTTTTTGGCAAAATCTTCACAGGAACTTTCTCAAATAAATTTTTGATATCCAAGATATATAAGGAAATGATACATATGCACATGTGTCTATATACATATATACATACACACAATCATTCCAGAGTAGACATGTAGTCAAAGAACATGAACAGGCACTTCTCAGAGGCATTGATAGTTATAGAAAAAAATGCCCCAAATAATAATAGCTAGCATTCATATACGGCTTTAAGATTTGCAAAACACTCTGCGCATACTAATTAATTTGATCCTGATAACATCCCTGTGAGGGAAATGCTATTTTCATTCCCATTTTTCAGTAAGTGAAACAGGCTAAGAGACATTAATGACTTGCCTAGGATCATGCAACTGATAATTGTCAGAGGCAGAATTTGAACTCAGGTCTTATTGACACTAAATCCAGCCACTCTACCCACTGTACCACCTGGCTACCTCTACCAATGGTCAGAGGAATACAAATTTAAGTGATTCAAAAATTCCTCTTCACATCTGTAATATTGGATCTGTCTTAGTGCTCCTCCTTTTGGTCACTCTCTTTAGTCTCTTTGCTAGTGAGTCATCCACATCATGCCTCTAGTTGTGGGAATTTCCTAAAGTTTTGTCCTGGCTCTTTTTCTTCTTCCTTTCTCTTTAATAGAAAGGTTATTAGCTCACATGCATTTAATTGTCATCTCCATGAAGTTAATGTGTGTATTTGCATCTATCTATCTATCTATCTATCTATCTATCTATCTATCTATCTATCTATCTATCTATTTTGAGCCCAGTCTCTCCTGTAAGCATCAGTCCCATATCAGCAGATATTTATTGGACATTTCGAACTGGATGCCCAGGAGACATATGAAAATCAACATGTCAAAAAAAATGTCATTATCTTTTCCACCAACCTCTCACCTTTTCTAAAAAGGCTCCACTTTCCTGTAAGTATTTCTGATTCTTTACCTCAGTGTTACCCTGTATTACTCTTTCTCCTTCATTACACATATACAATCAGTTGCCAGTCTTGCCATTTCTACCTTTATAATATCTTTCACATCTGACCTTTTCTCTCTACTCACGCAGCTACCACTTTAATTCAGGCCTTCATTATCTCTTTTTTAAGGATTATACAAAGTTTATAAATGATCTTACAAATTATATAGAAAATAAACAAGTATCTTGCAAAAGTTTAAACCACAGTACTAAAATCTTAATTTCTGTGCTTGGGTTGGCTTTAGCAAGGGGTGTGTGTGTGTGTGTTGATTTTGGTTTCTTAAGCCATCTTTCCTATTTCAAACATGTATACAACAGATGTCCAAACAATCAGGTGGGAATTATTTATTTCAAAGTGCTGAAGGAAACTTATGACTTCTATAGTAATCAGATTGATGCCGTTGCTTTGTCCACATGCATAGAGAGATGGCTCATAGTGGGGGCCAACTTGCAAACTAAGAGGTCTAGATTATTTCAACAGCCTCCAAATAGGACTTCCTGTCTCGTCTCTCACCACTCTAGTCCATTCTACACACAGATGCCAAAATGATTTTCCTTAAGTTCATATATGACCATGTGATTCCTTTCCTCAATCAACTTCCAGTATTCTTTCACCTCTAGGGTAAAATATAAACCCCTTTATTTAGCTTTTTAAAAATATTCATTTCATTTTTAATTTATGAAATAAAACAAGCATTTCCATAATGTAGCATAATAAAAAGATAAGTATACATTAAACTGCAAATCTATTATGTACAACCTGCTATTCTTTTTAAATGTATAATAATCATGTAATTTTTTCCCTTTTGGCTTCCCCCATCCTAGAGATGGCTATAATTAGACACACATGTGTGTATGTATATGTAAAATCATTCTAAAACAATATTGCTGTTACTATATAAAATGTTCTCTTGGTTCTGCTCATTTCACCCTTCTTTATTTTATGCAGCTATCCACATTTTTCTAAGATTGCTGAGCTCATCATTCCTTATAGCACAGTAGTATTCCATCACAACCATACACCACAACTTGTTCAGCCATTCCCCAATTGGTGGGCATCCCTGCAATTTCCAGTTCTTTGTCACCACAAAGAGACCTTCTATAAATATTTTAGAACATACAGGTTCTTTTCCTTTTCCCCTAATCATCTTTAGATGTTTAGCTTCTAAAACCCTACACAATCTGGTACCACTCTATCTTTCCAGACTCAATGAACACTATTCCCCCTCTATGTGCTATGATCTAGCCAAACTGGCCATCTCTCTATTTCCCACATCAGGCACTCTATCTCTTATCTCCATGTCTGCTCTGGCCAGCCTCTATGCCCAAAATGTACTCTCTCCTTATCTCTACTTTATAGAGTTCCTTTCATCCTATAAGATGCATCACAAGCACCACCGCCTTCATAAAGCCTTTCCTTATCCTCCCAACTATTAATGCCCTCTTTCTTATATTACTTTGAATTTAGTTATTTAGCCTATGTTTATATTAAATTTACTTCATATTTATGCTATATATGTTCTTATATGTATCTGTCTCCTTATTAGAATCTAAGATTTTTGTGAGTAGGGATTGTTTTGTTCTTTGTACTTGTATCCTCAGCATCTGGTACATGATAGTTTCTTAAGAAGTACTTCATTAGCTAACTTTGGAAAGCAGGTACACTAATGGACTGTTGCTGGAGCATAAATAAGTCAAACCATTCTATCTAGTAATTTGGAAATGGACTCCTAAAGTCACTGAAGGGTGAATACCTTTTGCCCCAGAGATACCATTACCAGGCCTATGTGCTTAACCCCTCAAAAATCAAAGAAATAAGAAAATTACTCATATGTACAAATATTTGTACTAGCATTTTTCAATTGTATCAAGGATTTAGAAACTAATGGTGTGCATGTGAGTGGAGGAATGGCCAAACAAATTATGATAGATGAGTATAATGCCATATTATTGCACCATAGAAAATAATGGCACTTAATAATTCTTTAACTACTGACTGAAAGAGATTCAGAAAAGCCTGAGAAGACTTGCGTAAACTGATACAAAGTGAAGTGAACAGAACTCAGAATATAATTTATACAAGTATAACACTGTCAAAGAAAAAAAACAACTTTAACAGACTTAACTGATTAATGCAATGACCAACAGTATCTCCAATAGATCAATGATGAAGCAAATTATTGACTACTCAACAGAGAGATGGAGAATTTGAGAGACATATTGAGATTTTAACATAGTAAATGTGTAGATTTGTTTTGCCTTACTACAAGGGATGTTTTTAAAATTTGGGGGAATTTAGGAAAGATGGGGGCTAATGATAGGGAATTCAGAAAAAAAGATGAAAAAGAAAAGTGATCATTGTAACATTTGAAAAATGTATAGAGGGAGGTTCAGAAGGAGACACATAAGAAGAGTAGCTTTGAAACTAATGTGGTGAATGTAAAAGATCTATATATATATATTTAAATGCAAGCTGTATCTAATAGAGATTTGTGGTTTGTGTACAGTCTTCCTTTTTTATTCTTCTGTGTGTACAGAAGCACTTATTTTTCTTGTCAAGTACAGAATAATCAGAAAACGCATAGCTGTCTCTCTATTTTTGCACTAACATTCATTTATTTCAGACACATAGATGCTACAGATAGTTAATGAGTTGACCTTAGAACTGAATAATATAATATAAAGCTCTATAATATTTAATAATGATGATAACTACTGTTTATATAGTGCTTAAATGTTTGCAAAGCACTCTATATATATTGTCTAATTTGTTCCTCCCAATAATCTCACACAGTAGGTGCTGGTATTACTCCATTTTGACAGATTAGGAACCAAAGATAGAGGGAGATTAAATGATTTTCCCAGGATAATACAGATAGTAAATTCTGAGGTGGGCTTTAAATTCAGATCTTTTTGACTCCAAATCTAGCACCATATCCTCTGTCACATAGCCACAAATTAGAGATATTGCACAGCTATTTTAATAATCTCTAACTGCTTGCTGACATGGAAGCAAACACCATTAATACCACTATTCTTTTCATGCAACCGTGACTGTAAGTCATGGGATACTTCAATAGAATCAAAATTACTAATTACTCTAATGGCAATAGGAATATAAATGATGAGTATAAGTAAGTTGCAGCACAGTACCAAAGATCACTAGCGTATGAGATATAGCATAAATGGCAACATTATGGTCATGTATGATCATTCCTTCATTCAACAAGCATTTATTCAAAGAAAAAGTGGTAGACTTGTCACCTAGCAATAATGAGAGGCAACAGATGTATAAGAATAATAGACAATGAGTCATCATGAAAGGGATGCAATCTGCACTGGTGGAAAGAGCACCCATAGCATGAAATCACTGATCTATTGATGTATCAGATTATACAGATATTTAATCTAAAATGTTAATTAATTGGATGCTTGTTATTTCATAAGCAGAAACCATAAATGATCTATATGACAAGAAAATAGATAAGCAATTCCATTAATATCATCAAATGACAGGGAAATTCAGTGGAAAATATCAGCCATAGCAACCCTTTATCTTTGTGAAGAGTGAACAACCGGCTGGTCACTCCACTCTTCATTCAAATGCTTTGACTGTGGTAGATAGGCAGGAAGAGCTAAAAGGTCACCTTTGACCATGTGGCCTTGCCCACATTGCATTTCTTATTTTTCTCATTTTCTTTTTTCCCCTAAAGGTGACTATAAGCGTGGTTCATGTCTATAAATTTAATTGGCATAATGAGCATTTTTGTGGATGTAAGTACTTGGATAACTTGTCACTCATATCTAATGCTTATACTATGCTATCTAGCAAAAAATCCTAACAATCATGGCCAAGTTTCAGGCATCCTTTCCTTCAGTATACCCTGACTATTGCTGATGATAATGATAGCTGAAATGCATTTTGCACTTCAAGTTTAGTGAATTATCCTCCATTATCTCATTTAACTCTCAGAACAACCACAGGGTAGAGGTACTCTTACTACCATTTTTAACATTAGAAAACTCAGCCTATCAACTGAGATTAACTAACTTGTTAATAGTCACATAGCTAGTAAAGTTGGAGGAGGGATTTGAACCCAAATCTTCTCAATTTGAGTCCCGAATTCTATTTGCTGTTACACGGCCTCTTAGCACCAGTTTGGACAATTGGTGACATTGTTCTGTTGTAGTCTTTGCAACAAATAATTTTTGTGATGTAGATAGAAGAGCAGAACAGCTTATAAATAAGATCAAAGATATTGAGTGAGCTATGGTTGCTTTCTTCCTCTCCTTTCTGTTGGGAATTTCTACAAAATATTTGCCTTTAAAGAAGAATCTCCTCCCCTAGTTCATTGCCCCTTAGCAACAGAAATAGCTTCATCCCTGCCTGGAGTACAGATAATTCTTAGATGTAAGAGCAATTAAAAAATGCCAAAGGAATTTGACATTTAGAAACACTTCCAAGTAAATTATAAGACAAGTAGGGGGAAAAAGTAACTTAACCTTGTTTGCCTCAATTCCTCATCTGCAAAATGAACTGGAGAAAGAAATGGCAAACCACTCCAGTATCTTTGCAAAGAAAACCCCAAAGGGAGTTTCACAAAGAGTTGGGCGTGACTGAAATGACTGAACAATGACAACAATGGTGAAAAAAATCCTCTTAGACTACATCTACATAACACCAAAATAGAGAGGTTAAAAGGAAGGGAAATCAGTCATCCAGATGGTTTAACTCTATGGTACCCAATGCCAAAATATTCTGAAACACCTGGATGATTTTTGGCACATGTATGTAACATCTGGATATTTTGAGGCACATTAAAGTTTGGTTGTATAAGCCCAAGCACTTGAGTGATTGAACTGTTTGTTGTCTATCCAAATGTGTTGTGGTTTGGACACCCAATTTTAGAGTGTAAGTCCCCATACAAGGACTATGTTTCATATATAGTTGTACTTTGTGCAGGGCCTAGGACATTGTTATGAATCCTACCCTGCCCACATCCTTCTGATTACTCAGAATGGTTAGCCAGATTTAGTATACTCTCTCTCTCCCTACATAACTATGCAATTTATAAAGTCCAGAAGAATATGCTTTTTTAGAGATAGTACCTGAAGCAGTAATGTATAAAAAGCATCGATTTATTCTATGTACTGTATGTAACAATAGGAATGCTTCCACTCCCTCTCAGATTCTAAAATAATTATGATTATAAACATTTATAAAGTACTCTAAGACTTGCACAACATTTTCTTTGCAACAACCTCATGAGGCAGGCTACATAATATTATCTCCATTTTACAGACAAGGAAGCAAAGACTAAGAGAAATTAAGTAAATTGATCATGGTGATTACACATGAGATGTCATGGGGCTACACCTCAAAATCCAGTCTTCTGTTTCCACATTCAATGCTTTTCTTTACATTACCATACCTCCTTTTTGTGAAGAGTAATAATTTTTAAGGGAGTTCTATGTTTAGGATACTTAAATCATGTTAGGGGAAGCTAGAGAGCAATTTCCCTGGCAGATCAAGAAAGTTATTTCTGTAGCCTAAAATATTAATCCTGGAGTAATTAAAATATGCCTGATGTCCAACAAAAGGAATTTAAAATACCTTTTGAGGTAACTGATTTTACATATCTATAAACATATATAGATTATAATATAGATATATAGATGTATACATTTTTTTTTCACAAAACCTATGATTTTATGAGGATAGAGAATTCTTGGTAAGGAACTGCCTCTGTTTATGCAGGTTAGTACCTTCTCTGCACCTTACAGTTTTAGAAAGTTGCCTAAGGCACTGAGAGATTAAGCGACTTCTTAAGGGTCACATAGAAAATTTATATCATAGATGGATCTTAAACTCAAGACTTCCTTAGAACAAGGCCAGTTGTCTAGCACAGCAGATAGAATGAGAGGTTTATGATCAAGAACATCTGAGTTTAAATTTGACCTCTGACATTTAGTAGCTGAGTGACTCTGGGCAAATTACTTAACCTCTGTTCACCCCAGTTTCTTCCACTGTAAAATGGGATAATAATAGCTCCTATTTCACAATGTTGTTCTGATGATCAGATGAAGATCCAACATTTACTAGCTATGTGACTATGAACAAGTTAGTTAATCTCAGTTGACAGGCTGAGTTTTCTAATCCATCTGATTTTTTTGGTAAAATAGCACTTAGCACAGTGTCTGGAGCATTGTTAGTGCTATATAAATATTTATTCTCTCTCTCTCTCTCTCTCTCTCTCTCTATATATATATATATATACGTATATATATATATATATACATATATCCTTATATTTATATTACATATACATATATACACATGTGTGTATATCTATCTGTGATAGATTGGAGCAGTGGTGGGATTCAGCTGGTTTGCACCAGTTTGGTAGAACAGGTACCTAATTTTAGGTTGAGTTCAGTGAACCAGTTGTTAGCAGGGGCAGGGCCTGCACCCACCACATCAGCTATTGGAGCTGCACCTCAGCTTGGTTCTGCGGAGAACTGGTTGTTAATTCATTTGAATCCCACCACTGGATTGGAGGAAGATTTTGATATATCTATATTAACATATGTACACATATGTATGTATGTATATATCAGGAGTACTCAGAACATTGGAGAGAGAAGGCCTGATGGTCCTTCCAGAGGCCTGCTGCTGCCCAGGAAGCTCATTACTGGGAAAAGCTTATCATCCTTCATGTTTAAATCAGCCCTAGTACTCATTCCTCATCACTACTGATTGGAGGGCAGAGCCATGAACTTAAAACCTTCATTTAAGGAGAGTGCTCAGCACAGACATCTCATTTCCCACCTGTCTGTACTACTTTGTATACTTGTGATTTTGAAACTTCTCTGACTTTCCACCATGCCCCTACATTGGGTGCCTTCTTCCTCCCTCCCCTTTCCTCTGACTTTTCAGCATCCTTTC
The DNA here is from genome assembly GCA_028646595.1 of Phalanger gymnotis. Lineage (NCBI taxonomy): Eukaryota > Metazoa > Chordata > Mammalia > Diprotodontia > Phalangeridae > Phalanger > Phalanger gymnotis. The sequence continues at coordinate 225,805,995 of CM053622.1, read as the reverse complement.
GTATTTTGTCTTAAATTATCAGTTCCTTGAGGGCAGTGTCTTTCTTTTTACATATTTATATCCTTAATTCTTAGCAGTGTTTGGTACATAATAGGTACTTAATAAATGTTTATTAATTGACTGATACAAAGACAGAAACATACATACGTGTATGGATATATGTGGAAATTTCTATATATTCACATATAAATATAAATGGATATGTAGGGCAGCTAGGTTGTGCACTGGATAGAGTGTAGGACCTGGAGTTGGGAAGACTCATCTTCCTTGAATTCAAATCTAGCCTTAGATACTAGCTATGTGACCCTGGTCAAGTCATTTAACCCTATTTGCTTCAGTTTCTTCATCTGTAAAATGAGATGGAGAAAGAAAGAGAGTCACTCCATTATCTTGGCAAAGAAAACCCCAAATGGGGTCATGAAGAGTCAGTCATGACTTAAATGACCGAACAAGTACATATATGGAATACATACAAACATAATGTCAAGGAATATACATTGAGATGGGCCTGTGTTCTGTTACTCTTCAAAAAACAAACATGCTATCTATTAGTTTCTGCCTTGTCTTCATGTGTCTCCATGACTAGAAGCTGTTGAAAATGGTTAGACATTGAACCAGGAGGATTGGCCATCTCTGTAGAGGGCATAAGATCTATGGAAATGATCTTGCTTTTTTCTCAGCAGACCATCATTCTTTTGAGATACATCCAAGCCAACTCTCTTGGGCTTCCAGCAAAGTAGGAATGGAGTGAAGATAATTCCTCTCTCTCTTCTCTACCTTCCTTCACTCCTAGAGGTCATTATGGCCTACACTGGGCACATAACAATGTTAATCAATGTGTGCTTGTCTAGGCAAGCCTGAGACAGTACCTGAAGCCCTTGATCACCTCTTCTGCTGCATGTTTGTTCTCTTGAGCTCCAGACCCCAAACAGTGATCCTGAAATACTTCTAGCTTTGGCAACTCATGAATACCTCATGAATATGAGATGTCCTCCATTCCAAAGTCAGGGCTAGTTGCCCAGTGGAAAGTGCCTCTTGAAACTATGCTTTTGTCAGAGAAGATCATCACTGCTGGAAGGATTTAAAAACTCAAGTCATGCCTGTTTGAGCAGAAGATCAGGACTTCATGAGTTGCTCATACAATGCAGTTCTGAGATAAATTTGAATATATATTCAGAACTCCCACAAGTCTCTTGGGAGTCTTTACCTCATAAAAGTATAATAGAGGTTACAGGGTTACTAAGTCTTTTGTATATATTAAGCCTTTTATTTTGGTCAAGGAAATAAATACCTGTCCTATATTTGGTATCTATTACAGTGCAGAATGATTATTAACAAGGACCTTGTTAATAATTTTTGGGATAACCTTTGATATGAGCCATACCTTATTTTAGTTTAAGATATTTTCCTGGCAAATCTGAGAAGGAGACAGAGACCATAAGCCAGGGAGATAAAGAGCATATCTCCCTTCTTTCAGGGCTCAGGCTCCCACATGACATAACCTGGTCTGTGTGACTCCAGAGCCAAGATTCTTTCTGGGAAGAGTAATCCCTACTGAGCAATGGCTAGTAGCTGAGTAAACTTTTAAAGAAATCTATAAAGGTTCAAAACATTTATACATGATCAAAAGGGTTTTAGAAAATGATAATGCACCATTACCTTTATTTTCCATCCTAGAGAAAAGTACTTTAATCTCCAAATTATTGAGCTAGAAGCTATGTGCCTGTTTCTTCCATCAGCCTTCTGCCTCTGTCACTAGCCTGTTTGGGATGATGGCATGCTGCAATCTTCCTTTGTTCCTTGCTTGATTTAGCACAAATCCTTGGAAATGTGGGAAAGAGGAAAAGGAAGAAGCAAGAGCTAATCTATTTGTGCTTAAAGTTAATGGAACATTGCAATTTCTCTGTTATTAGAACATGTTCATTAGAGGAGATTGTTTTGAATCTTCTTACATTCAAGAGTTTCTCCATGTTTGAAGCTGATGAGCAGCAGACACAGCAATTTCCTCTTAATGATACCATTGCTAGAATATTTCAGCTGGTCTATTTGCAGGATGTCTTTGCTGTTCCCAGAATTAAGTCCACTTTAAGTTGCTGGGAGCCCTTTATCATGAAGTTGACCTATTGTGAAAATAAATATATCTGAAGGAAAGTAGTGAAGACAGTTTGAGAATTTGGATTTAGTTGATAAAATGCCATGATTATTTACAAAATAAAAGTATTTTCTCTCTTTCTTTTTTATTGCATATGTTGTTATCAGAAAATTAATGAGCAAATTGTGAATGGATTATTTTGTATGTCCAGTGTGATTTATTATTTGCAATAAAACTGCCTCTTGGAAAGCTATACTGGAAAAGAGTTATAATAATAACAACCCATGTATTTGTCCTTTATGTCTGTGAAGGATTTATTTGTTATGTTTCTCATAGGCATGATATTTATTGTCATTCAGATTTTACACATGGGAAATGGAAGCTCAAGGAGGTTCAATAACCACTCTACTCAATGCTAGTAAGTGAACAAGCTGGGATTAGAACCCAGGTCCACTGACTCCTTGCCTCCTATTCTTTCAGTTAAGCCATGCTGGTTTCTCAAATGCTTGCTTTATGATTTTAATTACATAATCAATCTCAACCGGTCTGAAAATCCTTATCCTAATAAAAAAGATAGATGCCAAAGAGGATTGGAGTTATTCTCTTCTCTCTCAGTAATTGGTGAGTATTACATCATCTACCCCAAGTAGTAGAACCCATCATTTACTTATACATGATGGGAAAAGCCCCTTTCCTTACTCATAGATTTCGGGGTGGGTGGCAGCTTATTCTGGACTTAAGCATTTGAACACCAGACTTAGTGGTGTGTATCACTTTTTTGTATTCTCCTTTGGAATCCTTTCATCCTTTCTACATGCTTTTAAAAAAAGTTCCATTGGAATATTTTCTAAACAATCAATCTATGCCATCTCCATTTCCATCAGATTCATTGATCATAGCTGACATTTACATAGTGCTTTAAGATTTGCAAAGTACTTTATATACCACTATCTCAGTTCATTCTTACAGCAACCATTTGTGATAAGTACAATAATTATTATTTCCCCAATTTTACAGATGAGAAAACTAAGGCTGAAAGAGTTCAAGAGATTTATCTATGGTTGAGTAGCTGCTAAGTATCAGAGGAAGGATTTGAACCCAGGTCTCTCTTGACCCGAAGTCTAATGCTTTCCTCACTATTCCACTTTGACTCTCTTTCACGATTGCATCATAATTGTTTCAGTTAATAAGCATTTCTTAAGTGATTACTGGATGTCAGGCACTGTGCTAAGCACTAGGGATGCAAAGAAAGTCATTACAACTCTTGCCTTCAATGAGCTCACAGTCTAATCGAGGAGACAACATAAAAACGATTGTGTTAGATACAGTGTGAGCAGGAGGTAATCTCAGAGGGAAAGCACTAACAATGGGTAGTCTGGAAAAGGCTTCCTAGAGACACTGTGTTTTGGGCTGAGTCTTGAGGGAAGCCTGTGAAGTCAGGAGGTAAAGCTAAGGAGAGAGAATATTCCAAGCATAGCAGACAACCAGTAAAGCACAGATTTGGGAGAAGGAATATTTTGTTCAAGCACCAGAAGAAGGTTAATGTCCCCAGATTGTAGAGAATATGGAGTGGACAAAAGTGTAAAAAGATTGGGAAGGTTGGAAGGAACCAGATTGTGAAGGATGCAGGACTTTAAAAATCAAATATAGAATTTTATATTTTATCCTAGAGGTAGTAGAGAACCAATGGAGTTCATTGGGTGGTGGAGTGACACTATCAGAGCTGTACTTTGAAGATCACTTTGGCCACTAAGTGGATGGTGGACTGGAAATGGGAGACACTAGAGATAGGGAGATCACCCAGTAAACTATTGCAATAGTCCAGGTGTGAGGGGATAAAGGCTGGCAGTAGGATAGTAGCAAAATGTCTGTGAAGAGGGGCACCTACTCAAGAGATGTTGCATAGGCATAAATGACAAGACTTGGCAACATATGGGGTATGTATGATAAGTGTGAGTGAAGAGTGGAGGATGACACTGAGGGGGTGAGCTGTGGTGACCAGGAGAATGGGAGTGACCTTGACAATAACTTTAAAAATAGAGAGGGTTTGGAGGGAAAGGTAATGAGTTCTATTTTGGATATGTTGTTTCATTTTTGAGAGCAACCCAATTGTGATTTCTTTGAAACAACAATACCAAATATACCTTAGCATCATAAATTAAGAATTGTAACATATTTGAGAGGCCACTTAGTCCAAACCATATTTAGGGATGGGGAAACTGAGGTTCATAGTGGGAAAGGGACCCAAGATTATCCATGCAACAAGAAGCTGAGCTGGGATCAGAGCTATGCTTAGTGCAATGCACACAGGGCTTTGTCGCAATGTACTGAAATTTAGAGAGTACATTTTAATGCATGCTCCCTTTCAGTAGTTTGATAACATTTAGCTAAGAATAATTAGCTAAAATAAAGAAAGCTATCAGATTGAGAGTATTTGTAGTAAATTTCACCTGTGATCCACTAGACAATCAGACCCTCCTCCAACTCAAATATGGGATAGGCATAGGGACTTGTTATATGATTTAATTTGTTGAAGGAACTCCCAGGGAAGGAAACTTCTACTTCTTCTTTGAAACTTAGAGATTTTCAGAGTTGTCTGGAGAATGGGAAAGTCACAAAGACAGTTTATGGTAGAGGTGAGACTTGAAGCCAGGCCTTCTTAGTTTTGAGATTAGTCATTATCTTTGATGCAACGTTGCTTCTAATTTGTCATATATATGTACGTATATGTATGTATTTATTTTTTTTCTTTTATCTTTTATTTTAATTTATTTTTAACATGTTTGGTTTTCAGCACTGATTTTCACAGGCGTTTGAATTACAAATTTTCTCCCCATTTCCTCCCCCCCCACTACAAGATGGCGTACACTCTAGTTGCCCTGTTCCCCAGTCTGACCTCCCCTCCATTGCCCCATTCCCCTCCCATCCCCCTTTCCCTTCCTTTCTTGTAGGGCAAGATAAATCTCTATGCCCCATTGCCTGTGCATCTTATTTTCTAGTTGCATGAAAAAAAAAACTGTTTTACTTTTGAACATCTATTTTTTTAAAACCTTGAGTTCCAAATTCTCACCCCTCTTCCCTTCCCATCCACCCTCCC
>CM053622.1:225785034-225800306 GCA_028646595.1 Phalanger gymnotis | reverse complement strand
ACTCAGGTCCTCTTGACTCCAGGGCCAGTGCTCTATTATCCATTATACCACCTGGCTGCCTCTTTATTTCTCTTAAATGTTTTTTATATTATATTCACATAATGACTTACAAAGCTGATCTGAAAGAATCCTTAGTGGTACTTGGGCTGTGCACCAAAATTGCTAGTTATGCAATTAGATTAGAACCCAGGTCACCTTAAAAATGAATTTTTAATACAATCTGTTCATAATAGTTCATCAGTTACTTCCCACATATCTCCTTCTGTTTACTACTTGCTTATTCATCTTTGAATTTCTGAATATGTTTCTTTATGTCTCTCTCAGTTATATTTGTATAGATATATGCATGACATATACACATATGTTTATGGTCAGCATGTATATATGTATATGTAGGTTGAATTCTTTTGATTGATTATATACTTCAGAGAAGAAGTTTTATAATGTTCTTGGACTTGAAGCAATTATCATGATGTCACCTGTAAACAAAAAAAAGTAGAGGACTTCCTCATCCAGAGGGAATTCCTCTCATCCTTGCTCTCTACTATATATCTTTCATAACATGGTAAACAGCTTTTATGACCTTGCATCTGAGAGGGTCATTGCATAAAGATATCTTTTTTTAAATTCCATCTTTCAAGGTTTCTCACAGAACTTTAACATTCTCATAGAAGATACTTTGATAAAGGAGAATCTTTAGGGTTGTGTTTTGTTGTGCTAAATCAAATACTTTTTATATTAAGCAAAGAAAAATCATGGGGGGATCTTATATTTCTTGTACCATTTGAGCATTTGTATGACTGAAGACATCATTGACTGGAAAATATTGCTTGTGAAAGCATGCCAGTTCTCTTCCACAAGAATGTCCTCTATGTATGTGTAGACTATTCATGCAAGGTATGCAGCCTACTTACCCATGCAGGAAAAAAGTGCATAATTTTATCCAAGTAGAGATAAGCATTTGGCTGGACAACCCATGGAATAGATCTACTATCTTAGATACTGAAAATAAACAATCAATGATAAGAAAGGGTTTGGAATGAAATATAAAGAGGAGGGTTGTGTGTATTACCTTTGGAAAATTGCTCAGTTTTTTAAATGGCCCCAACCTTCTCCTTGAAAAAAAAAGACCCTTCTTTTTTTCAAACTGATATTCAGGCAGTGCTAAGAGATCTAGAGGAGACTGTGTGTTGAATAGACACTCTATGGAAGAAGACATGGAGGAGAGTTGCACAAAATAAGAAATTATGGGTGAGTTGGAAAGAGCTCTAACCTGTGTTGTAGGATCGGGATTCAAATTCCATCTCAGATGCTTAATACTTTTGCAACCTTGGGAGGGTCACTTAACCTCTCTTGACCTAAGTTTTTTCATCTGTAAAATTTAGCAGGTTGCACAAGATGGCCTCTGAGGACATCTCTAGCTCAAGCTGAAGATCTAAGCGATTACGATTTTCTTCAGGTCACCATCCGCACCATTGAAAGGAGTGCCAGCATTGATGAAATCACAGATTAATTGAAGTGTAGAAGTCAGAGTGTCTATCACCCTTCTTATTCTATTTTCTTTCATAGTACTTCACGAGCCTTTCCTATTTTCTTTACATTTTTCATATTTATCATTTTAATGGAACGAAATTACTATGTTATATAATTATATATGTAACATAGCTTATTCAACTATTTGCCTATCCCTGGCTATTCAGAATATCAAATAATGCTTCTTCATATGTTTTTCACAGTATTAATTTACAAATGAGGCCTGCAGAGCTTCTGCTAAGTTGATGGGTCACATCATGTCTCAGTGGGGATTGAGTACTGAAATGATTGAAGCCTTCATCAGCAGACATCTAAAGGATTTTCAAGAGCTAAAAACTTTTCTAGCATCTTGTGGTTGCTATAAAATTTCTGAAGTGTTGTATGATCACTGCTAAGCTTTTCAATGAACTCACAAGGGGGGCGGGATACAACTTTGAAGAACTGAAGGGATAAAGGCAGAAATCCAGTCTAAACCTTCTGACAGCATTTGGAGATTATTGGGACAGGAAAAATAAACAGACAAAGAGACTTAGGCAACAGCTTGATAAGGCACCAGTACTGGGTAATGTAGATCCAAGCTAGTGCCTTCAATTATTCATAGGTGCCTGCCTATGGTAGTGGAGAGCCACTTCATATCAAGAAAGTAATAGGCACAATAAACCTAATGAATTTGATAGGATTTACTGACAGATACATTATTACAACTTGGAATTCTTGGCTTTGAAATGAGTTGTCACAGAAAAATTTTGAGATTGTGTGAATGAAACTCCATGTTAAGTGTAAACTGATAACAGTCTACTGACACATTATGACCAGTGCCAAGTTGAATGTTTCTTTTCAATTATGGGTAGTGGGACTAGCCAACTATGATTTCACTGTTCACTACCAATCAGGGAAGATTAAAGTGATCCAGCTGTCCTATCAAATTGTCAGTGTGGTTGAAGCAATGGTAATACCCACTCATGGTAAAGGTAATCCATGATCCAAGTGGACCCAGGCCACTAAATGCAGCTAGATACTGCACACTTCTGTGTTAGAATATGCATAGCATCAGTAGATTTTTGGAGCAATCCTCTTTACTTTCATTTTCTTTTTTATACTAGTGGTATAAACTGCTTTATCATGAAAGACTATTCCAAAAATAAGAGTATAATCCTTAGAGACAGAGGGTGCCCTGATTTTGAGAGAATGGCTAAATGACCACAACTGACTCCATGCACTTCATCAGGAAACTGCTGCCACTATAGTCATTTTGCTTTATGGCTGTCAAAGTATTATGTAAATGACTTTGGACACAAGCCAGAGAGAAATTTAGAACTAGCATAAAATGGATTCTACTGGACCAAGATGCCAGCAAATGTTTGAAGGAAATTTGAGACTTGTTCTTATTGTTCCGACAAAATTATTTTCCTGAGTATAAGGAAGTATTTTGGATTTTGTATGTATAGATTTTCATCTCTGGAAGGTGATAGGAATAATATGATGGGTGAACATTGGGAACATTCACCTCATCTTGTCCAGACCCAGACCTTCCATGCCACTGCTTGTTCGTATCCATGCTAAGTTACCTGTACTTCAACTCCCTATCTCTATGACCCACAACTTGGGCTCCCATCTCTGGGACCCTGGGTTTCTAATTAGTGAGCATTCGACCTTATATCTCCCAAATCCAAAACTTTCATTACTTCCCAATCATCTCACTGAAATGTTCGTATAAGAAAATATTTAACCTCTCTCTACTTTTTCTAACTAACTTTGGGATCAATAATCAGATGAACATTAATATTCCTGGGAAGGATACGTCAATCAAATACCCTATTGCTCTAATCATGATTCTCTCATACGTTCCTGACCAAATACTTCTCTCTGGCCACCACTTCTCTATATGGGACATGGTATTACCTGCCTTTTAGAAAAACTACATTAGCAGCCAAGTAGAAGATGGATTAGTGTGGGGAAAAACTTGAGACAGGGAGCTAAGTGACCCAGTGATACTGGAGTTAGCTGGCAGAAACTTCAAAAAGGGAACAGAGTACTGCTAAGGAACTTTAGTGTCCAGGAAAAAGTATGAGACAATAGACTCGTGAAAAATCACCTGTGCCCAATAGTTTTGCAAACTTGCAGTCCAGAAACTTGGATGGGGCCTTGAAAAGACAATATATCACAACCACCTCTTTCTCTTTTGAGAATCAGTTGAACTTCTTTGCCTTGTTCATCAGAATGAAGAGAGTAACAGAAAGTCAACTGAGTGGGTTCCAAGAAGGGCTCATCCACCAGTGATGAACAGATAGTTAGATATAGACTGTATATGATCTTGATGCCAGAAGCAGTATGGCATAGTGGGTGAAGAGCCAGTCTCAGGAAGACTTCATTTCAAGTCCCCACTTTGATAAAATGGTCTATTAGATTTTCACAGTAAGTCACTAAAGCTTTCAGTATTATTGGCAACTAAGACTATAAATTTCAGAGATGCCACCCTGAATTTGTAGAAGGATTTTCCTTACATGGGAGTTCCCTATACCAGTAAGACAGCCAATGTACATTTATTAAGTACCTACTGTGCCAGGCACTGTGATAAGCACCAAGGCTACAAAGGAAGACAAAAAGCAGCTCCTTCTCTCAAGGAACTCACAGTGTAATTGGAGTGACAACATACAAACAACTACATACAAGTAAGATATATACAGGATAAAGTGGCAATAATCAAGAGAGGGCAGGAAGGTGCTAGAATTAATGGTGATCAGGAAAGGCTTCCTATAGAAAGTGGAATTTTAGCTGAGTCTTGAAGGGAGCCTGGGAAGCCAGGAGGCAGACATGAAGAGGGAAGGAATTCTAGGCCTGGGATACAGTAAGTGAAAATGCCCAGAGTAACATGCAGTGTCTTGTGAGAGGAACAACAAGGAAGCTAGTGTCCCTGGACTGCAGAGTATGGCAGCGTGGGGGTGAGGGTGCTATGTAAAGTGTAAGAAGACTGGAAAGTAGGAGGCAGGACACGTTATAAAGGGTTTTGAGTGCCAAAAAGAGGATTTGAGATTTGATTCTGAAAGTGTTAAGGAGGGACTAGAGTTTACTGAATAGAGGAGTGATATGAGTAGAACCATGCTTTAGGAAGATCACTTTGGAAGTGATCAGTAGTGTCAGTGTCAGAGGAGAGAACCCATCCAATGCCAATTCCTGATTAATCTCTTTTGGGAGCTATACATTGGTTTGGGGCTCATATGACTATGTTTTCTTTCTTTTTCAACTAAGGCTGTTTGTCTCATTGTTTGTGAGCTTGGAACTCCATTTGGATTGCCCTTTCATTAGCAAGGATCCATTGAAGATTGGATGCCCCATGGCACCTTTTACTTGGACTTCATAATTGTTCTTCAAGCATCAAACCTCTCTTCTTTCTAGTCCATCCTCCACACTGCTGCTGGCGATGTTCTTAAAATGTGGATTTCATGTTGTTACTCCATTGCTCAAGAAGCTTCCATTACTGTTACCTTCAGCTCAAAACATGGACTCATCTGCTTGTCATGGAAAACACTTCAAATCTAACTGCCTTGTCAGGTGTATTAAATACTACTTCCTTTCATGCATGCTGTATTATGGATAAGATAGACCACTTTGAGCTCTTCATAGAGGACAGTCTATCTCTGTGCTTTTGTATAGATTATCCTTTGTGCCTCCCTCCATACTCCCTCCTCAATTCTTGGCTGCCTTGAAAGTTCAGTTCTACCTAATTTCTTTCCTGATCTTTCCAGGTACTATTGCTCTCTCCTAAAAAAATCATTTTGTTTTTATTTTGCATGTGTTTTTCATTTACTTATATGTGTACATGGTGTTTGCTTCTAATAGAAAATGAGCCCCTCGATGGTTAGTAGGATTAATTTTTGTATCTATATCCCTAGTGCTTAACACAATGCCTGGCACATAATAGGAACTTAATAAGTGCTTACCACTAAATGAATGTTACATTTCCCTCTGTTATTAAAACCTAAGCTCATATTTTCTTTGCATCTTGATTGGATTACTTGTGGTTTTCTAAAAGTTACATTAATATAATTAAATTCATCTTCTTTATCTTAATAATTTGTTTGGTTAAAAGTTAAAACTTTAGTCCACAATTTTTTTCTGACTTTTTATAGTTCATTTATTTTATATTTAATTCAATAATCCATCTGGAATTTATTATTGTATTTGGTGTGAGATGGGAATCTAAATTTAATTTTTTGACATGTTGCCAGCCATTTTCCCAAGCAACACCTATTGAATAATGCACCCATTTCCAAATTTGTGTTGTGTACAGATTTATTAAACACTAGTCTTTTTTATGTATTGTGTTCTATTTCTGAGTTTTATTCTATTCAATGGCATTTTTCCCCATATTTTCTTCAAGCACTAAGTTGCTTGAATAAGACTGTATTTTATAGTTCAGAGGAACAAGCCAACCTTCATCTGCTTTTTAATTCTTCAAATTAACCCTTGAAATTCTTGTCTATTTATTTTGATTACATATCTAATTATGAGTGTATGCATTTATGTAAATAAATCAATGGGCATTTTGTAAGTATCACATTAAATTTATAAATTCATTTAGGGAGTATTTTATGGTTTGCTTTTTTGAAGCAGTCCTTGTATTAGAGTTACCTAGGTGGCCTAGTGAATACAGACCTAGGCCTAGACTCACAAAGACCTGAGTTCGATTTTGACTTCAGACTTTATTAGCTGTGTGACCCTGGGTATGTCATTTAACCACAGTGTGCCTCTGTTTCCTTAATTGTAAAGTCCTCAGAGAGAGGAGGTACAAGGCTACAATTATATCTATCTGCTCCCTTACATATTAGTAGTCTAAGGGATGTAATTTTAAGGTTTAAGATGAACTCTTGGTCACCATTCCTTAATGGGGAAAGGAGGACTCCAAGTTTTATATTAAAAAACTGCAATGACAGCACCTACATCCCAGGGTTGTTGTGAGGATGGAAGAAGATGGTATTAGACAACTACTTAGAACAACACCTGGCAGAAAGTAAATGTTTAATAAATGTTTGCTCTCTCTCTTCCTTCCTTAACATTTAATTTCCATCTAGTTATTTAAATATTTCCTGGAGTTTTTCCTCCACTCTAGCCTCCTTCAGAAATCAGGTTCTGATCCCTCTGACACTTTCACTTTATCCAACCTGTAACCAGATCTAGCCTATAATCACTTCTTGGCCATCTCCATTCCCTGTCATTTGCACTCCAATTTTTTTTCCACTTTTATCTGATATTTGGACTCTAACTCCTTGGGACACTGTGCTTTGATTGTTTAGTTTTCAACTTATCTAGGCCGTGCCCAAGCCAAGCATCCCCCACCATCTCTATGACATACAGCATGGTGTACTCCTCTCTCCTTCCTTCCATTCCAATGCTAGCTCTGAGAATGGTAACCAAATGATCACTACCATTCTGACAATCTTCTTTTCCCCGCTCTTCTATATGTGTTGCATTCTTTTATTAGAATAGAAACTTCTCGAGGGCAGGGATTATCTTGTTTGCTTGTCACATCCTTGGTCCTTACAGTGACTGGTACATAGTAAGTGCTTAATATATGGTTTTCCCCCCTTTTATACATTCATTTAGATCAATGTGGTTTAAAGTTATCTTTGTAGATCTCTTGTTGAGGTAAGTTAATTCCTTGATATTTAATGTTTTCTACAGTTGTTATAAAGGATGTTTCTTCTTACATATTAAAAATTACTTTGTTCAAAGTAAACTGTTAACATGTCTTTGTTAGTAGCATATAGCAATGCAAATAATTTTGAGTGGTTCATCTTATCTCCTTCAACTTTGCTGAATTCATTTGTTGTCCCATTTTTTTTCAGAGTGACATTTTCTAAGTGTTTGCAAATAATGTCATTTCTAATGTTAAGCCCTATTTCTTATTGTAATTGCTAGTATTTATATTATTTTGTTTTATATTTTCTACCAACAAAAGTGCTTTTAATGTTTTTCCATTGCTTACAATGTTGACTGCTATTCTCAAGTAGATACTCTTTTCTGCAGTAAGGACAAACTCCTCCATTTATCTTTCTTTGAATATAAACTCTTTATGATCAAAGGCCTTTTCTGTGTCTTTGGATATGAGCATGTATTTCTTTTTAATAAACTTTTGCTCATTTCTTTTTAAAAAGCATAAAACAATATTACCTTCTTTAGTAATTTGATCATTGGGTAATATGTTCTATTCATATTTTAAAAAGTCATTCTGAACTTAATAAGCATCTCAAAAATTCTATATACAAAATAGACTAGAAAAAGAGAATTGGTCATGAAACCATGAAGCTTTATGACATACAACTGTCTTTCCTTTTTATGTATTTGACAAATTTAACATCTAACTTTCAAAGCTGCCCTGCTTGTCTATGTTTCCTTCTAGCCTTCCTTCTTTTCATTTCTGTGCAGAAAAAAAACCAAGAAAAGCAACAAAATTTCAGTGATTCTGTCTCATCTTCTTGATATTTTTTATATTTTACTATTTTGTGAGCATTTATTATATTCCTAATATCTAACACATTTGCTTTCCTGCTAAAATTCTTTTTCATTGTGATGACTGTTTTGATGAATTGCCAAACTTTATTTGCTAATAGAGTATTTTTCATTTATATTAATTCATAAAATTGAACTATATTTAGTGTCATCTTTGTCAAGTTTCAAAATCATATTTACCTCATAAAATAAAGTAGACAGTATTTCACATTTCTCCATTAAAAAATAATTTGTGAAGTGTTGGAATTGCCATTTGTTCTTTGAAGTTTTGAAAAAATTAACCTACAAATATGTCTTGGTCAGATGATTTTTTTGTAGTGTAATTCATTGATGATATCCTAATTCTTTGTCTGAAATAATTATTTAAATTGTCTATTTATTTTTGTTGTATAAATTTGGATGTTTTATACTTTTGCAATCAGCACAAAGCCATTCCAAACAGAATTATCTGGACAACTTCATCAGTTACAGCAGAGATTCTTAACCTTTATTGTTTCATGGACCTGTTCTGGCAATACAGTGAAGCCTATGGACACCTTCTACATATGTTTTAAAATGCATATGATAAAAAAACAAAGAATTATGAAAGCAACCAGTTATATCGAAATAAAGCTATAATTCATTTCCATCCAAACTATTGTACCTCTTGAAATCTATCCACAGATCTTTTGAGAAATGTGGACTCCAGGTTAAGAATCCATGCCCTATTACAAAATCTCTTTTCCTTTTGGAGTCTATATCCTTTATACTACACAGCACACTCTATGAAATGCACAACTCCTCAAAAGAACTTGATTCATATTCCACACAGGAAAAACCAAATGGATGAAGAATAGCTATTGTCTAATTCAATTCAACATTTATTAAGTACGTTCACTGTGGAAAGGACTGTGATCCATTACAGGGATGCAAATATTTGTTCACATCTCTGCTTTAAAAGAATTTATATTCTACTGAAATGGCTATGCAAATGGAAGTGTAATGGGTTTGTGCTGATTTGGCTTTCCTGGAGAACAGATTAGATATAAATCTAGCCTTCCCTTCCTCTATCCACTCTTCAACAAGGGAGATTTGGAATCCTCCCAGGAAAGGAAGCAGGTGGTTGGGGCTGGAGGCTGATCTGCTCTCCTCAGAGAGAAGAGGTACAAGGCTAGAATTATATCTATCTGCTCCCTTATACATCAGTAGGCTAAAGGATGTAATTTTAAGGTTCAAGATGAACTCTTGATCACTGTTCCTCAATGGGGAAAGGAGGACCCCAAGTCTATATTCAAAACTTGACTTCTTTCCTACCAAATACCAGTTCCATAATGAATACACATGACAGCCCCATAATTATCCAACTCAACGGCAAAAAAGAAACCAGAGAAAACATACATACAAGGATACATGTCAGAGAGGACAGATTGAAAAACTCTTCAATTATGAGCAAGGGAAGTCAAAAGGAGAAATTTCCCCAAAGTCTCCAGTGTAATAAGCTAGGGATAGATAGGAGATGCCAGCAACTCTAGTGCTGACTTCTCAAAAATTTTTCCCTCTCTTCAGCAACCTAAAGTGAGATGGGCATTGTCAATCTTCTCTCTTGAAGCTGGAAGCCTGAAGAAGAACCTGAAGAGGCTTAGAAGAACATTATCTTTCTTCTCCCTTCATCTCAATAACTCTACCCTTTATACAGGTGCACATTATCTCCTGATCTCAATACCTCTACCCCTTATACAGGTGTACATTATCTCCACAAGAGGGGAGAGAATTACACAACAATGGGCTTTGGGTTACAGAAGGGTAGCCAGTAAATTGGCCTGTCAGTATATAAATCTTCCACTGGATCAGTAGACTGACAATGCACTGGGCCAGAAATATATAGGAATATATGTATAGAAAAATAACAACAAATTAGATTACATTTGCAAAATTGTATAGCACTTTTAGCAGCTTCAAATACTCCTTGTCATAAAACCTGATATTTTTTATACCAGTATTCTCCCAGTCATGTAACACAGCTGGCATTTGTCTGTGATATAGTCTGATAATGATTATACTTCTATTTATTTTTCCTGACCTAAGTGATCACCCTTTCCTCACCCCTTAGGCTCACAGGTTGCCATGTAGAAATGTCTTATGTACAGTGTCATTCTAATACCCCATTTACATTACTCAATTCTCCTTTCTTTTAATGAGCCCTTGTATTTCTGTATTTCCAGTCAAAATCCAATTCTATAGAGTCCTGGTGAAGGGTAGGTGATCATATTGAGCTCCTCTTGTTTCTTGAAGTATTGATAAAAATTAAAACTTCAAGAGCTCTTTATTATTCACAGTGTGCGCACACTGGAATTTTGACACTCAAAGATATAAATATTATTCCTGACTCCCTTCCTAGTTATCCCTCTTCCTTCCCCACTGAAATTTAATTCTCTTAAAATAATACTTTATTGATCTTACAGGTTCTTCTCTTCCACCCCATCTACATGGGCCACCTTTTACTCTCCATACCTTCCTTTTCCTACCAAAGTCCCAGCTTCCAATTGAAAAGAGGGGCTAAATTGTTTGAAGGTCTTAATTTTCTGGTTAGTTCTTTCCAACTGAATCCAGTTTACATGCATAGAGAGAACTTTAATATTTAAGCTCAACACAAGAAATATTGTATTGAGAGAGCCTCCTGTGGAGAAGTTAGAGCTCTATGGAAGCAAATGAACCCATAATTATTAGAATACATTCTTCTTCCTCCTCTTATCTCCCTAAAACCATTTATTATTCTGTTTTATTAGGAACTCAGGTTATTTATTCATGATTTCACACAAATTAGAGATGTTTCTCTTTCTCCTTCTTTGATTTGCTTTCAAAGACAAATGGGAGAACAGAATATAACCTGTAGACTTTGTTGCTGCCTAAGAGTCAGGATTCACTTTCAAAGCCCTCTTTCCCTTTTGGTTTGCCCAAACTTACACTGACTTCTTCCTTTGATTTACCTTTTTTCATCCAGGTGGCCTGAGTGATGACAGAACAACCTTGACCTTGCAGAATGGTATGTGATCAATCTGGTTTCTTAAGATGCTTTTAGTAAAGAGAGAAGCAAATAGGGCACTGGCTTCTTCCTTGGGATGTTTCTTCATGAACAATTTTTAAGTAAAAATATACATATTCTACTAGCTGAAGTACCAGCTAAACAGCATCGAAGGATTTATTCAAGAGTTTTAACCAAAATAGTAGTGGATTTATCTGTGTAGTATTGTGTTTCTTTGTACTTATATCTATAGAGGGATTAGGCCATGTATGTTTGTTAAAACTGATATTTACTTTATCCATTTAATATGACTTTCTTCCTTTCTGTTAATCAAAAAATTAAAATGTGCTCAGGTTGGTTTGCTAAGATTATTGACTTGGGTCTCAGCAGATAGAATGATGTACACCAGAAGACCATGGTGTACATCCACCCTCTGATACTTCCTAGCTATGTGACCTTAGGCAAATCACTTAAACTCCTTCAGCCTCAATTTGCTCATTTGTAAATGGTAATTAATAATGCATATTTAGCCCACATAAGCTCTGAGCATTCTTATTCCAACTCCAACTGCTACTATTGAGGTAGCCCCAGAGGCTGGCTAGCTACATCTCTCCTTTAGGGATCTAGAGTTACCTCTCAGGGGTCAGTGGCAACTCTATAATGTAATGGAGGCTCCAGCCTCCTTCAGTGTGTCCCCTCCTCATATTATTCGTTGAGAATCAATTTAGTCAACCAGCTTTAAATAGCATTTTGAAAAGGGCATTTATTGGGTTGTACAAAGAGAAGAACTGGTACAAGCCAAACCCCTATGACAAAATGTCCCACAAGAACAGACAGGTTCCAAGAGAAAGTAGCATCAACTTAGAAACCATGTCTGCCAACAGAGTAATTCCTAACCCTTGCTTACTGGAAGCCTTCCTCTCCCATTTGTGGGGTTCTTAAATTCCCTTTGGATATGATTGTAATATAAATTAAGTTGGGACTTTTTTTTACTGTTTTAGAATGATAAATTAATTAAGTGTCTTTGATTGAACCTTACTAGGTGCAAAGATGCAGGTGCAAACCCCTCTCTACTAGGTGCTAAGCCTATGTGGGCATGAAGCCCTCAGGGTCCTAAGCGGAGTTGTCAAGACCGGAGCCAATAGTAGGAGCCTGAGTTCTGGTCACTCAGATGACATTTGATGATGGCTAAAGAGTGTATAAAAAGGGAGAACAGAGCTATTTGCTTGAGGGTCTCACACCTGGAGACTCAGGACTCTGGGCAGCCACTCTAAGAGCCTCCTGGCTTACCCACATGTTGATGGTTTCTTGGTAACTATGAATTGTATTTGGTCTGTTTATAATGTATGTTTGTAATTTGTTTGTATTTGCTCTAAAGTTTAGGGTGCTGGTTTTTTCCCCTGAGCTAAGTGAATGATATTTGTATGTTGGATTGAAATAAGACTGTTAACCCCTTAACATTGCTTTCCTTAGTAAAGCAGATCAAAAGAATCTGTGCTGGCGACATTCTTGTTGTTGGGCTTGTTTTGGTCTTTCACCCCACAGCAGCTGCTAGGTGAATTGTTGCTACCATGATGCAATTTCTTTACAGGTCTCCTTGTTGTTCCATAAGTCCAGATTATCCTTGGCTCCCAACGCAGAGATTGTTACTCCTTGACCTGAGGATGAATACGATTAAAATAAAAGTCCTGCATCTTCCTGACCCTTTGAGTTTGGAAAATCTTCCTTTAGTCAAAGGAGATAGGAATAAAGCCAGGCCGAGCCTGAAGAAATATGCTAGATCAGGGCTGTCCAACCTTGGGTTTTTTATTGAAACAATAGACAATATATTTTGATTTGTCATTTTAGTGAGAGCTCTGCCATAGCTCAGCTTTGTTTACTAAATCATTTATGTAAATTTCTATGCTTGTAGGCGGGCCACATAAATCACACTGCGGGCTGCATGCATCCCATAGGTTACATTTTAGACAGCCCTGTGCTAGATTCAGAAATTCAGAAATATGCTAGATATGCTAGAAAACCACATGTTCCAATTTCTGGATCCAATCCTTTCTCAACTCACCTGTGATGAAATTTTGTTAGCTTTTGGAAATCTTGCACAAATATCATTAGAGTTCCAGTTCAAAAGATTTTAGCACTTAGTCGAAGGACTATGAGTGATTGATTGAATGAGAGTTAGTCTTACCTAGTTAAGGTATCAAAGTGAAAATAGGCTGGGGTGATTTTGAATTCTCAAGGAAGAACTACCTTACAGCTCAAAAGAGATAGCAAATATGAAACAAATAAACAAAAGAGTCCCTTCCTCCATATGGTTTTATAGTTTTGGAAGGTGGAGAGAGAGAGAGAATGTTGGGGATGAATGAATGAAAAAGTATTTATTAAGCACTTACCATATGGCAAACATTGTGCTAAGAAAGGAGAATGCAAATACAAAAAGAGAGACAGCCCCTGTCTTCAAGGAACTGACATTCTAAATATTCAGTAAAACCAACAAAGGCATCAACCAAGACTAAAAATGTGTGCAATATGTGGATTAATTTTGAAGTAAAATTATCCTAGGAAGAACAAATATTGATTTTTATAGTTCCCATATTCTTGGAAAATGATTGTCCAAAATGGGATTTTTCTGGATACTGGATAGTAGTTATTTTATCAGGTATAGTCACTGGGAAATATTGTAGATTCGCTTTAAAATAATTATTCTTAAGCAAAAGCTAAAAAACAAATAAACAAACACCCTAACCCTGAAACCCAAAATAGTCTTACATGTCGCTTTCAAGAACTACCCCCTTTTTTCAACACCCTTAGATTATCCTATTTTCTCTTTTTCATGTTATATGTCCCCTATAAAACACTTATAGTGAAGAGGTGTATTGGTTTGAAAAAAGGTACAGGTGTGGAACTGGAAGGAAGCAGATTTACATATCCTTCCCAATAGCAATGGTGGTATTGTTTTGATTGTGATTCTAGAACTGGAAAGGAAGAAGAACATGAATTTGGGGCAATGTAGCTGTTATGATGATTGGAGGAAGCAAAGTGTTGCCTGATTAAAACCATACCAGATTTATACGGCCATGTGGCCACTCATCAATATTGTCTACCAGGGGTAGAACAAAAAAAAATGGGTTTTACATACATCCTATATAAAATAAAAGGAACAAAATAAAAAATTTGTTTGGTGAAGTTTGCATTCAGTCAAAAGGCTGAACTTGAGGGCCAAGAGGGCTGCATGTGGCCTTGAGGCTTCAGGTTCTCCACTCCTGGTCACTATCCCACTAAAATGTGGTTCTAGACAAAACTTTTTTTTTCAAGAAGCACATTGACAACCTGGAGCATCCAGAATTGGGCAACTAGGGTGGTAAAGAGACTAGAGGCTGTGCTATGCAAGAATTATTTTCAGGAGCTTGGAATATGTAGAGAAAACAGGATTGTGGCAGAGAAGAAACAATTTCTGTTTCCAAATATTTGAGAAGGAGAAGGAGCAGCAGCAGCAGTAGCAGCGATAGTAGTCAGTAGCTCACATTCTGACTAAATTATAAGTATTTCAAAGACAGAGACTGTTTACTTTTTTCCCTTAAAATTCTAGCATAGTGCCTAGGTACTTAACATAGTAAATACTTAAATGCATAAGTATGGGTTGTTTGATGAAATGGATTTGGGCTCTAGTTTTTTTAAATTTTAATAGGCTTTAGGAACCTGCCATCATCTTTGTTTAACATTTTCAGGCTCAACCCCAATTCTCTTCATAATTTAGAATAGAGAATCAAGAGCTACCTGCTTGAGAGGGTACTTTCATCAAAACAAAGCTGGGTCACATGAAACCAGAAGGACTGTGTTTCAGTTGAAAGGTACCATGTAAAAGATAGTTCATGCTATAACCAGCAGCTAAAAGTTCCAGTCCCAGTCTGCCACTTACTACCTATGGGATGATGCACAAATCAATTTACTTCTCTGGACCTTTCTTCCTTGACCTGTAAAATGCAATTGAACTGAATGAGGCGCCTTTTATTCTGAATATGCTATTATTCTAAGTATTGGGGAGAAGAAATGTAGACTGGGACATTAACAACATTTGTGAAGAAGATTAAGTACTTATTGCATAGATTAAAAAGGAAATAACTCTGAGGTTTATAGGCAAAAGAACATACATTTAAATGAAAATGTGGAAACCCTCAGAATGATTCTGAATGCTACGTGGCAGGTAGATACTAATATATTTCTTATGGAA
>CM053622.1:225773130-225784534 GCA_028646595.1 Phalanger gymnotis | reverse complement strand
TGCTTCCCTCTGCCACTTTGTGGGTTCTGCAGTTCTAGAATTGTTTCAGAGCCATTTTTTTATAGGTTTTTGGAGGGACTTGGTGGGGAGCTCACACCAGTTACTGCTTTCCAGTTGCCATCTTGGCTCCGCCCCCCCTTATATGATATTTCTTATTGAGCACCATTGTGGGAAGGGGAAATGCTATTATTACTCACATTTGGGGAAATCTCAGATTTATTTTGGAGACTTCAAAACATGGGAAATCAAGAATGAATCAATCAAAAAGCAATTATTAATCACCTACTATGGGCCAGAGACTTTGCTAGACCCTGAAAATCCAAATTAAAAAAAAACTATGACATTCCCTATTCTCAAAGAGCTTTCATTCTTCTGGATGAAGGGGAGGGAGGAGAGACACACACTGTATTTACAATCAATTAATTGTAAGCAACATACAGAACATTTATCCACACACACACATATACACACAATGATTTGGGGGATCATTAACAATTGTGAGAATTAGGACAGGCTTCTTAGTTGCCTTGGGATGTGCCTGGAAAGGATGGAGAGGAGAATGGAGAATATTCCAGGAAGGAGGGACAGAGTGGGCAGAACTATAGAGGCAGGAGAGATAGCATCATGTTTGGAGAAATCAAAGAAATCTGTTTGACTTCAGTTTAGTATATGAAGGCGAAAAATACATAATCAAACCAAAAAGATAGATTCAAGTCCACTTGTTATGGTTAATGCCCCAAAGAGCAGTTTTTAAAGGAAATGGTGAGCCAATGAAACTTCTTGAGAAAGGGAGTGACATGGTCAGGCCTATGCTTTTGGCTTGGATAAGGCGAAGAGTAGATTCAGGAAGACCAATTAGGAGGATGTTACCATAGTCCAGGAAAGAGAGGATGAGGGCTGATCCAAGGTGATTATAGCATGAGTGGTATGAAGGGAATGGGTTTCAAAAATGTAGAGGAGGGGCAGCTAGGTGGTGCAGTGAGCAGAGCACCAGCGCTGGAGTCAGGAGGACCTGAATTCAAATCCAGCCTCAGACACGTGACTCACTTACTAGCTGTGTGACCTTGGGAAAGTCACTTAGCCACAATTGCCCTGCCTTCTCCCCTCCAAAGAAATTAAAAAAAAAGAAAAATGTAGAGGAAGTGGAATTGACAAAGCTTGGAATTGGATGTAGGAAATACAAAAGAAAGAAGATTTGAGGATGACTCCTTGGTTGTGAGCTAGGGTTATATAAAAACTGGTAGGGACCTAATCAGAAATGGAAAATCTAGGAGGAGAGTTAGGCTTAGGGGGAAAAGAAAGAGTTTTTCTCTTTTAGGTTTGTTGAATTTGAGATGCCTATAGGACAAGTAGAAATATCCAAATATCCGGTTGGAGATGAAAGAGTAGAGTTTAGGAGAGAAATTAGGACTGGTTGCAGTGATCTGGAGGTCATCTGCAATTCTATGATAGTTGAATCCATGGGAACTGATGTGATCATTAAAGAAGGTGTAGAGAGAGAAGAAGACAAGGGCCTAGGATAGAGTCATAGGAAACTCATAGGCACCAGAAGCAAATAGGTTGAGGGGTAGGAGCATAATGATGACCTTGCAGTATCATGAAGTTTCAGGGAGGAGAGAATATCCAGAAGGAAGGAAGCATTGACAATGTTAAGCATTGAGAAAAGCCAAGAAAACGAGATCTAAGAAAAGGTCAGTTAGTAATAAAGCGATTTTTGATAGCCTTGGAAAAGCAGTTATGTGGTACTTTGATGAGAAGCACCAAAACTAGATTGCAAATGGTTGTAAAGCAGGTGGGGTGTGGAAAAATGGAGGCAAAGAGTGTAGACCTATTTTTCTATGAGTTTGTCTGTGAAAAGAAAACAAGATACAAGATGACTGACATAGAAAAGGGTCAAGTTAAGAATTTTTTGAAGGATAGAGGAGATTTGGGCATATTTATCCAAGGCATGACGGAATCAATAGCTAATGAGGAGTTTTAAATTAGAGAAAGAGGAGATGATACAAGCGCAACCCCCAGAGAGTTGGCACATAGAATCGAGGGCACAAGTAGAGGAATTGGTGTTGGCCAGAAGAGCTACCCACCTCATTCACTGACAATGGAGAGAAAAGAATACGAGTTGATCTTGATGGCATTTAAATTGTGGAATTGTGTCTGAGAGATACCTCACCATGGATGGTTTCATTTTTTTTCAGTGAAATATTAAATGAGATACTCTGTTGAAAGGGAGGGGAGAGGTAGTTTTGTTGGTTGCATAAGAAGAGAATGTTTAGAAGGTCAGTTTTGGGGAGGGCAGAAGAGTAAAAGTATTGGTGTTTAGCCTTGATGTTCCACTTGAGATTGAATAATACCAATGTGTAGTGCACCCAGTTGCCATGGTTGTGTGACTTCCTCCAGTTAAGTTCAGCAGTATGTCAACAGGAGTGCACAAAGGGGGTGGTGATAATTATCTGTCACCATGTACACTGGGATGAATAGTGATAAGACAAAGGGACAAGAGTTTTAAGGATAAAGATAGTGTAAAATTGAGCTGATGACAAAAAAGTCAAAATTTTGAAAGAAAATGAGAGCTAGAAGGAAACTGACTCTCTTTGGGTAAAGTTCCTAGGATTTGACCTGGTCCATGTGAGTCAAGATTTTGGGAGATCCTGGAACATGGAGGGGTATCTTCCAGTATGTTCTCAGTTAAGCCAAATATTGGACCCAAACAAATAATTTTTCACTTATGGATTGACCATGTGTATAGAATATGTATATATGTATAAACACATACAGATATATGTGTATATAGGTAAAGTTATTGTATCTTAGGGGTAGGGCAAAAATGAGAAGGAAAATGAGTCACTGTATTTTCTTCTCTTCAGAGTATTTAGTTTCAGGCTTATCAATTTTTAAAAGATATTTTGATAACTATATTTTGATGTAATTGGTTTCTGCTATAATTCTATGTATTTTATTTTATGCATTTAATATCTGTATTCAGAGAAGGGGTGCATAGGCATCAGCAGATTGCCAAAGGGGCCCACAACACACAAAAGTTAGCAGGGATAACTATTTTTCATCTTTCCTGGAAGAATGATTAAGAGTTTATCAAACTTATACGATGTTATGGGGATTCAAATACAAAGAGTGAGCTTTTTCAAGGAGGTCACACCAATAGGAAGAGAAAATACAATAAGAGAGATTAACTATATGAAGGATGATAGCTTAAGAAGTCCTAAGGATGCTGCAGTGGAGAAGATGACAGGGACGTGAGGTTCCTAGATACTAGCATCATGGATGACTTCCCCCACAATACTATATGCCTATGACATCAGTGCAGAGAGAGGGATTGATTTGGGGCACTTATATTGGGAACTGATTATTTATGAATTCTCTTTCTGCTCTGGTCATGTTTTATATGCACCAAGCAAATAGTTTCAGTCATTAAACAGATTAGAAGTAGGAATGCAGCTAATACATCATGAATGTTACAAGTATTTAGGTTTAGTTATGGAGCCATTTCTGTAATTGAATGAGTTCCAAGAGGACAAACAGATTATGGGATATTTGTTCTTTGAGATAAGATAACCCAATGAAAGATCTTATTTCTCTCTTATAAAATTCCTAATGGATTGGTGTCTGTCATAGTTGGGGATCTCAATTTTAGAAAATCTTTCTGGTCTTCATTATATTTAAATTCAGATAGTTTCAAGTTTAGCAAAATAGTCTTTCAAGGACTAGAAGACTAATTTGAAGATATGTAAGTGCACTAGTTGAATAGGAGGGATATAAAATAGAAAAGTTGAACTCAGTATTGTATTGATACGCATACTTACTTTGTTGTTTAGTCGTTTTATTCATGTCTGATTCTTTGTGATTCAGTTTGGGGTTTTCTTGGCAAAACCACTGCAGTGGTTTGCCATTTCCTTCTCCAGCTCGTTTTAGACATGAGGAAATTGAGGCAAATAGGGTTAAGTGACTTGCTCAGGGGCATACAGCTAGCGTCTGAGGCCAGAATGAACTCAAGAAGATGAGTCTTCCTGACTGCAGGACCCAGGACTCTATCTACTGCACCATGTAGCATGCGTGCACACACATACATACATACACATGCACACAGAACCATGTAGGATGGAGGCATGAATACAACCATTATAAAATAATAAAGAGTTCCTCCTGGTTTTGTCACAGCTCTGTACTTTGTGGATGACACTCATTTAAATAATCGTTCTGCAATGGGAATATGTCTTCTTAAAAGATTTTCTTCAAATTAAGCAAGCAGGAACCAATTAAAAGTAGATTTAACTGTGCTAAAGTCAGCATACTAGAAATGAAAATAAAACCACCAGGAGGGGAAAAAATCAGTGTTCAAAGGTTTTGGAAAGCTATTTAAATTGAAGGATGAGAATAAGTCAAGAGCTCAAGATGTTTTAAGAAACAAAAAAAAACCCCACAGTGTGTGTGCGTGTGTGTGTGTGTGCGTGTGTGTGGTGGGGGAGGGGTCATGAAGGTCTGGGCAAACTTGTATTTCAGTCTTCAGCATAGTCTGTTGATTTTTCTACTTTGTTTTAATTTTAAATCTGTTTATCCTATTATCCTATATTTCATCTCAAAAGATGAAGAGTTTTCCCTAGAGGGGTTATATGTACAGAGGTTTTTTTATATTTGTAAGAGCATTCTACATGATTTAAAATTTATTTCAAATATTCCCCTATTTCTAGGTAGTTCATGGGAATTACAACTTCAGAAATCGCTGAACTATGAAAGATGCTACTCAACAATGAACATGTTGGCAATTTAATTATTTTTAATTTCCTTTAATCACTGATGGAAGATGTATTTCTCATTTTCCTCTCAAGGAATATGCTGTAATTGCCAGTCATATTTCATCTTTGTGACTAAGGATTATCAACCTCTGAGAACATTTATTCTGTATTTTGTGTGTTGCATCATAAAACAGAATCACATGACTGATAGGGACCTTTGGGAACATCTAGTCCAATCTCTTTCTTTTATAAATGTGAAAGTAGGCAAAGAAGGGTGATGTGCATTATCTAAGGTCACTTGGAGTTAGTGGCACAGCTTAGGCAGCATGGAATAATGGGCTGGTCATTGAAAGTCAAATCAGGAAAGCCTGGGTTCAAGTCCTGCCTCAGATACTTACTAGTTGTGTGACTCTGGGCAAATCACTTAACCTCTCTAAGCCTCAGTTTCTTTATCTGTAATTGGACTCAATGGTCTATAAAGTTCTTTCCAACCCTGAAATCTATGATTCTTATGATATGTTTTGTGATATTTCCTTTATACCATACTTGGTGGCTTAACAGTGGGCCAAGCAACAAACTATCATTCAGGAAGTGTTCCCTCTACTCACTGTGCCTGAGGCTATCTGTATGGGTTCAATACATCACCTAGTAGGATGGCGTATTGTAAACTAAACTAAATTGAAGCATAACGATATTTTACACAATGACCTGGCTTTAACCTCACTTTCATTATTATCTGTTCCTACCAACCTCCAATTCCTCCAAGATTAGTATGGATAGTAATATTACCTCCTGATAAAATGTCCAGGTATCTTGTATTTTCCTCAAAGAAAAAAAAATGCTTACTGCCTGGAATAAAGAGAAGAGTAACCAAATAAGCAGTCAATTATGCCCGAAACTATAGATACTTGTAGTCAAGAGAATTTTTTTTTAAGTTTTCCAGTAATTCTAACTGACTTAGGCAAAGCTTAATGGCAGCACCATTGAACTAGGATTTGAGATACTGTGGCCTTGTCACTAATTAGATGAATGGTCTTGATCAAGTTTATTACTTCTTGCTGAATTCATAGCTATTTTATGCAGACCAAAAGAAATGGCAATTCTTCTATACTCTTTCCTAAAGTATTATATACTTTATATACTACTTTAGAAGAGTATGTTCAACTCCATATTTGGGAATAACATTGACCAATTGGAAGCATGCCCAGAAGAAAGCAATCAAGATGGTGAGAACAAATAAGATTGGATGAAGGAAGTAGATATGCTAAGCTTAGGGAAGAATAAAAGATTCTGAGTTGGAGGTAATCTTGTCCAACCTATTCATAAGCAAGAATACCTTCTGTAACTTATCAGTCAAGGGGTCATCTACCTTGGTTTGAAGAAGGATCTAGCAAGCATTACCAACTGTCTCCTAAGGCAGCCGATTGTATTTTAGGGAAGCTCTAACTATCAGAAAGTTTTTTTCTCCCCTTCTACCAAGTCCAAATTTCCCTTTATGCAGCTTCCCCCATTGTTCCTGATTTAGCCTTCTGGGATTGGGCACAACACATTTAATCCCAGTTCTATGTGACAGTCTTTTAAATGCCTGAAGAAAACCATAATATTCTATCAACCTCACCAAGCTCTTTCTTCTCCAGGATGAACATATTCTCTTAACCCATCATAAGATGACATGACTTTAAGACTATTTACAATGTTTCTTGCCTTCTTGTGGATGATCCCCAGCTTATCAAAGTCTTCTTAAAATTTTGTGTCCAGAAGTGAATACGTTACTCAAGATCTGGTCTGATCACAGCAGATAACAAATAACAACAACAATGGGTAGCATTTTATAGTAATTTTTAAAGTATTTTCAAAAATTTTTTTACAAATATTGTCTAATTTTATCTTCACAACAATCCTGGGAGGAAGGTGTTATTATTATCCCCATTTTGCAGATCAGGAACAGCATAACTATTATCTACCTAGTCCTAGACTATGTTTCTTTTAGTATATCCTAAAATTACATTAAATTTTTGGTCAGCTGTATCACATAGTTGACTTGTAGTGAATTTGTAATTTAGTAGGATCTCCAGCTATTTTTCAGATAGACTTGTGTATACTTTATCTACCTCATACTTGTGAAATTGATGTTTTGAACCCATTTGTAAGAATTTACACTTACCCCTATTACACTACATCTTATTAGATTTGGCCCATTATGATAAACACTTGAGATATTCTTGGATTTTGATTCTGTCATTCAGTGTGTTAGCTATCTTTTAGCTTTATGTTATCTCTTCTATTATAATGTAAATTTACTGAGGGCAAAGACTGTTTTGCCTTTGAATCCACCTCTGGTAACACATTACCTGGCATGTAGTAAGTCCTTAAGAAATTCATGTTCATTGATTGTGAAACTTTCTGAAAACCTGAAACTTTGACAAGCATACTACCTATGCTTTTATCCAAGTCAATTAAAATGTTAAATAGTATGGGACCAAACACAGGTGCCCTGGGATTTTCCATATGAAACCTTTTATCCAGGTTAACAACAACCCATTAAGAGAGATTCAAGGGGAGGGGATTAAAAATAATGAGTTTCTTCAAGAATTTGAAAGGCTCACTTATGGAAGAAGGATTAGACTTGCTTTTCTTGTCCCAGAAGTAGAAGTTACAGAGAGGTAGATTTCAGTTTAAGCTAAGGAAAATTCCTAATGATTAGAGGCATTGCAAAAATCAGATGAGCCTCCTCTGGAGACTGTCTCCATAACTATAGTTCTTTAATTGGAGCTTTTGCAGCAATTGGGATATGTTTTGAGGATGATAACAACCACAATAATAACTAATAATAAGCAGAATTTTCATAGAGTTTTAAGGTAAAAGATTTTATGTATGTTATCTTATTTGATTCTTGAAACAACCTTGTGAGGTAGGTGCCTGTTGTCTCCAGTATAAATAGCAATTGTTTTCTGCTCTGGCCAGAAAGTCTAAATCTTGCCCTCCAAGGCTGATATCTTTGTGGTGATAAATGGAACCATCTTTTATCTCAACTTTTGCCCAGTTCTCAGTCATTGAGTGCATGTGGTCTCAGACAAACCAAGACCTGGGAAAGACTTCAATTTAGAAAGGCCATGGTCACCCTCTGCATCCTGGACCATCACCAGTGTCTTGATTTTTGTCTTGCCATATGTAAAACATTCAATGACTCTAGAGGAAAAAGTGAGGCTGATGGCTTTGCACAGCTCTGCTCCACTCATACACAATTCACATGCAAGTTAGAACACCACACTCCCGATGTCATTGGTCCTCTTCGAGAATGGACAAATAACAATAATTTTACAAATGAGGAAACTGAAGCTGAGAGATGTTAAGTGACTTGTTTAGGGTTACAGAACTAATGAGTATGTGAGGCAGAACTTGAACTCAGGACTTTGTGACTTAATGTTCAGCATATACCAACTAGTTGCTGCCCAAGGAACAGGAAATAATAGGAGCCTCCAGATATACTGGTTGTACTAGATGACCTCTGAGGACACTTCCAAGTCTGAAATTCTGTGTTTGCTCTATGATTTGAGGCCAAGTTTCCTTGCTTACAGAATCAGATTGGATGACCTCCACAACCTATATCAGATCTAAAATTCTTTAATTCTTTAGTTAATATAACCTAGAAATAGTGCATATATTAGAGGGAATTGTATAGAAAGTGATGAAAACCTGGAGATTATGTTGGATATATATATATACATATGTATACATGTATATATATATATACATATGTATGTATATATATATAAACATACATCCACTAGAATATACATAACATTTGAAATAGTATATAATTGTACATTGATTGTCATTATGCGAATTACATGTCATTTCTCTATAAGCAACATCTTCTAAAAATATCTGTTTTTCCTGGGGTAGGCAATATGTATGCATATATATGCATATATATGCATATATATATATATGCATACACACACACATATAGATCTGGCACCTACCACAGATACATCAAACAACGATCAGGCAGTGTTTTCTTTCTTATTTTGCTGACCACACAGAATACCAAGTTAAGAATAAAGGGAATGAACCCAATGAGGACAGCATATGTATAAATAATTATAGAGAATGATAATTAGGAAAAGATTTGTTAAGCACTAGGATTAATCTCTTTTATCCCGATATCTTGAAAGAATCTGTAATTGAAGTGCTCTCATCTTGACACTGTTGCTAGAGCAAAAAACAAAAACAAACAATCAATACAAGGATGGTCTTTGTAGTCAACAACTTGCCACAGGTTTTTATTCCCCAAATGATCCTCAAGTGTTTTCTTTTCCTCCTCAGAAGCTGTCAGTCTTAGTTTGGTATACTTGTTTCTTCACAATTCAGAAGAAGCCAAAAGTACTTTAAAAAACCAAACAAACTGCTACAGGGCAAAAGAATGAGGAGACGCCCAATAGATCAGAACATGCTGAAATAATTTGGCCATATAGCACCTTCGATTCAAGGTCTGTACAGCACCTTGGCAGACCTAGGGATAAAAAGAAAGCCAAGACTAGTATTCAAGTAATGATGCTCCAATTCTTCATATCCATCTTCCTGAATCAAGTAATTGAGGTGGCTTAAAGTAGTTAATGACTGGCAGACATCTATATCACATAACCTAGCCCATTAGAGGCCAAAAAACCCCAAATGGTACATAGGAGTCATTAAAGAACCAATCATATGTCTAGACAACAACAAATGTACTCACTACTTCTTTGTCTCAGCTTCTCTTGCAACTCAGAGTCCTAAATTATTTGTGGTAACAAAGTCACTTCACAAACCTAGTATTGTCTGACTAATCTCATTGGATCATTTGAATGGAAGTGATTTTACCTTTTTTTCTACAACATTTTAGGCTTTGGTACAAGGCAGAAGTTCCTTTTATGAAGCTGTCAGTGGTAACTTAATAGACACCATACTGTGATTATTTTTTTGTTAGAATGCTATATTGAAAAAAGTCTTAAATTACATTTTAAATTACCTACATCTTATATTTGCAAGAACTTAGCAAGATCTAGGGAAGTATTGGGATGTTTACTCTTGTGTTTCTCTGGTATAGTAGATAAAGAAATTTACTCATGTATTTGTATAGTATAGTGGGTACGGAGCCAACCTTGGAGACAGGAAGACAGGTTCAAGTCTTGCTTCTGATATATAGTGGCTTTGTAAACCTGGAAAATTCTGTAAACCTCTTAGTGGCCCCTTGACAGCTTTCTAAGACTATAGATTGCAGAGCAGGTACTGAGCTGCACTGGTAGAGAGAGTTTCCTCAAAAGGCACATTCTATATCAATAAATCATTGGTCTGATCCAAAAAGACTCTTCAACTATATCTGAGCAAGTCATGTCATAGGGTAGGTGTCACCTGGATAAAGACACTTCTGGATGGGAAAGTAATTATGTGTGTATGAAATTTTTGAGAATTTGAGAAGAAAATGGAAAATGAGAGAGAGAGAAAAAAAAATCTTAGTATTGTAGCTTAAGAGTTGGAGGAGATTGCAGAAATTTGTCTTTATTTTATAGATGAGGGAATTAAAATTAACACAATTGAAATGATTTGCAAAAAGGAGTAAGTGATAGAACTGAGATTTGGACCTAGTTTGTCTGATTTCAAAAGAGATTGCAAAAGTACCAGTTTATGAGTACTAATTAACTATAAGTAATGAATAACTCCTAAAGCTAATGTCTTACAATATCTCATATACTAGAATAATATATTCCTTAAAAAAATTTCACCACTTATATACATAATTTTGTGTGAGGGTGTGTTGGCCTTTAAGTCACCTGGGAGCTTTGGGGCTGGCTGTATTTGCATATGAAGGGACAGTTAAAGGAGCTAAGCAGATAGAGGGACAAGGACTTCTCCCCCACCTTCCCAGTCAATGAGTCAGTAAGTCAACAAGCATTTATTAAACTTTTAATGTATGCCAGACACTGTGCTATGCACTGGGGACATAAGAAAAGGTAAAACCGAGGTCTCTTCTCTCAAAGGGTTTGCATTCTAATGAGAAAGAAAACAAGAAAAAAATTAGATATATGGTTGCAAGTTTAAATGGAAGGAAATCTCAGAAATTTGAAAAGGTAGAATTAGATTAGGTTGTGAAGGGTTTTAGATGCTTAAAAGTTTTATATTTGATTTGGGAGGGAGAATTTATTGACTAAAGGAGTGACTTGGTCCAATTTGTGCTTTGGGAAAATCACTTTGGTAGCTGAAGGGAGGATGGCTTGGAATGGGGTGAAATTTAGGGTAGGGAGATCAATCAGGAGGCACTAGTCCAAGCATGAGGTAATGAAGACCTGAATAAGGGCAGTTACTGTATCAGTGAACAGAATAGGTTATAGAGAAGATATGTGAAACTAGAAACAACGTTTGACAACAGATTGTATATATAGGGTGAATACAAGTAAAGAATTGAGGTTATGAGCTTGGTGTTTTAACAATCTGGCTAGCAGCTTCTGTGGGGGGTCCAGATCCACCCACAGCCAGCACCCAGAAAGCTGCCAGACAGCCAGAAAGCCCAGGTTCTTTTAATCTGCCTTAATAAGGAGAGCAAGGTTAAGGGGTTGGCAAGCTTACTTTAATTCAGCACACAAATATCATTCACTTAGTTCAGGGGAAAAAGCCAG
>CM053622.1:225690646-225773030 GCA_028646595.1 Phalanger gymnotis | reverse complement strand
CCAGAGTCACACACCACCACTGCTTTGGCAAAGAGCTCCAAGGAAGAAGAGGCCAACCCCTGGCTTTTATATTTTTGTCAGCGTCAGGAGTGAGTCACACATGTGACTCACCCACGTGACCTAAAATCATCACAAAGAGGCAGACTTAAACCCATGTGGTCTAAGAGTCTCTGCTGTCCCAGACATGTAAACTAGGCCCTCCCTGGAGTTAGCCCCACCTCAGTCATCAATCCACCCCCACATAGGTTCCACACCTAATAAGGGTTTGGGCCTGGGGCTTAGCATTACTCAAAGCAAACAAAAGCCAAACTCTTCAAGGGCACTTGTTGAACTAAGTGCTAAGGAGCCCATTTTGCTTAACAACACACTTGGGTGACTGGGATGATGGTGGTACTGCTTATAATAATAGGCAAGTTTGAAAGAAGGATGGATTTGGGGAAACTATAAAGACTTCTATTTGGGGCATGTTGAATTTGAGCTATCTACTGAATATCTTGTTAGAAATGTCCAAAAAAGCAGTTGGCGATGTGACATTGGAGGATTGGTCATATAGATCTAAGAATCATATCTACCTAGATAATAATTGAACCTACTGGAGCCGATGGGACCACCAAGGGAAATAGTAAAGAAGGAGATGAGAAGAGGGCCTAGCGTCAAGCCTTAGGGGAGAGGAAGTTCAGATAAAGGTGACTGCAAAGAAACAGTAAGAAAGGTAGGATGAGAATAAACAGAGTAGTGTCACAGAAACCTAGAGAGGAGGGTATATCTTCTCTGGCATTTTTTTAATGCATTTTCCTTATCTTTTGAGAGTTAAAGTTCAAAAATTTGGAGAATTATTAATTGCCTTAAAATTTAAAAAAATTGTTAATTGGCCCACGGAGATTAAAACTGGCATGTATATGAAGTGTTGACTTTAAACTAGGGTGAAGTCTCTGATAGAGGGACCCAAGCCGTTGAACCAGGAAGGCAGACTAAATACTAACTTGAAGGCCTGAATAGGTGGGAGGAACTTCTCTTTTAATCTAATGAGTTTGATACCTGGGACTAAGAATCTTCCCCTGAGGAAATGAGAGGCCTCACAAATTGACACTGATGGAACAAGAAAGGAGAACCCCATGAAAGACTTTTTTGCTGTTTCCTGAGCATAGATTTCTGTCTTTTATAGAAGAGGTGAAAAAATCTTATAGGAGGTAAGCAAAGCAGGGAAAAAAGCATGCTAGTACTTGTTCGTTCCTGAGGAAGACATAGTGAATGATTTCTGCTGAGCCAGAAGCTAAAAGCAGTGCAGACTATAGATCACCAATACTGGAAAAGACTTCAGGGCAGCAGTGACTTACTGGGCAGCATTTGGATGAGGGTCTGGAGGGGATTACAGATGAGCAGTGTATAGTAGAGCCTACACATTCAGCTGAGCAGTTTTAAGTAGAGAGTACAAGACTGGTACAGCAGACTTTGAAACTGCTATGGATTGGGCCCAGCTGGAGCACTAGAATCACTGTAAGACATTAGAAGCCATACAGCATCAGAGGAATAAGTTGCTCCTCTGTGCATTTTGCCCTGGCCACACACACTCCTTACTTGTGTACCCCTCTGTTTGTGTGTCTTGTACTACGTTTTTCCCTGTGTGTGAACCCTTTTGTGAGTGTATCTCACACATAACCAGTTTTCTCATTAAGATTATGTGTATCTGGGGCAGTATGCTTCCAGAGTTATGAGGGAGATATTTTGTTGCTGTTTTTCTTAATTATGCCATTTATTTGTGTCTATGCTTTGAAATTATGTCCTCTGGCTGACCATCAAAGGTAGACACATGGGTGAGTGCTCATGAGCTATGGGTTTTCAGGGATGTGGCCCTATCTTGAACTTGAGATAGTCGTTCCCTGAAGGACTTGGCCTCTGAGTTGGGGAGGTGTCCTCAGGGGCTACCTCTGGCTTACAAGTAATTTTATTTAACCATTACTCTGGCTCCTTGATCTTTTAGCATCCTGCCATGCCCTTATCCACACTCAGAGGAAGGACATGGCAGGGTGCTCTCAAATGTCTACTAGCAGAAACAGTAGGACACAATGTCTACTAGCAGAAACAGTAGGACACGTATAAAAAAGACCAGGGGCTATGGAAAGGGCTTCAAAGACTCTCCAGAAATGAGCTACTGCAGCTAGTCTTTGGCATGACTAGTGAGAATTCTTCCTTTTGTTTGCAATGGACAGGGAGCAAATGTTGAGTGCCGGCTATGTACAAAGTACTATATTAAGGGTTTTTATAAATACAAAGAAGCAAGAGAACTCCTTGTTCTCTAGTAGTATTGAATAAGATAAAAATATGGTTGTAGGGGGAAGTCCATTGGACTTGGAGTCAGAAGGTTTGGGTTTAATCTTTGATCTGTCACTTTCTAGCTCTATGAACTTGGAAACCATTGGGGCTTCATTTCTCTCACCTATGAAATGAGGAAAGTGGGCAAGAAAATATTTATGATTCCCTTTGTGGACATTGAAACAAAAACTCGAATTTTATTCAATACTTTGTTATACTATTCATTTTGATTCACACAATGACACCATAAATCAGTGTTTCTTAATTTGGGATCTATAGAACCCTTGAATTAAAAGGTACTATTAATTTGGTTGGGAAAAATACATTTCAATTTTCTCAAACCGAAATTTAGCATTTTCTTCAACTATGAACATAAATAACAAACCACAGTAGCTTCAGTAGCCTGCCAAAGGAGTCCATGACACAGAAAATGTTGAGAATCACTACTTAAGGTAATGCATGAAATTTTATCCTTATCTTGTATATTAGAAAACCTTGTCTCTGAACTTAAGTGACAACTAAGGTTAGTCAGTGATGGGACCAGAATTCAAACCCAAGTCTTCTTATTCTAAGTAAACATTATATTACATTACATTAGCTGACCATTACATTAGCTGACCTCTCCAAAGTGCTTCATTTTTACCTTTTATTTATCTCTCAATTATCCAGGCTCAGTGAGGGGAAACAAATACATCCATCTAGCTTGCTCACATCTAGCTATCATTTTAATGGACTTTCAGAAGTCATTTACATCTGGTTTGGTAATGCAGAAATGGTCAATCAAGAAGATTGGCAAAAAAACCACTTATACACATTTCTTTCCATGCCTAACTTCTAGACTTTCACATTTTTCCTCTATTAATAGTGGATTTAGGACTTATTTGATTGATGCATGGAAAGAAGGATTTGGATTTTAATCCATTGAGCAAATCCTACTTCAATCTGGTAAGTAGAATGTGTGCTGCATGAAGTTATAGACTGTGTGCTATTTAACTTTATATATCTCTCAGGAACCTAGCTGAGGCCGCTGTACACACTAGACACTTAAATATTCCTTGAAATGATCATCTCATAGATAATTGAAAATTAGTAGTAAATGTGGTTTCATCAGCTGTGAATGACTTATTCTCAGCAATACAATGATCCAAGAAAATCCTGAGGGGCTCATGCTGAAAAATGCTATCGGCCTCCAAGGAAAGAACTAATGGCATTTGAATATGGACCTAGCTATTCTTCCTTCCTTCCTTCTTTCTTTCCTTCCTTCTTGCCTTCCTTCTTGCCTTCCTTTCTTCCTTCCTTCCTTCCTTTCTTCCTTCCTTCCTTCCTTCCTTCCTTCCTTCCTTCCTTCCTTCCTTCCTTCCTTCCTTCCTTCTTTCCTTCCTTCCTTCCTCCTTCCTTTCTTTTCTTTCTTTCCTTCTTTCCACAAAATGACTGATATGGAAATGTTTTA
This sequence comes from Phalanger gymnotis, assembly GCA_028646595.1. Taxonomy (NCBI): domain Eukaryota; kingdom Metazoa; phylum Chordata; class Mammalia; order Diprotodontia; family Phalangeridae; genus Phalanger; species Phalanger gymnotis. Next base: position 225,769,267 of record CM053622.1, on the reverse strand, counting down.
CATGATTGCATATGTATAACCTATGTCAGATTGGTTACCATCTCAGGGAGGAGGAGGGGAAAGAGGGAAGGATACAATTTGGAACTCAAAACTTAAAAAAAAACAAGAACAAATGTGAAAAATTGTTTTTACATGTAATTGGGGAAAAATAAGATGTTATTTAAAAATAAATGTGGTTTCTTCTACTTAGTAATGATGGTATCTTTTCTAGTTTTATATTCTGCTTGCATCTGCTTATGTTCTGGCCTGGCACATATTTATAATATGCTCATTGACTCTGGGAAGCTATTACATTCCTTCCTGATTAATCTAATATTTTTCTCATTCATTGTTCACTGGTGTTTAATCGATTGGAAATGATTTTATCACATAAATAATAATTTGGACATTTTGAAAATTATGTAATTGTCTTAATTTTCTCTGACTTGTAACTTTTATCTATTCATCAGTGATTAGGTCTATTCTCACAAAATGAAGTGAACAATTGAGACAATTGAACAAGTAAATGAATTGGGAAGCCCTATACACCATGGCCTCAAGTTATCTGCAGAAATTCTTTGTTTCAGTTTTCTTGTCTGTAAAACAAAAACAAATGATGCCCATCCTGCCTACCTTGTAGGATTGTTGTAAAGATCAAATTAAAAAGTATAGGTGAAAGTATTTAAATATTTTTTAAAAATCATACAAATATGCCTGTGATATGTATAATATATAGATGATAACTATGCCTATGATAATACATTGCGAAATACATCACTTGTGAAAGCCTATTTTTGCATTGAATTCTTTGACCAGTTGCTTCAGGGCTGAAGTTCATGTTTGTAGTATAAAGCTGGCTCAGCAAAGTCCATGGAATGGATGTTTCTGCCATTATCCTTTTTGATTCTAAAGGTAGCTAAATATTTGATAGCTTGCAACGTTTTAATTTTATGGGAACATAATAAAATTTTATGTCTTTCTCATTGAAGTTTATGGGCAGTATATAAGTAATTCCATTTAAGTTGGTATTTTATATTTGACAGCTTAAGAAAACATGAGAGGCAACATGGTATACCAAATGGAAAGAAGGCAGCTTTGGAAGAGTCAGGAAAACTTCAGCAGCTTGGTGGCACAGTGGATAGAACACTGGGCAGACAGAAAGACCTGAGTTAAAACTTGACCTTATCTACTAGTATCTACTTACTAGCTATGTCATACTGGGCAAATCTCTTGACCTCCATTTGCCTCAGTTTCTTCAACTGTAAAAAGGAGATGGCAATAATATCTGCCTCCCAGGGATGTGAAGATCAAATGAGATATTTGTAAGTGAGTGCGGTACCTGATACATAGAAGTCACTTAATAAATGCTTGTTTCTCTCCTCAGTATTCTTACACATAAAAAAATTTTGATATCTATTTTGGATCTTGCCTTTATCTCTCCAATGTATGTTAGTAGATAACACCAACTAGAGACAGCAAATAAAATTATTGTTAATTAATTGCTTACTTAATGTTTATCATAGCTAACACAGTAATTTTGAATAGATCAAATGTAAGTCACAGGGCTTCATTCTTTTCTATTCTGAATAGTACATGTGGGTCATTAGTATTATTAACATGCATGGTACATTTAGGTCTATGTAGGATATGTCAACATTAACTTCTTATTTAAATTATTACAGAGGTTTGTAATAGTTTTTTTGATTTTGTAAAATACTATCCATGTAGCAATGATTTCTTTAACACTCAGTCTTCCATCAGGCATGTATCCCTAAGTATAATACTGTTCCTATGAAAAAGTAGGAGCCACATTTTGGCATCTTTTCCAGGAGCATTATGGCCCAAGTCAAGGCATGCTTCTATTGTCAATTCTCATTTTCCATTTTGCTCATAGGAGAGTATTAGTGGTTTTCAGAGGAACTAAGTGATTCTGTACTCTCTAGCCTCCAGGTAGGACACATGAAGTTCATTGGAAGTCCATAGTCCTGGCTCTATTCACTTGGGAAATGTAAAAATATCAGTTGCCCTAACCAGGGTACAGTATTACATTTTAGAGAGTGTAATAAGAACAGAGAAAATGGTTGAGGAAATTTGTTGCTCTAGAATTCTAAATGACCCAGTTACTGGCTCCCTTTAGTATTTGGAAATTGTTTGAATATTGACATACAGAGCTGTACGATAAGCTCATGACCTACTTACGTGGTGATTGACATTGTTTTGTACTTAAGTGTAGATATCATTTTATTGATTTCTTTTAGTCTCTTCTTTAAGTCAGCCTGCCTTCCTGTATATTAATATATAAATCAAACAAAAAGAGTCCTCTAATATCATATAGCTAACTATTGTGGTTTTTAATAACTGATACATCCTATGTTTAAAAAGGTTCTACGTGTATTATGTATAAATATATATGTAAATATATTTCCTTACTTATATTTCTCTAATTTTAGAAAATCTAAGAAAAACAAAAGTATTCAAAAATATTTAATATACTTACATGTAAGTGGAAATATGCAGCTAAGCCAAAATTTTATTTGCAAGCAAACTTATGTAGCTATATTCTCTTGCTTACAATCCTTCAAATTCAAATCTTTTGATTGTAAAATCAGAGATTAGGTGGTTTTCCCCTAAATATTCAATGAACCTAAAAGAAGGAATAATAGAGGTACCTTAAGAACATCTAATGACATTACTATGTTTATCCTGTATTTGTTCAGTAAAGGTTTCCGTCTTCAGGATTAACATTATCACTTCTTGCTCAGTAGGAATCTATCAAGGCTTTCTTGGGCCTTGCTTCTCCTCTCAAGCCTCTCATAAGGACTACTTTTATTTGGAAGTACATTAGGTTTTTCTCCTTATAGAGATTCTTTGGACCATGTGTATCCTAAACAAAGAATAAGACCAACTATAAAGATGGTATTAATAAATGACTACTACATTCCAGGCATCTATGTGGTAACAAACATGAGTCCATCTGTCCTCAAGGAGCTCATCTTCTATTCTAAGACATGGAAAGGCTCTCTACTGATGCAGGTATCTTTATATCTTCTCTCTTTGAGAGTCACCTAGCACTTAGAGGTTAAATGACTTGTTCATGGTCACAAAGTAAGTATGTGTCTGGGGGACATTTAAACCCAGTTCTTCCTTGCTTTGAGCTGAGCTCTTTATCCATTGCATGAAGGCTGCTTTGCAATTAAATACAAATAAAGTCAAAGACAAAATAAATATGAAGTAATTACAGTATGGTAGGATGGAGCAGAACACTAAGAGCCAAGGGAATCAGGAAAAGCTTATTGTAGGAGGTGGATTTCAAGCTAAGTTTTGAAGGGAGCTACACAGTTTCCAAGACATAGAAGAAAGAGAACCTTCCAGACATGAAGGATGGCCTAAAGGTGCTAAGATGGGAGGAGGATGATCATTATGAGGAAAGAAAGTAGACTAATTTGGTGTGGTAGATGTGTGTGTGTGTATGTGTGTGTGTGTGTGTGTGTGTGTGTGTGTGTGTAAGTAATGTGTAATCAGCATACAAAGACAGGTTAAAGTCAGACTTCGAAGGATTAAAAATGCCAGACAGAGACATTAAAAGTTCTTGATGGAGGAAATGCCATGGTCACACTTCTGATTTAGGAATACCAGTTTGACACTATATAGGAGGCTACTGCAATAGTTTGAGTGAATAGTTGATGAGACTTTGAATTAGAGTGATTGTCATGTGAGTGGAAAGAAAGGGATGACTAGCAGATTTTAAGGAAGTAGACATGGCAATTGATATGATATGTAGGATGAGTGAGAATGGAAAGCTGTAGATGGCTTTTTAGGTAGTAAACCTGGGTGTCTCAATGAATGACAGTGGCCTTGGTAGCAATAAAGAAGTTAGTAGGAGTCGTGAGTTTAGGCAGAATAACTCATGTGTCCAACCCTAATATCACAAGGAAAATAGGAAGAGTAGGAGGAAGAGAAGAAAGAAATTAAAAGAAAATCTGTAGCCATTTCCTAGAGGGAGTAGTAGAGCAGCAGAGGTGGAAGGGTTACCAGACAGCAACCCAAGGAAGGGGAAGTAATGAGAGGAAAAGAGAAAATGGCAATGGTGGATTCAATAGCTACTTATGGCGGCTTTATATTTTTTTCAAGTGAGTTCACCCACTCTAAAAAACTGGCAAATCACAAATAGTTAAATAGTGAACCATTAGTCAATTATTTATAAGTAAACCTCTTGAAATTATTTAATTCAATAAAAACATTAATAAAATGGTGACCTTTTTAGTTACTTATCTTTCGTGATTTTACAAAAGTAAAAAAGCCACAAGAGTAAATGTATGCTTAGGTTGAGAAAAAAATAGAGTATGTTTTAGCTAGAAGGGTCTTAGAAATCATCTATTTGAACAAAATCATTTAGAGATGGAGAAACTGAGGCTCAAGATATTTATCAAGATCACCTAGCTTGATGCTGGCCAAACTTTTAAAAAACTATGAGTCATAATTCCATTCTAAAGCCTTTCTTTGAATTAGTTTTTCCTTTATGTCTTTTGTTCTACAGATTTTTTTTTGACAAATGGAGAACCACCAAAAGTTAATAGAGATGGAAATATTTGTATTTAAGACACCAGATGGTTTTAAGACCTGATAAAAGGTTTAAAGGGAAGTAGGAAGTATTTAGATGAAGTTTGAATAATTTATATCTATGGTCAAAGCTGAAACTGGGATAATTTACATAAAACCCAATTTAATGAATTACTGTACTGGTGGGCTTGCATTTACATACACATAGGTTATTTAAATATATATATATATATGTATACACATACATATATATGTATATACATAGGTATAGGTTGTGTTCAGGGAAGACTAGTACCTCTGGTGTGAAGGCTGCTGAGCCCTTTTCAGGGCTGCTTTCCACCTTTGATGTCCACCTGATCCACCTAACTCTCACCTGCGGCTCCAAGAAGCTGCAGCATGCACAGTGGCCACACCCTAAAGTGTTTCAGCAGATGGACTAAACCAGGCTAAGGGTAACTGAGGAATCTTAAACCCATTGGTGAGTTACTGGGGTGTCTACCCCAAGCACTTGAAGAGTTCCCCTGGAAGAATGGGCAGATGAAAACAATTTGTTCCAAAGGCCATTAAGGCAGCTGAAGCATATGCTGTGGAGTGCTTTGAGCTTGGTTAGACATCGAAGACACTAAGGTCATCCACTGCATCTTGAGCCATCATCAGTCTTCTTGACTCTATCTGGACCCTGGGCAGTGACAACTTTGGAAGAGAGAGTGAAGCCAAAAACTTCGTGCAACTTTACCTCACTTAAATGCAATTTATGCATGAATCAAAAGAAATCACCTATATCACTTGGCCATTTTTACCTATTTTGAAGTCCTATGGTGACAGGTAAGTGATGAAGCAGCAGGTGTACATACACCTCTCTGCACACAGGCAGCCCAGGCCATAGGGTCATCTTCTTACCACAAGTAGCAGTGGGTTTTCGCCACCCCGTGAGTATCTAAGCAACCTTTTAAGGGTCACGCTGCCTACCCCTTGGTGTGAGGAAGAGGCTAGAAAAGGTGCCCTAAAATTGTCTGATTGCCCAACCCTGGCCTGTTTATCATGGTAGGTGTAGACCCCCCTTGCAGTCAAAACACAAAAAATGTACAAAAACTTCTGCAAAGATGATTCCATTTATCATTGGTACATGGAATGTACACATATTTATAGACACTACAAAATCCAGTAGACCTGAAACATTCTCTTGTTGCAAGAGAACTCAGCAAATATAGCATCCAAATAGTAGCCCCAAGAGAAACAAAGTTGGCAAATGAAGGCCAGCTTCCCGAAGTTGAAGAAGTGATTGCACAAAATGGCAGACACTGGCACAGGACTGCCCAGCATGGCATGCCCTCATCAAAGAAGGTGCTGTGCTCTATGAGCAAAGCAGAATTGAAGTGACTCAAAGGAAACACAAAATGTACAAACTTAGAAAATCTACCCCAAATGTTCACATGGACTACTTGTGCCTAACTTGTGGTAGAGCATCCCAAGCTCATACTGGTCTCGTTAGCCACAGTTGGACACCACATAACTTGACTCTAACATAGTGATGGCATTTTGGTCCTCTTTGACAATGAAGGACAACAATCAACCAACCCTGTATATACATATATATGTACATGCATATCCATTGTGTCAGGTGTTGGGGTAATGAAGTGTTACAAAAGGAAGACTTTTCCTTACAAATTGCTTGGGTCATCCTTTTTTTCAGGACCATGGAGGTCTATTATACACCCAGGGAAGGCACAAAGAAAATGAGCAGAGTACTGAAAAAAGTATCCTCTGAGAACCCTGAATGTTCCTACATTAGTCACATTTCGGGGTTCAAACATTAAAAGCTTATTTCAATAGAAATGTTGCCTTTGAAAAATAACTGATTAAGCTATTGTTTCTCATTAACAGCTTATTGTAAAGGAGATGATCAAATTAGATAAATTGTAACTTAATAAAACCTAAAAACTTGATTTTGGTACTTTTCCAATACCCTTTCCTCTAGTTTCTTATGACACTACTCTATCCTTGTTCTTCTCTCACCCTTCTGACTGCTACTTCTTTGTCTCCTTTGCTGGATCTTCATCTGGGTCACACCTGATAACCTTAAGTATCCCACAAGTCTGTATTGCATCTTCAATTATCTACTAGACATCTCATATTAGAAATCTTGTGCATTGTCTCACAGAAATCTTAAACTCAACATTTCCAAAACTTAACTCATCTCCCCCCACCCCTCATAATTTCTCCTCTTCTGAACTTCCTTATTACTGTGAAAGTTACCACTACTTTCCCAGGCAATTTATGTTTTATCTTTGACTCTTCAATCTCTCTCGACCCTCTTACCCCATATCCAGTCTGTTGCTAAGGTCTTTCAACCTTATCTTTGTAATTTCTCTCTCATAAGTCCCTTTCTCTTTTCTGATACTGCCACCCTGGTACAGGCTCATTATCTGACATGAGATGCTTTTATGCTATTGCAATAACCATTTAGTTCATCTCTTTGACACAAATCTCTCTCTACTGCAGTCTATCTTCTATTCGGCTATCAAAGAGATTCTCCTAAAGTTCAGGACTGACCATTTCACTTCCCTCCTCTTCTCCCTGATCTCTTAATTAGTCAACTCCAGTGGCTTCCTATCGTGTCCAGGATCAAATATAAAATCCTTTTTGAAGTTCAAAGCCCTACATAATGTGCTCACCTACCATTCCAGTCATCTTAGACCTTACACCACCTCCCCCATAAATCTGTGATTCTTGCTCTTTTTGCTCTACCTCCATGGCTATCCTCCATACTTTGAATGCTCTCTCTCCTCATCTATGCCTCCTGGCTTCCTTCAAGTGCTAGCTAAAGTCGCACCTTCTACAGGAAACCTTTCCTAATCTATCTTAATTCTAGTGCTTCCCTTTGATTTTCATCTCCAGATTATTCTGCATGCAATGTTTTTTGCATAGTTATCTGAATATTGTCTTTCCCATTAGACTGTGAGCTCTTTGAGAGTAAGGCCTATTTTTCCTTTCTTTGTACCCCCAGGCCTTGGCACAGTGATTGACATATAGTAGGTGATTAATAATTGCTTAATGACTGGATGATTTCCCATTTTGCCTTCATCTCTCTTGCCAGGTACCTACCCTAGAGTCATTACCATAGGATTTCTCCTATTTGGAAAATATCTCCGAAACTAATCCCTGCTAAGGTGTTAACAAGTAATGATTTAAAGAATTATTACTCCTATAGGTATCTGCAAATCAATAAGGGACCAAGGAGAATTAACCAAACAAAATCCAAATCTATCTAACTCAAAGGAATGTTACATTAATGATATTATTTCCATCACCATGTACATCCAGTGAAGGAGGGCAGCCAGACCTTTCTGGTATCCTTCAAATCACTCCCCTGAGGCCTGCCTGCTTTCTCTACTCTTAAGATTATTTATGCTTGAGAGAAAGATCAAAGGACAGGTAATTTCTGAGGAGCAGAGAAAGAGAAAAAGAGGCCCAAGGAGGGTGTTATTCTGGTATCTTTGGGCTACACTAAAGTGCTGCATCATTAAAAAGGCATTCAAAGAGAGAAGGGTTGTGAGGAAAGGTGGGGAATTGGATAGGGAAGGTGGATATAAAAAACAAACTTTAAAATTTGAGTAAGGCCCCCCATAATATATACATTTTACTTGGTAAAAATAATAGTAGTGGAGGGTAGAGAGAACAAAGAAAGGTGATATGTCCTTGTCAAAAAGCTTCACATATAGTTTTGTGTGTGTGTCTTACACGCCCATAGTAGACATTCATTAGCAGTTTCAGCCATCAAACTTAGCTACTTTATTTGAAAACCATTCATTCCTATTCCTTGAAATATGTCAAATATGCTTCGCATGAAATATGAAAATTCCACAGAAATAGCATAGCATTGTCATAAGTCATATTATATGGTACTGTCCATACCTTTGTATATAAAGCGAAATGGAAGGCGATGTGAGCAACACGATTATTTGAGATATTTCCAGTTGAAGAAAAAAAATGTGTTTTGTTGGTTGTCCATGCTGGTAAAAATTCTGTTTAGTTCATGTTTAGTGTTCTACTGCATCTTCGTGAGGTAGTGACCTTACCATTTCCTTTGGGATTATTATCATGGAATTCATCTTCTCATTAAAAAAAGGAATTTATTGTCAATAATATAAAAGCATTTAATCCCTTACATAGGCAATTGATGGTAAATTTCTCAAAAGAAAGAACACTTCAGGGATCAGCATTAACACTGGTTTTATGAATATATCTTTCGATCATTAGTAATCTTCAAGGAGTAGTATGAAGCCTACTAATTACATCCTCAAATGATACCAAATTGGCAAATGGAATAATAGTAATGAGAATAGATCCGAGAAATAGGAGGAATATGGAGAAGGAATAAACATAATTCAGCTGAGACAAGTACAAGCTAATAAATCTAGCAGACAAATTGGGAATAATACTTATGTTTTAAACAGACCTGTCAAATAATAAGCAGTAAATTTGAAACTGGAGTTTGGAATATGAAAGTATATCATCAGGCATAAATTCTACAAAATGGAAAATCAGAACTTTGTCATGACAAAAATTAAATACTTCAATGGCTCAGTGATCTCTTTAGTGTGGATACTCTCCATTACAGACCACAATTCTTCTTCATGTTTCCATCCTTTTTGGTTCTCATCCATGACTACTGTAAAGCCTCAGTAGAAACACACACTCAACACACTGAGGGTCTTCATCTGGCCCAACTCAAGCAACATTTATGAAGTGCCTACCCTTTGTAAGGTACTATTCAGAGATTGGTTTAGGATATTTGGAAATCAAATGTTAAACTGTCAATAATACTGTAAAAAATGAAGAGATGAGGAGAATATCATGATCATCCCTTGTGCTGGCTATATCCTCTTTGTTATTAAATTACATTCTAGTAATCATTTTCATGGTTTTTTTTTTGAGAGTTTTTGTATGGAACTGATTCTATTCAGGGGAAATTATTTTCCAATGAGATGAATAAAAAAATCTCAATTGCTGAGAAACAGACAGTGAAATTACTTAAATGTCAGTGATTGTGGCCCATGGATTTCAAGTGAAAGGCAGTATTGTTAGGACAGTGTCAATTATATTGACCCATAGAAATTAAAGCTCATTTTTAGAAGACCGTGGAAGGAAAGTGACTTTCTGAAGGTCAAACAACTAGTAAATGACAGAGACTGGACTAGAACTCAGGTCTTCTGACTCCCAGAGTATTGTTTTTCCCATTGTGTTAGCTATTATATTGTCAAAGCACACAGAGGGACTCTGGGGCCTATGGCCTTCAGGTAACATCACTTCTCAGAGAAAGTTTGCAATTATACAACAATGGACTCATCAGAGACTTAATTCAGTGGAAAGCTCCCAAGGTAATAATTAGAGGGAAAATATAACTTTAAACATAATGTAATTTCTGAAGTCGAACACTGGTGTGAGTAATCAAATCTTAGACTTCTCTTGGAGAAAGAACTGCACTTAAATGCCAAATCAAAGTCCTGCATAATACAGGTTGTCATTATTATAGAAATGAAAAATGAATAATGGCTGACCTGGTTTCCACCATGGCATTTTTTCAACTCATCTTACTGAGTAAAAGTCCCTATGAGAAAGTACTTCAAATTTTCCGAGGTAGGCATTTTGGCAAATATCACCTATCCTATAGCGTGAACAGAGCTCGAAATGTGGTACAGTGGCAAGGTAATTAGATTCAGAGCTAGAGGATTTGGATTCAAGTCTTGACCTGGTTACTTATTACCTGAGTGTCCTCAAATAACTCACTTAAGCTCTTGGGGCTCCTGTTTCTTTATTTGTAAAATGCAGGAGGTTGTTTCTAGCAAAGAGGTAGAAGACCACTTGTTTGACATTGTAAATGATTTCTGAATATTTTTGCTTAATTGTTTTTCTATGTTATAGGGGAAGGTTCAGTCTGGGGGTGGGTGGGAAATGACTATGATGTAAAAACAAAAAACATTAATAAAAGCTACAAGACTAAAAATTTCAAAACAATAAAAAGGGAGGGTTCATTGTAACCAGTCATTGAGAAGTAATGGCAATATTTTTAAATCAACAAAATATTTAATTTTTAAAATAAAAATGAAAATTAATGTTACTTTTGGCCCTAACTCAGTGACATTCTAAAATATGATCTTCCAATATTAGAGTTAAAATATATGAAAAAGAATATGAGTAGAGTATTTTATGGAAATATCCATGATTAGAAACTTGTTTCCCTAAAGAACTCTGTAAAAGAAAAATAACTGTCAATTTAATTTTGCTTTCTTTGTGATGATGCACCTATATTATATGTGCTGATAATTCATATGTGTAAGAGTGATCTTTCCAGATAGGTGGTGCAATGGATAGAGTACTAAATCTGGGGTCAGGAAAACCTGAGTTTAAATCCAGCTTCAAATCCTTAGTTGTTCTGTACCCCTTGTAAGTCAGTTGACCTCTGTCTGCCTTAGTTTCCTCATCTGTAAAATGAAAATAATAATAACATCTCCCTCCCAGGGCTGTTGTAGAGATAAAGTGAAATATTATTTGTAAAGTATGTTGCAAAATTCAAAGTGCTATATAGATACTATTTATTATTTTTATAATTATGGTTATTATCCTAACTAGTTTAAAGATTACATTCCTGCTGCTTCCTGGACTGGAATTCCAGCCATGAGTAGGATGCTGTGCAGGAATGACCAGACAATTAACACAAAGTAAAGTCTTATTCTGAAGCCTCATCTTGGAAGAAAAGAGGCTCTGGGTTACCAAAGACTTCATCAATTGAGCACAAGCTCTTCTGGAAGGTCCTATCAAGTGGGAATGACTTGAAATATAGATCAGATGAATGACTACTCTGAGGATCTGAGTGACTATCTGAGGAGCAATCTAACTAAGTTCAGAGAGGCTCATCACCAGAGTTGGAAAAGCACAGAATATGAGAACTGGAAAACACCTTAGTCTAAGCCATGCCTTAGATCAAGGGTTCATAACCTTTTCATGTATGTTAAGTGATGCTTTTTGGCAGTCTGGTGAAGCTTAGGAACCTTTCCTTAGAATAATTTTTTAAATGAAGAAAATAATTACAAAGGAAAATAATCATATTGAATTATAGTTATCAAAAAAAAAAACAAACGAAAAATGGTTCACAGTCCTCAGGTTAAAACTCATACCTTGAGAAATCCTGACAATCACATACATATTAAATAACCAGGAAGTGATGACAATATATTTTTAGGGGGATGTGACAGAAACTTCATAGGATTATAGCTAATAGGAACATTTCTCTAAAGCTGGAAATAATCTTACATGTTACTTGCCTTTCCTCCCCATTGTGGAATATGAATCTGTGAATCAGATAGAGTTAAATTCCACCCCTTTCCTGGGTGGATTGGCTTGAAACCCAGGTGTAGCCCCTTTGGGATAGACTACATAAGTTATCATCCTCTTAATTGGCTCTGGACAGCCTCAGATTATATAGAACTTTCATATGGGCTGCATTTTACTTAAAGTCTGTCAAGCATTCCTTGGTAGAAGAAGGTATAGGTGAGGGATGCTCACTTGTAGTTCTGTTCAGTAAAACATATTGTTCCTGAACATTTGACCTTGAGTCATTTGTTGTGCCAGAGGAAGTAACAGTCTTCCAAAGACATGGTTATTCCAGATGAGGAAAGTAAGCCTAGAGAGATTGACCCACCTAAAGTCACAAATGTAGTAAGTAATGGATTCAGGATTTGAACTCAGGTCATGGGAAACAAAGTTTAGCTCTCCTTCCATCCACATATGAACAGATGACAATCTGTGTCAGGAAGGGATGTAGTCATTTGGACAAAATTATGGATCTCTAAAGAACTGTGATAGCACATTGAAATAACATTTTTGGGAAATAATTGCTTAAGATGAAAACAATCCATTTCTGGATCTAATGCCATAGCATTCTCTGGTCACATTTCTATTATGGTAGTCATCTAGTAAGATAGCATTCTGGGCTTTAATGTCTTTTATTGAGGCTCTATTACTTAGCTCAGTGCTATTTTCTAATTTATTCACTGTCTCTTGGGTTTTATGAGCACTATATTACTTAAACAGGTGAAAGATTTCTCATATTACACTCTCTTGAGAGACTGGATTATCACATAATATTGCTTCTTTTCAACAACTTACTCGAGCTATAACCGTGAACATATCAAATTAAATTCAGGTAATAGTATTTTGGCTCCTAGTCATATCTTCCCCTCCCCTCCCTCCTTTTTTTCTATTTCCTTTCCCCCCTGGAAATACACATGGATGTTTCTGGTTTTTTAAAGTTGGTTCTGATTCATTACCTTGTTTTTGGAAGCCCAAAACCATATATCTTGATCATTGCATCCCTCTCAGTGCCTAGCACTTGCTTTGCTTATAGTTAGTACTTCATGTTTCTTTAAGGAATTATTTCATTTTTAAAAGATGGCTGTTGGATTTATATCTAGCTTGCTTCTTTGAACAAAAATCTATTCATATCTGTGTTTCTCTAGAGTTATGCAAAAATGAGCAACATCTGTGCCCTAAGGACCCACATGTAGAAGCATCTGCTAAAGCTAAGACTTTGCAGAGATTTGTCATTTATTCAATGTCTTCAGAATTTAGATTATAGGATCAAAGATCTAGAGCTATAAGAGGCCTTAGAGGTTATTTGGTCCCCTCAAAATATAAAAGTTGAGCCCAGAAGTGTGACTTGCTCAAAGTGACAAGACATTAAGTTGCATGGGTAAGATTTGAACACAGATCCCATAATTCAGTTAGGATCTCCAAATTCTAAACTCTTTGCATTGCATTGCCCTGCCTCCCAATATTGTGCCACCATTAATGAATTTTCCAGATAACTGAAAAGTAATCTCTTCTTTGTTTACTTAGAACTGTTTTTAAGGAGCCAACTTTTTTTTGTAATTTTAAACATTTTTATTTAAACCAATTCTATCCCTCTCTCTCTTCCTTCCCCCCTCCCCGTTACTTAGAACTTTTGATACAAATCTTGGAATGAATTGTATACATAACTGCCTTCTGAAACATGGGATCTAGAATAGAGAATATCACTTTTTTGATGCAATAACTTAATGAATATTCATTGATGATGATGATGATAGGTGATCTAGGACCAGACTGATTAGAAGCATTCAGACCTACTTGCATAGGCCTGCAGTTAAATCCTGAGCTGGTGGATGCCTCACTTAGACCACCAGCATCCTCTGACCTCTTAGTTTCAGTTCAGTTGATAGAGGGCCTTGGTGAACCATCAGTCCCCATTTTTGATGGATGACCTTCATTCCCACTGGGTTCCCATACTTCATTTTCATGACCACCCATTCTTTTTTTTAAATTTATTTTTTATTTTTAGTTTACAACACTCAGTTCCACAAGTTTTTGAGTTCCAAATGTTCACTCCCTCCCTCTCCTTCCCTTTCCCTCCCCCCCCCAAGATGGCATGGAATCTGGTATAGGTTCTACATATACCTTCGCATTAAACTTATTTTCACAATAATCAAGTTGTAAAGAAGAATTATAACCAATGTAATGAACCACGAGAAAGAAGAAACAAAACCAGAAACAAAAAAAGGGAATGAGCGCAAATAGTTTGCTTCGATCCGCATTCAGATGCATAATTCTTTCTCTGGATGTGGACAGCCTTTTCCATCATGAGTCTCTTGGAGCTCTCTTAGAACCTTGCATTACCAAGAGCCAAGTCTATCAAAGTTAGTCATCACAGATACCGTGTGTCTATAATGGTATATAATGTTCTCCTGGTTCTGCTCCCCTCACTCAGCATCAGATCATGTGTCTTTCCAGGTTATTACAAAGTCTGTCTGCTCCTCATTTCTTATAGCACATTAGTGTTCCATTACATTCATATACCACAACTTGTTTAGCCATTCCCCAATTGATGGGTATCCCCTTGATTTCCAATTCTTTGCCACCACAAAAAGAGCTGCTATAAATATTTTTGTACACACAGGTCCTTTTCCCACTTGTATGATCTCTTTGGGATACAGTCCTAGAAGTGGTATTGCTGGGTCAAAAAGAAAGCACATTTTTATAGCCCTTTGGGTTTAGTTCTAGGAAGGAAAGAAGGAAGGAAAGAAGGAAGGAAGGAAGGAAGGAAGGAAAGAAGGAAGGAAGGAAGGAAGGAAGGAAGGCAGCAAGGAAGCAAGCAAGGAAGAAATCTAGCCAGTAAACACCAAGTTAAGTGGGCAGCCACCAAAACTTACCTTCTTGGAGAGGAGAAGGAGAGGGAGAGGACTAGCTGAGTTGCCCAACAAGCTGGGTCTGCATTTAGGCAGCTCAGTCTACTCAGGTTGCATTTGTCCTCCATTTTCGAAGAGGACAATGGCATTGGGAAAATGACTACTTGACTTGCAGTTAACTTTGATTTGAGTGAGGGAAGGCTGTGCAAGGTCACCAGCCTCAGACCACAGTAGGTCCCTGCCCAAGCTCCACTTAATGGCTGTATTTTGGGCCCTCCAGGCTTAGAGTGAATGTCTATGGTAATTGTTTCTCTTTGGAACAGCAACCCTGAGAGTCTTCCCCTCCCAGCTTGACTTTTTTTCCTAATTACTTCAGTCTAAGTAAGTACATGAAAAGGCCTGAGCTTAAAAGGGCCAAGGTCTCTCATTGCATCCTGGGTCATCTCCAGTCATCCTGATGAATATCTGGTCACTGGATCCAGATGGCTGTGGAGGAGAAAGTGAGACTGGTGTCTTTGCACAGCCCTCCCACACTCAAAGTCAACTGCAAGTCATGTCATTGTTTTTCCCTGATGCCATGGTCCTCTTGGAAAACGAAGGACAAATAGAACAACAACAACCTCGAGGTATGTTTTGTTCAGCTAGGTTGTACAATGGCTAACATGTTAGACTTAGGATCAGGAAGTTCTGTTTTCAAATGCTGCCTAAAATGCTTTTAGCTGTTTAACCTGGGGTGAGTCACTTAACTTTTGTCAGCTTCAATTTCTTCATCTGTAAAATGGGGATAATAATAGCACCTACCTCACAGGATTGTTGTGAGGAGCAAATGAGATAAGGAATATAAAACACCTTGTAACCTTAAAACAGTATATAAATTCCAGCTATTATTGTCTTCTAACATTTTACATAAGACTGAGCTTCATTATGAGGTTTCGGAAACATTTGTTCATTCAACTGCAAACAAACTGCGTGAATCAAATGTTTAATTCCCATCCAATTTGTCTGACTTGACTAAGAAGGGCAACAGTGCACAAAGGGATAGGTAATAGGAGATTTTGTGTCCTGGGAAGGAAAATTGAGGAGGCTTATAGCATAAGAGAAGAGAAGTGGGTATTGAATGAATAAAATTTCATTAAAGTGTAGGATCTGGGACCGGAAGACACCTCTGAGATACTTGTATTCATTTCTTTAATGACGAGGAGAAAACTGAAGCCCCGAAGGGTACAATGAGGTAAAAGACTACATGTTAGAGTAGGAAGCTCATTGCCTGTCAAGGCAGAGGACCTGGATTCACACCTCAGCTCTGATACAACAACATGACCATAGGTAAGTTACCTACTCCCTCTGGACCTTAGTTTCCTTCTCTGAGGAAGTGCCACTAGATAACATCTAATGATCTTTGCATTTTTCACTCTATGATCTTATAACCTATAATTTTTCCAGGGCAAATTATAGCAATCGTATTGAGCAACAGAGTAGCAATTGTAAACTAGAATTTTTAGCTTCAGAATCATTGTTTTGTCTAATACTCCATATTGCCTCTGGACAGTTTCTTAGTGCTGAAGCAGGTTGCCTCAATTATTTCCAGTTGTACTTGGGTAGCTGACATTATAATTATACTTTACAATTACCTTAACAACCTTAATGCTCATGTAACTTGTTAGGTAGGAAGTATGACCATTCAAAAATTATATCCTTGTTTTTCATAAAAACTGTTGATTAAGCATTCAGACACATCACATGACCACTAAATTGACCATTTTAGCCATTTTGACCAAATCATCACTTATTTTAGTCAAATGACTCAATTGATTTTTTAAAAAAACTGAATTGCCTCATTGTTTGACAGACACTTAGCAATGAAGGAACATGATTGTTGTCTTTAAGTATTTGAAGAACTATAACTACCAAGACAAAGGATTTGATATGCTTGATTTGGTACTAGAGGGCAAAACTAGTAGCAACAGGTGGAAGTTGAAAAAAGACAAACTTAGGCTTCATGTGTGGAGAAACTACATAACAGCAATAATCAAAAGTGGAATGGACACCTTCAAGGAGCAATGGGTTCCTTCTCACTGGAGGCCTTCAAGAAAAGTTGAATGACCATTTATTGTATAAGTTGTAGAGGGAATTCTTCGTTTATAAGTTGGACCAGTTAGTTGGTCACTGAGGTCCCTTTGAACTTTTGACATTTTGGGATTGTAATTTTGTAAAATGACTCATTTTAGGGTTGGGTAGACATAGCTTCGGAACTTAATCATTGTCATGTAACTTTTGATTATCTAGCAACAAGGAATACCTTGAATTACAGTCAATTAACATTCAGTATAGTTCCCAATACAGTGCAGTGACAAATGACATTATGTCATTAAGTCTCAACACTAAATGAATAATGAACACCTCACTGCTTTCTAGTTGTCTCTCTCTATTCCCAATTTATTTTGTTTCCTTATTTGGTATTTATCCTAATAACAAAGAGTTTATAGTCGTATTTTATTTCCATATCCATTAACGCTGGAGTCAATAGATTTGGGTTTACTATTTCTTTTTCTTCATATTTATAGACCAGAATTGGCATTGAGACCAAAGTGATGGTGAAGGAGCCTAGGACAAGTCTCTTTTTAGTATTTTTATTAGCACCTGTGATTTGTATGCTATCATTGAACACTATAGTTTGACCAAGCAAATTAGTCTGCCTCTATCCCTATAAATACTAGATTAGATTATTGCAAGTATGTGTGTATATATATGTATATGTATGATACATATGTGTGTATAAACATACATGCACACACATAAATATGGTATGTATGTGTGTACACCCACACAATATACTCTATATGCAAATATCTCTTTATATATGTAAATATATATACACATATACATATATATAGAGAGAGTATGTATGTGTGTGTATGTATGCATATACATTTTTCTCTTGCATTTTATGAAGCAAATGATGACTTCCCATCTACAATCTATTTTTCAGGAAAGAGAATTCTGATAGTTAGACAGCCTTGGGATTTCTACAGTTGTAATGTACAACACCTATTGCCCTGACCTATTGCTCAAGTGTTTTCTGCTATTCTACTTACATAACTAATTTCTGCTTAATATGCACAATAAGGCAGCATTCAGAAATTCAATATACAATCTTCTTTGAAGTGGTTTGGAAAATTGATTGCCTTCTTATTTTCTTCTCACTTTATTGATCTAGTTAAATGTCTGTCAAATTTACATTTGTGCAGAATATTCCTGTAGCTTTTCATAATTATCTCCATAAATTAATCTCAATATCAAGCAATATGTTAACTGGTTCTTATATGGCAAGGTGATGCCAGTGCCTGTTTAATAAGATCAAAGATTTATAAGTAGAAAAGACCCTTGAGGCCATCTAGCTCTACCCCTCATTTTGCAGATCAAAAAACTGAAATCTAGAATTTTAAGAAACTAGTCCAAAGTAAAACAGAGAGTGACAGAACTTGTATTAGAACCCAGGTCCTCTGATAATAAATGCTTTTCTCTTCCTACTGTTGTATACTTCCTATTTGTTTATGCAGTTGACTTGCTATATTTTTGTTTGTCTCATGACTCTCATTTGCCTTACCTTCCCTGTAATGTGGCTGTACAATGTGGTGGAATAAAAGGAACATTGAATTGGGAATCAAATGACTTGGGTTCTAGTCTTAGCTGAGCCACTTAGTAGATTTTCGTTCCTAAGTTACTCTGAGCCTCAGTTTACTGACTTGTAAAATGGGGATAACACTGTCTAGTAGTGTCTATCTCAAAGAGTAGTGAGGGTCTAGTGAAATAAAACAATACAGAAAGTGCTTACTTAAGCCTTAAATCTTCATATAAATGCTGGGTAATGATAACTTTTCTGAATCCCATGTTTTTCTTCAATAAAAATGGAGGTTATTATATATGTTGTATCTATCTCATAGGACTGTTATGAAGTTCAAATAAGATAGTACTTGATGTGAAAGCATCTTTATAATTAAAAATTTAATTCCCAATAAATGTAAGGTATTGCCATTATCTCCAAAACGTTTATATAGTACAGAACAGATTTTGAGTTTACCACAACAAGCCAAATACAAAATTATCTGCACCATTATATAAGATGCATATGCCAATTCTGTCCTTGTTTATTTTTTATCATCTCCCCAAAAGCAATATTTTATCACACTTACTCCCTCTGCTGTTCATATCCCCTGATTCTCATATTTTATTGAATTTGTGAACATTAAAAAAAAAGGAAAACCAAAGTCCATCTCCATAGCACTCAATCTTAAAATATGCTTGCAATTGTCTCAATTCAGTTTAATATCTCTTTCTTGAGGGCCTACTATGTGGACGGTACCCTGACAGTTGCAAAATGTTCTTATCGGTCTAGTTTCTCTTAAGGTAGATCATTTAAATATTTTATCCTCTTTTCTGTATTTTCCAGAAGCAAATTTTAATCCTGTTCTAAGACCACCAGAGTCTGGCTGTAGCCTCTGGCTTTCTATTTAAATAACAAGCTAAGTACAGCTGGAGTTTGAAGCAGATCATTGTCCTAAGAAAGAGGAATCAGGCAGAGCTTATATGATTATCTGCTCTCAGCTACTGTGGCTACCATGCTTTGGAAGGAATTTGGTTTTTAGATTCTGAGAGCTATCTAAATAGCTGTTTGCTTTCTAGCACCAGGAGCATGTTCAACAAACAATGTCATCAGGGGAAGGCTTGCAATGAGCTTTAAACCATTTACTGTTATTTTTGCAGTTTTGTCACCTTCTGTTTGCCTCCTTTTCTCTGATGCTTAGAATGCTATTAGCATACTGTTATGCCAAAACAAGTCTCCCAACTCTTAGATTTTGTTTGTGTTTTTAGCTTATCCCAAGGGTATTCTTTGCTGTTATTTTTTTTAAGGCTCTTCAACAAATATACCTAGATACAAATGAATGGAAAGGTAATACAGTTAGTAAATTGGCTTGTTATTAACCAACCCAAATTATCTTAATGTGCAATATGTTCCATCAATTTTCCCTTCTGTGTCCCCATCCTGGTCCTTGAAGGGTATCAGAAAAGCAAAACAAAACAAAAAAACAGAAAATAAATATTGTTCTTCACTCCTTGCAGATCCATGAAAGGCAGTATAGTGCAGTTGATAAAGAGCCAGCCTTGGAGCCAGAAGGGCTACCTCTGAAAAATACTTACTATAACTCTGGGCTGTTACTTAACCCCTCAGTACCCTTAACAACTAAGTGTTTTAGAAAAAGTGCTAACATCATTGGTCGGGGAGGTTATAAAATTAAGAATGTCCCTACACCAGTGAAATAACAATTACCATCTTTATCCTTAACACTCTGTCTACCTAGAGTGAGTGGAACGATAAATAGAATTTTTAGAATATACCCTACATTTCTTTACCTTGCTTATGTGACATAGGTGAGGGCAAAGGTAGATAAGCATTCTACCTAGCACCTAGCTGCTAGGTTATTGCTCGCAAATGGAGCCACTTCTATAATAATAGCAAATTAGATATGAAGCCTTCATCTACTCGAGGCTACCAAATTGGCTATTTTAGTCATTTTGAGCAAATTACCAGTTATTTTAGTCAAATAACTGGTTTGACTGATTTCTTTCTCCCTTCATTGATATGTCTACTTCTTTGGTAGACACTTGGGGTGGGGAAGGACATGATGGCTCTCTTCAACTATTTAAAGAGCTGTTATAAGAAATAGGGACCAATATAGGAAGGAATTTCTTCCTAATCAGTAAAGGAATAGAGCAGTCCCATGCAAGGCTGCTTCATGGAATCTGGCTATGTGGGGAAGGGGTTGGGCTGGTACTGTTTCCATCTGGCTTTTTTTCTGGGCACATTGAACTGTTACTCCATCCCCAATGATGGTGCAACTTTTCAAGTGAAGTTGGAAAATGCTATGTGGGTGGCCTGAGAAGTTCACCTGTCACAGAGGGGCACTTTGTAAGTACATATTCTCATTTTACTTTGATTTTGTAGACATGACCTAAAAGTCCTGGCACTGTAACCTCAGGGATTATAGTCATTCATAAAACAAAAAGCATTCAGATGCTGACTTTCTTCCTTAGAACTAATAGCTACCACAAAACAAAATGGAAAATTAGAACATGGTAATACAGTGACCTAAGTGGTCTGGTGGTTTGAGATGGCTTTTCAAAACACTTTTAAAGTTTCAGTCTTGATGAAATCTGAATTGGATTGCCTATATCTGGGACACTTTCCCACTTGTGACCCTTTCCAGTTAAATTTCACATTTCCCCCTGCATGTCCTTGATATTTCCAGTCAGAATGAATTACTAGTTGTTTCACAAAGTTGGTGTAACATTTCCAGCCTCTAAACATTTGTATAAGGTTTCCCTCATGCCTAGACCATTTCTTCCTTTCTGAATTTTCTTTTTCCTTTAACTTTCTTCTAAGGTACAATCTTCTCCATGAAACCTGAGGACCACAGCTGAAAGGATTCTATTCCTCCTCAATTTTTTAGCAACTTGCTTGGGTCCCTTCTTTGCATCCATTATATTCTTCTTCATATGATATATGTCTGTGTTCATGTGATAAACCCCCAGTAGAATCTTAGCTCCTTAGGGAAATGGACTATGTCACTGTTTTTACCTTTGTTTTCTCTGTTCCTAACACAGTGCTTTGTATGTCATCTGAACTTAATATTTGCTACATTTAATTTAACCTCAAGGAATTTTATTTGTACTGATGATGAATATTCAAAGAGATCTCAGCTTTGTACACCAGTGAAGTATAATCATATGAAGCTACTTCTTGTCCTACCAGGATTTCGCATCCACCATCTCATGATAGCCATGGAAGAATAGCTGCTGTGTTGATGGCTTGTGATTTTTCACTGCGGAGTCACAGCAGCATGAACTCCTTGTTATCAGTGAATGCATTCAGTGGTAAAAGAAACATATTAATACTGTTGCGGGGAAAATTAGTTCTAGTCAATTCTGAACAACCAAATGCATGAGACATGGATCCCAGCAACTCTTTAGGTCAGCAGGAGCTATGACAGGGAAAGATTATACTAATCGCGGCATTTACTGGATCAGGAAAATGATCCCACTTGTCAACATTTGTCGTCCCTCCCCTCAACCAAACATGGGCCAATCTGATGGCAAAGAGAATCATAGGGTTTAGAGCTACAAGGGACCTTAGATATCGAGCGTCATTTCATCATTTCATAGGTCTGAATTGGAGGAGCATGAATGGCCAAGCACTTTGGAGATGACAATGAACACTAATTTGATGTTTTGATTTAGGAAACCAAGATCAAGTTACCAAATGCACAAAACAGAGTGTCAGTTGCTAAAGGGTTTTCAGAAAGCATTTATTTCTGAAACACGTATCATAGCCAGAAGGGGACACATTTGCTTGAACACTATGTGTCTGGGCAAAAGACAACCTTGGTCCATGGGCTTTTCAAGGAGATTGGAAGAGGAACAATGAGAGTCAAGAATATAAGAGCTCAGCTCCCTCCTCCTCCATGCTATTTGGCTTTGAAGGGACCCTGAAAGCAAGAATCAGCTAACTCCCTGGAGAACAACCTAATAGACTTTGTTCCAGGACTAAAGAAACAAAAGTAAAGGGAAGCCAATATAAAGAGAGGGAATTGGGACCTGAAATAACCTCTGTCCTGCTTGCTTAGTAGCTGTAGACAGGTGAAGCACTTCAGATTTCCTTCAGAGCACTAAGGCAACTGAGTTCAACACACGCATCCAGCTTCAATTCTGTTAGTAGCCAGCGTGATTATGCACAGTCTCTATTTTATTAGAACCCGAGGGCTTGGCCCAGGGACTAGCACAGCTGGTATTGGGGAATTATTAAATCATAGATATAGATCCAGAAGAGACTTTAAGGCCATGGAGTCCAACTCCTTCATTTTATGAGTAAGGAAACTGAGGCACATAGATGTTAAGGTAGCTAGGTGGCGAAGTGACTAGAGAACTAGACTGGGAACCAGAACCAAATTTAAATCCAGCCTCAGATGCATAATTAGCTGTTTGACCCCGAGCAAGTTATTTAACCTCTGCATACCTCAGTTTCCTCAAATGTGAAATGAAGATAATAATAATATCACCTACCTTCTCAGGTTATTGTGAGGATAAAATTTGGGAGAGAATATTTGTAAACTACTTTGTAAATGTTAAATTCTATATAAATTCTAGCTATTATTATTACTATTGATTATGTGACTTACTCAAGGTCACACAGATAATGTCTGATACGGAATTCGAACTGAATTCTTCCCAATTCTAAGCCTGGTACCCTCTCCCATCACAATGCCTGTCAGTGTGACACAGACTTCAGCTTGCCTTTGGAAGGGTTGGATCCAGAGACCAATTGGAATTTAGAATCCATGTCTATGTTACATGTGAACAATGCTTCTGCTTTTATTACATTTTATCTACTTTTAGTAAATGCATAAAAATTAATTACCTAAAAAGGAATAAATAAATGAGAAACACAGCCAGGCATATAATAATGGGAGTTGCTAAGTAGATGGAGAGGCAATAAACTGAATAAAATGATTAGAAGGAAATAGATATCCTCTAGACTGATGACAGATGACAGACACCTGCAAACTACCCATACAGGGGCATAGCAAAAACTGATTAGCAGTTCTTCCCTGAGATCCTGAGGGGAGGTATAGTCAGGTTGTCTGATACTGGTTGCCTGGTATTGAGGGGGCCACATTATTCTTTAAAGTTATGCTATTTTCAGAAGTTATACATAATATTCTGTTTCTTTAATTTTTTAAAATTCCACATACTGTAGGCATAGCCCATCTATTATAATATATTCAGTTGTGATTTCATTTTTTTCCTCAGTGGAAAAAAATGCTTAATTAAGAATCAGAATAGAGTTTGAGCTAGTGTTTTTCATTGCTATGAAATAACTATGTTAATTTGCTCTAACGACTTGTTTCTAAAGGCAACTGAAATTCATTAATTTCCAAGACACTGTGAAGGAGAGCCCTACTACTTTAGATAAAGACAATGCACTGAAACATATTTAAAAAAATCAAATCAGCATAAATGTTCAGAGGAAGATAGGTTGAATCCAAAGTCTCAGTGTTGGAGATGAGTTTTACAATCTCATACAAATAACTTCCTATTATCCATAAATAGACTATATGAGCCTTTCTTTGTTAACAAAACCCTCAATTGGGGTCATGAAAAGTCAGACAAGACTGAAATGACTGAATAACAACAACAAAAAGAGAGTTACTGCCACTCTAGCATTGCTCAGAGGCTCACTCATTGAAGCAAGGAAAACTTGTTAGTAGGCAGAGATAGTGTTACCAAACATATAGTAGGCTAAGGGAATAGTACTGGAAATGTTGCTAATTCCTTGGGAAAGATGTGTTTTAGCCTAGATGTCATAGTTTTCAGGGAATGAAACTGTGGCCTTGACATAGGACAATAAAGCCTACCCTAGAGTATGCAGTTCTCTTTTGGTAGGCTTCTTTTCTATCCAAATCAAATGGGTGTTTTACATTTACTTCTTTCACATATTTGTGGCACACGATGAGGAAATGACTGTAGCCAAGTTAGGTAATGAAAATATCTTCTTCCAGCCTCCAAAATTCTAACTTAGCCCTTTTCCCTCAATTTTTGTTTAGTCATTTGAGTCGTGTTTGACTCTTCGTGGTCCCATTTGGTGTTTTCTTAGCAGAGATACTGAAGTGGTTTTGCCATTTCCTTCTCTAGCTCATTTTACAGATGAGGAAATGAAGCCAACAGGGTTAAGTGACTTGCCCAGGGTCACACAGCTAGTAAGTGTCTCTAGCCAGATTTGAACTTAAGTCTTCCTGACTCCAGGCCTCTTGCTCTATCCACTTCAACACCTTCCTGCCCATCTTGTCCCTTAGCATAATAGATAGCCATGTCCAAAGTTCTGTGGCAAGTTTACTTCCATGTGGCAGAGGTCAGTGACCTAAGACCAACTTCGTGAACTGGACATAAATTGTAATTATCTGTTCCAATTCCATTAATTTATAAAATTAAAGTGATAGTAGTTGACTGCAAGTATCCTGAGGACATAGAATGTGACGTATATATGTATATTTCTCCCAATGATGGATGCCTAATAAATCTTTCTTAAATAATTAAGTGAAGGCTATCTTATATTTGCATCATGCTTTTGGCTTTTTCAAAGCCCTTTTTCATTGGCTTAGAGCTGGAAGGAACCGTAAACACCATCTAGTACAATTCCTTCAATTTAAAAATGAAGAATGTGAGGAATCAAAGGGCAAAATTACTTACCAAAGGTCAGACGGTAGTAGCAGAATCAGTATTTTAACTCAGCAGTTTTTCTCACCTAGTGTTCTTTCCTCTACTACACCATTTAATGAAGACAGTCTGGAATTCACTTTATGTTAGCATGTCACCCAAGGTGAAAAAATATATATAGCATACATATATACAGGCATATAGTCGTGTGAGTGCATATAGGTGTGTGTGAATATAACTGTGTATGTATTTATGTATACATGCATGTACATACATGTGTATATACATGGTCTAAATCTCTGTGCAGTACATAACATTTTAAAAGGTTTCTTGCCTTTATGAGCTTTATCCAATCCTACGGTTAAATCTTATATGCTTGAGAGCCAGACTCCACAGAAGCGTCTGGTCCGAGTGTATACAGAGAGACACTCTAGTTTCCCTTAGCAACAAGATCCACCTGAAGGCTTTTTAAATGCTCCCCCCATTTAAGGTTTCATTTTATTCTAATTACTAATTTGGCAAAGAGTGTAGACAGACAGATACATAAAGGTTTGTATATTTTTATGTATACATTCATGTGTATGTGTATGCATGTGCATATTTGTATGTATACATGCTTATGTATGTATGTGCATATAGGCATATATAATATTTATATACAAGATGTCCCAAAACTCTTCATGCACTTTGAGACATCCTATATTTTTCTCTCTCCATAAAATAATACTCATCGGCAATACATAGATGTACAAACATTCTATATATGTATATATACATATTTAGTATATATGTGTGCGTATATGTAACTAAAGCAAATAGTTTGTCTTCACTATTATTTGTACATCTACAAGACTTAGTCAAGTGTCACAATACTAGTGATGGAGAGGGTGAGTGTATGTGCAGTGAGCAAAGCTATTGTTGCAGTCAGGATGACTGAATGAAAAGTAGTTGAATAAACAAAAGTATTTTATTTGAGTCTTAAATCAGATTTTGTGATCTGTTCTCATTAGAACAATCTTTTTCACCCACTTCTTCTTCAGCTTACCTTACGAAGAGGTAAACCAACTCTGACATTTCTTCTGACCCAAAGAAATTATTTCCTACAAGTTGTCCCCACACAAATACAAGATTACAAATTTAGAACCTGAAAGATCATTCAGTTCCACATCTCCATTTCACAGATGAACAGAAGGAGACCTAGACAGGTTAGGTGCCTTGTGCAGTGTCACTAGGTAGAAAGCTAGAATTTGAACCCATAGCCTCTCAGTGGCTCTTTCTTTATGCAGTTAAAGATATGCCATGCACAGTATCTTCCAACGTTTTTTTCCTCAGTAGCAACCTCCTTACTTGTATAAATACTGAAAGAATCTCATCTCTACTAGTCATTTCCAAATTAAGGGAAACAGACACAGCAATCCCCAGATTCTGGGTTATGAGAACAAAACAGGAAAGCCATGTTGAAGCACATTCACCTTTCAAAGAAGTGTGTACTTTGGGGGTGATTTTTATGAATTCAAGGGGGTATGCCTAGATTGGGCCAGTAAGGTCAGTGTTTTGCAGGCAGAGAACACCGAATGTTGCTGTATCAACATCCTCAGCAGGGACTCTAACTAGCTTTGTATTGAAGACTTGGCGATGGGGACAGGAAGTTTGCCAAGTGTGTAAAATATGTACGGTTTGCAGCAGGGTCACCCTTTCTCCCTTGTCTACCTTGCCTTTCAGTGTCTCTCTGCCTTGGAGCTGAGTTAGAAGTCATGTGAGCCTGACAGCCTGCGAGCTGCAGCGGAGACGGAGCTAAACGAGAGCGTGTGCCCATTAGTCCAGAGCGCTGTTGGCTGGAGAGCCTGGCAGAGAGCTGGCGGCGCTAGCAGGAGTCGGAGCCAGGAGAACTACAAGGGGGAAAAGGAGAGTCGGCAGCGGTTGCTGCAGCTGTAGCCGCAGCCGCTAATTCACAACAATAACAACAGAACCCCATTTCTTTGCTCCACTCGCGGTTCACCTCGTGGCGCAGATGGGCCAGCATAAGCTGCGCTAAGACTGTCCGTCCAGCGAGTACCTGGGGGACGCAAAGGAGCTCACCCGGACTTTGAAGAGGCACTGTACAGCGACTATCCTGCAAGGGGACAAAGGTAAGCTTCGTGGGGCTACTGGGGTGTTTTTGCACTTCGTTGTCCTTGGGGATGCTGAGTCCATCCTTCTTCGGCCCTCTTCCAGGATTACACCGGCGTGGGAAGAATTCAGGGTCAGGGAGCGCTTGTAACGTAACACGGGAGGAAGGGTCCACTCCCCTATAGCTTAATAGCATACCACCCAATTCACCCACAGTCTGCCAAGGAGAAAGAGAAAGCAAGTCGTGTTTGTGTGTGTGTGTGTGTGTGTGTGTGTGTGTGTGTGTGTGTGTTTGTGTGTTTGCAAAGGTTTGGGTACTAGATCTGTACTCTTACCTTTCTCATTTGGATCCCAAAGCTCTGTCTAGACACTTTCGAGGGGTGGGGGTGGCGAGCCGATGTTTCACCTTGGGGGTGGGGTGGAGCGTGCGGACCTGGATCAGTGTAAAAAGACTCTTTCCTATAAGGTAGCCCTGTGGTGCGTATATGAGAGTTGTGGATTTGGAGTGAGAGTTTTCATCCTGGCACTGCGACTTAAAACACTCGGGTGCCCTTGAGCAATCATTTGTCTTCTCCAGCCTTCAATTGACTCGTCTGTGCATCTGAGAAATAAAGGGTTTGGATTAGCTTTCTAAGGTCGTTTCCAGCTCCAAATCTATGCTACTATGTTTCTTTATGCTTCATGAAACTTGAGATTTGCGCAAGGAAAAAGTTTGCTTCGAGTTTTCCCCAGCACCCATAAATACTCTTTCTTTTCTCCCTCCCTCAGGCTTCGTAGCTTCTCCTGGCTTCCGGCCTCCTTGTCCCCTTCATTCAGCTCCGGTCTGCCTCTCATGAGATGGAGTCCCCCGTGCAGATCTTCCGCGGGGATATGGGCCCGACCTGCCCTCCGGGTTCCTGCCTGCTGCCCAACAGCAGCAACTGGTTTCCAGGATGGGCCGACCAGGATAGCAACGAGAGCGACAACTATGAGGACCAGCAGTTGAACCATACGGGCGTCTCCCCTGCCATCCCCATCATCATCACAGCGGTCTACTCCGTGGTGTTTGTGGTGGGCTTGGTGGGCAACTCATTGGTCATGTTTGTGATCATCAGGTAAGGTGAATGAGAGAAGCCAGGTGCGAAGAAAGGGAAATGGATGCCCTGTCTACTTTTTAGGGACACCAGAAAACCGGGAAGGGATGGATGGGCCACTCAGACTAGGCGATCTGGAGCGCCCTCCGGAGACATAAAACTCTTAACGTGGTCAGAGAAATAACAGTACAAGATTCTGCCTCTTGGGGGCGGGGGGAAGTCAGTCCCCTTTAGGTAGATGCTGCACATGCGGGGCTTTTTTTTTTCCCTTATGGAAAGGTTTCAGGGAAATAAATTTTCGAAATCCCTCTGGCAAACATGCACACACAATTCAAGGTTTTCTATGAGTCCTCAAATTAGTGATGTCTATTGTGGAGTTAAAATGCAATATTCTGTTAAAGTCTTACAATATCCACATAAGCTTTCCTAATAACTTAAATTCCACTCTGTAAATTACGGGGGGCGGGGGTGGTGGGAGAGAACAAGATTGTTCTGTTGCAATATTAATAGCTTCAGTTAGTGAGCGGTTTAACTTAATTATATATTTTGAGGGAGGGAATTATGGATTTGTGAGATTTTACAATATCACTTTGATGTTTTCAGCCATAAAAAATGAAGATCACCATTCTTTTGTTGTACTTTGATGAGAATCATTCTAAGTTTAGAAATGACCCTGGGTGACATATGAGTATGCTGGAATTCTGACTGCTGAGATCATTTAGCAAAGCTTTGCCCACATTCAAAAAAGTTCACTTGTGTCCTGATATGGAATCTTTATAAGTTAGACATACATTTCTGAAACTAAATGGCAAAAAAAAAATGATAAAGATGTGGCTTATCCAATTTAAGGAAGAGGAGGAAATGGCAATACACTGATTTCTCTTTTAGTCACTAATTGGATTTAAACACAGGGTATTTATTTACTCTCTTCCTTAAGAAAAACAGAAATCACAGTAAGAAAGCTACTTGATCAGTGAATTGTATTTTTGCTTCCAGGTGTTAGGTTGTGTTTTTCCAAATATACATACATACATACATATATATATATATATATATATATATATATACATATAATCAAGTTTTTAAAAAACACAGCCTGTCAGTTAATCTTCCAAGGGCATCTTTTAAAACTTATTTCACTCACTACTGAGATTTGTTAAATGTCCTCAGTATGCATGTTTCTTGTAATTTATTTCATGATACAGGTGTTCAATTAGTGTGATGGAAAGGGTTAAAAAAACAGGGAACCTACTATAAGAACAAAATCTATCTCAGTCTTTTTAAAATTTTACTGTTAATCTCCATGAAAATGATTATGTGACAGAAGGGAGAATGAAATTTGTGATTTTAAATGAAATTACTTATATAATTTTGGTATGGGATGTTTTAAAAATTTGAAAATGAACACAAATTAAAATTATTAATAGTAAATCAATATGTATTTCTACTTCATAAAATATGAATGTGTTTATTGAGAAATAGACAACATTATTATAGTTTTACTAAGTGATTTATTGAAATCTTTAATTTGGAACAGGCTTCCCTATCCTTTGTGTAGAGTGGTTCTAGGGTGAATGCCTTCTTCGATCTTGGCTGAAAGGTATGAAAGAATCCTAGGAGATATGAAAAAATACCCTTAGTGATGGTATTCCAAGATGCCTGTCACTTGAGAATTCTAAATGTCAGAGGCAAGAAAAAATTATTATGCAAAAATTGTTCATGAGTCACTTAAAGATTGAATGGTAAATATATAAAATCCAAGGCAATCAAAAAATAAAATATACTAGTTACAAATATGTTTAACATCAAATCAAGATTAGCTAAGTGAGATTCTTGGCAAAAGAAGAATTTTTCTTAAGATCCTTGGGGATTAAATACAATAATAAATGGAGAGTTTGTTCTTTGAAAATATTCTTGAAATGGTGGTAAAGTCTGAGCCTTATAGTTTAAGAGTGTGTGGAAATGCTAAAAATGGGACTGAGTGACAGACAATCAAGGAGTTAGAAAGTATAACCTTTGTGCAAAGATTAAAAAACTAGGAATATTTAGATTAAAAAAATACACTGAAGAGTTGAAAGGAAGCTAAAATAATAGATGTTATAAGGTCAGTTATTTTCCATCTTCTTGGAAGAAAGAATTAGAGTACTCTATTGTATTTGTACATACATGTATATATCATGTGTATATGCATAATTTCATGTTTGCATATGTATATATATAAACATATATATGCACTCACAGATATATATGTATATATTGTTGCTGTATGTATGTATGTGTGTGTTTTTTTCTATCTATATGCAGCAACAGTGATTCAGTTCAATATATAGGAGTAGTGACATTGAATCTGGTAAATAGTGGAATGTTTTCCTAGAGAAAAGTAATCTCTGTGAAGGGTGCAAATTCTCCCCAACCCCACAAAAAAAGCCCCAAAAGGACCAACCAAACAAAAAAACCCCAAGCCTAAACCTAAAAATTCCATGGAAACTTGACTATCTAAAATGTCTCACTTCAGCCTAGTAAATAATAGGTTATCCCAAATATGAAAGGCCATGTGGCATAATTGCTAGCAACCTGGCTTGAGAGTAAGGAAAATCTGGGTTCAAGTCTTGCTTCTGACACATGTTGATTATATGACCCTCCGTAAATCATTTAACTTCTCAGTGCCCCAGGGAATTCTCTAAGACTATTACCTGCCAATCTTTTCTTTACGAGAGGTTTCCTACATCAATGAAATCATAGTCCTGGATGTGTGTGTGTGTGTGTGTGTGTGTGTGTGTGTGTGTGTGTGTGTGTGTGTGTGCGCGAACACATAAACGCTTATATTACTTAGGTATTTATAGATGTTTATGTAAGTATTTATAAAAAGGTGTGTGTATGTATATACAGGCAGCTAAGTGGCACAGTGGATAGAGTGCTAGCTCTGAAGTTAGAAAGTCCTGAGTTTAAATCCAGCCTCAGATACTTGCTAGCTGTGTGACTCTAGGCAAGTCATTAACCGCTATTTGCCTCAGTTTCCTCATCTGTAAAATGAACTGGAGAAGGAATGGCAAACCGCTTCAGTATCTTTGTCAAGAAAATCCCAAATAATGTCATAAACAATTGGACATGACTGAAACAACTGAACAACAACTGTGTGTATAAATACATATCAATCGCATTTTAAAGTGCCTACTATGTGTCAGGCACTGTGCTAAACCCTGGAGCTACACATAATATATAAATAATATATATCAATATATATATATATCATATATCTGTGTTTATCTCTATGTGTGTATGTATACATATACTATATATATGTATATATATATACATATGCATATGTCTCCCCAAACTACATATGTATATACACATATCTAATGCACACAAATATTTGTGTCTATATACATATAGTCATCAAATTTCTCCCACCTTGCGTATCTACATATATTTATATGAGTTGCACAATTACTTTGCCTGCAGTCCAGCTGATAAATTATAAAATATAAGAGACAAAAGGCAGGCCAGGGCCTTCATAGAAGACTTAATTTTTGGATTGTCTAAGACTGCACCATGTTCATTTTGCTGAGACTCTTTAGTGAAAGGCACTAGGGAAACACACTAGAAAAAGACAGTGTTTGAACATCCCCAAGTTACTATAAGTCTACCTAGAATTGGAACTATATACAAATGTACCCAAAGCAATCAAGTTCATTTGCTAGGGGAGGCAAATATTTATCTAGGGGTAGAGTTTAGTGTGGAGTGAGAAGGATTTAATCAAGAGATTCCTTATCAATGGACTTTCCCAATCAGACCAGTTGATGAAATTACAGAATCTAAGATAGATAACAAAATCAAGGTGTTAAGATCTTAAATGAAGTTCAAAAAGTGTTTACGTGTACTACTTGCTTATAAGTTATCATGTTCTTTAGGCAAGATGGCTGAAATGAGAAAGTGCCAATTATTACTCCTTTACAAGACATGAAAAAGTTCATCATTCAAGCTTAATGGAATTAAGAAAGAAATAAGGCATTAATTGGCCAAATGTTTAGTTGCCCCTCTGCTTGGCCCTTTAAAAAGCCAGGAACACTTTGGAAATGTAGGTTGAAGCAGGACTCAGAGGAATGAGGGCTCTATGCACCAGCTAGCCTTGGCTTTTGGGAGCTGAGCTGTGAGGGGAATGGGCCCAAAGGTCCAATTCATTTCTTCTTAGAATAAACACTGCACACAAGAGGAACAGCATGAAGATACTACAAGGATGGAGACACTGGCAGTATGTTACTGAGGTTTTGTTTGTTCTTTGTATGTGTCCCTCTCCACTATTGTATTCTTCGTGGATGCCCAATCTTCCCACTTGGTTGTGGTGCCAGTATAAGCCAAGTTTATGAGACCAGTGTTCTATTACTTTTGTGCTCATAGGCACCTCTTTGCATCAATCTAATTGTGCCTATGAGCTTACTACTATAGGTGAACATAGCAGTGAGACTTGATAGGAATCTTGAAGGAAACAAGAGAGTCTCTGAGGTGGAGGTGACGAGGGACAGTATTCAAGACTTGGGGGATGGCTGGTACGAAGTTGTAAAGATGGAAGGTGAAGAAGCATGTGTGCAGAATAACAAGTAGACCAATGTGGTGGGACCATAGAAAGTATAGAAAAGGGTAACATAATTAGACTAGAAAGATAGAAATTAACTTGATGAATGAAGATTATAAAAATATGCTTTCATGCCTCAATCATTCAGATCAACCGTTTTTGATCTTTTTTGTAACCTCAAAGCTTTTTTAAACACTTGATTGGCTAGGCTATCTTTTTTTCTTCTCTTAGGTACTTTTTTCTGAAATTACAGTATATTGTCACTAGAGGATAGTGATACCTTGGTCATGGGTTCTTGGATTGACTCATATCATATAAGGTTATCATATAAGATGATAGCTTTAAAGGCGTAAAAGGACCTCATAAACTATCTAATCCAGTCTCATCATTTTGTAGGTGAGAAACCTGAGACCTAGAGATGGTAAGTGACTTTCCCAGGATCACATAGGTTGCTGCAGAGTCAAATTAAACCCAAGGTCCTGGTCCCAAATCTGTTTTTTTTTTATTTTGGGGGGCTCCATTGCATCATGCTGCTCTCAGCTACGCAGCTAAACTTAATGTTATGAAGTAGGCTTAGTATATTTAGAGTAAGCTTTAATGAAAATAATTCAAAGGATAATCTAGTACCTTTCTCATTAATCATCGTTCTCCTTTAGTGGCTCATCTATTACATCCTTCTATGTCTTCCCCAAAGTTCTTTCAAGGGCCCACTTCTCTTCCCATTTTATATACTCTCTCTTGATAACTTCATCATCTTCCATGGGTTTAAATATCACCCCTAGTCAGATAATTCCCAGATTTATATAGCCAGCCCCATTTTACCTCCTGAGTTTCAGTCCC
The DNA here is from genome assembly GCA_028646595.1 of Phalanger gymnotis. Classification (NCBI taxonomy): domain Eukaryota; kingdom Metazoa; phylum Chordata; class Mammalia; order Diprotodontia; family Phalangeridae; genus Phalanger; species Phalanger gymnotis. The sequence goes on along the minus strand of CM053622.1, from coordinate 225,735,638 downwards.
ATCGCCAGTTGCCTATTGGATATTTCAAACTGTGCAACCTAGAGACATCTTAAACTCAACATGTCTAAAATGGAATTCATCTTTTCCGCTAAACTCTTCTTCTCCCTTCCATACTTCTTTATTTCTGTTGAAATAAATTCTGCTCATCATCCCAGAATCCCTAGTTCATAATCTCAGCATCATCCTGTACTCCTTGCCCTACCTCACTCCATATATCCAATCAGTTGTATAATCTTGCTGTTTCCATCTTATCATCTCTTGCATCCAACCCTTTTCTCTACCCAAATCACCTTAATCAAGACCCTCATTACTTTTTGCCTAGATTGATTCAATAGCCTCATAATTCGTCTCTTTAATACTCCAGTCCACACTACACACTGCTGCCAAAGTAATTTTCCTTAAGAGTAAATCTGATTATATGGCTCCTCTCCTCAACCAACTCCAGTGGCTTTCTATTGTCTCTGTTATAAAAGATAATCTCATATATTGCTTTTATAACCCTATACAACTTGGCCTTTCTAGTATTCACAGATGTTATTCTTTCTCTCACACTCTGTGATCCAGCCAAACTTACTTTCTCTCTGTTCATCATATACAACATGTATTTTCTCTCTCCATGAGATTGGTGGCACAGTGGATAGCTGGACTTAGAGACAGGAAGATCTGAATTCAAATATGACCTCACACTTCCTGGCTGTGTGACCCTAGACAAGTCATTTAACCTCTGGTTGCCTCAGTTTCTTCAACTCTAAAATGAGAATAATAACAAGCTCCTATTTCCCAAGGTTATTGTGAGGATCAAATGTGATATTTGTGTAAGTGATTACTTGACATTACTTGATACATACTAAGCATTATATAAATACTTATTCTTTCCCACCAGCACTTTCCCCTTTCCATGCCTTTCCATTGGCTATTGCCCCCCACCCCAAGCCTGGAATGCACTCAATCTTTACTTCCACTCTCAAAGAAGCCTTTCTTGATCTCTCCAATAGTTAGTGGCGACTCTCCCAAATTACCTTATATTATTTAACGATTATTATTTAAATGTAAATATATAATACATATAGCATAAATATGTTTATATTTATGCTACATATATTATATGTTTTCATTTTTTCTCATTAGACTCCAAGCTCATTATAAGTTTCTTACAGAACAGTAATATTCCATCACTTTCATTTATTGCAATTTGTTTATCCATTTCCCAAATTGATGGCTATCTACTTTATTTCCAATACTTTGCTATCAGAAAAATGCTGTTACAAATGTTTTGGTGTGTGTAGAGGCATTCTTCACATCTATGAGCTCTCTTGGGTATAAGTAGTGTAATCTCTGGTCAAAGGGTATGGATATTTCAGTCATTTAATTTCACTAATGCCAAATTGTTTTCCGAAACATTTGTTCTAATTATCAGTTGTGCCAACAGTACACTGGTGAGTCTATCTTCCCACAACCTCCCCAACATTGTCTTCTGTGCCAAACTGCAGAATGTGAAGTGAAACCTAAGGGCTATTTTAGTATACATTTTTCTTATTATTAGTGATTTTGAGCCTTCTTTAACATAATAAATTGTTTGAAATTCTCTTCAGAACTGTTTGTTTACATCCTTCAACTCCTTATTTATTGGGGAATGGCTTTTGGTCTTTATATCCATGTGTCTAGAGATACAGATACATATCTAAATGTAAATAGATGGAGATATGGATAGATATCTGTTAGTTGTTTATTTAACCTGAATACAAAAACCTTATCTGAGAAAATTGTTTCATTTTTTTTTTGTCCTTAGCATAGTACCTGACACGTGGTAAGAGTTTATTGGTTAATTGATTGATTCATCCTTCACTCTTGTCATTTTCCATAATGTTTTTAAAGTAACTCTTCCAAACCTCTCATGAGTCCTATCTTATAAGGAAACAGTAAAGTCTTTCCTTAGCTTTGGCAGATACATTATCAGGTTTAAATCAGGCTGTCTCATTTCCTTCTATTCCCCTACTGAAGAAGTTGTATTCCGAAAGGGCCATTTTCTCTTCCTCAAGAGTGTTTTAAGAGAGCATTTAAAAACAAACAAAACCCAACTACAAAGTTTGTGGATGGAGACTTGGTGTCATTGCAGCTGTCTACATTGATTAATTAATCAGTTTAATATACTTCCCTTTAAAATACATAATCACATCTGAAGTTGAAAAAGTTTGATTTAGAAAACTGATGAACCAGTAGCTCAATGGATGTCAAACTGGAGTTTTAAAATCAAGTCACGAATTCTACTTCAAAAATACCTTGGGGAGCATGCCAACATTTAATTTTTCCCATGGTTCAGGATTGGTTTTCCATAGGAATTTATTTCCAACTGAGAATAGTGTCACTCCAATCAATCATTCTCTTGCTTTCTTGAGCAATAACAGACTAGTGCATATTCTGTGGCTGTCATTTCCTACATTACTGATTTGATTTTTGGATGCATTTAGTATCTTGCCTCAGGAGTTTACCTCCTTGGCTACAATTTCTATCACGCTGTTCCAGTTTCTTCTGTGATCTAGCTTGTGAACCAAATCTGTGGTACAAATAATTCTACCGACTTGAATATATCATCACCAAAAGTTGGCTTTACAGTGATAGAGACTTATTCCTCAAGGGGTATCGGTTTTTGGTTGGAGGTGGTAGTGGTTGTTTAATGTGTTTGATGAGTAAAGAATCAGATGAATTATATGGAATCATTTTGATATAACAGATATTTACATACAATAGAAGTAATAATAAAAATAGCTTAATTATTATGGAAATCCAGGAGTCTAAATGATTTTTTAAAATTTGATTGACCCCCAAAAGAAACTCACACCTGGATCAGATTTAGAATATTAAAGTATTAGGTTTAGAAGAGACCTTCATAAAATCATCTAATCTAGGGTAACCTTGCACTCAATTTAGGATTCTTACTGGGGACAAACTATGAAGAAAGAAGTAGGTTGCCTGAATGTAAGGATATACTAGAATGGTGTTTGCATAAGTGTGATTGTATTGTAACATGCTACTATCTCTATGAAACCTGAAGAATTTCATAAAACATATATGCACATTCAAAACAATCCAGATGTTCAACATTTTGTAGATGAAAAGAATCAAGTTGTTTGCAACTTTCAATTTTCAACTGGATCTTGAGTATTTCAAAAACAAATTGTAGACATAGTAGAACCATGGATTGCAATGTAGTTGAGCTGAAGACAGATTTTTGAATGATAATACTAGTGGCAACTATGGTGTCCATTCTTAATCTCTCTCTCTCTCTCTCTCTCTCTCTCTCTCTCTCTCTCTCTCTCTCTCTCTCTCTCTCTCTCTCTCTCTTCTTTTTCTCTCTTTCCTCTATCTCCATCTCTCTTTCTCTGTCTCTGTCCCTTCTCTCTCTGTCTCTCAGTCTCTCTGTCTCTCTCCTCTCTGTCTTTCTCTCTGTATGTCTCTGTCTCTCTCATTTGGGATTGTATAGACACAGGTGTAGCTACACTCTTACTGCTCAACAAACATATTAAAACCCTAATTTTGGCAACTGTGGCAACAGCAACATCTGTCTGCTATAATATTCAGGATAAATGTTTCACCACCTTCCTGATTGCAGCCTGGCCCCCTTTATCTTTTATTTTTGCACACATGGAGTTAATAAAGGCAAGAGAGAAAAGATTTGGAGGGTGTATGAATCTGGCCATTTCATAATAAATGAGCAATAAAAGTAAGGTAATTGGAAATAATTGGACATAATTTATGCACCTTGACTAACTTAGTTGCACATTAAGTTACTACTTTTGCAGATAGTCATTATCAATTTTCATTTACTGAATTTCATTGAAGTGAAATCAAGATGTTTTTAAATGTAATATTACTTTCCCTTAATAAAGAAACAAATTGCAGCGACAAAGCATTTAAATGGACATTTAGCAAATTTCACTGAGATTCTTTGAAGGTGTTTGAAGAATTTAGTGAATTGGATCCTGATTATGTTTTCAAATTAGTTACTTTGGCAACTCAGATGTAGCATTCATTAATGCTGATTATTTTAGATATTTTTGAGCATAAAACCATGGATACTACATAGTCGAAAGACAGGGCTAAGGGAAAGGAGTAATTATGTGTGCTGATAAATCAGTGCTCCCAATTTTGCCTAACTTGGTATGTCTATTCCATTTCTGAAAAATACAGGGTTACGTTTTCCCTAATGGTTGTCATTCTTTTGAAATAATTAGGTACTTAGATAATTATGCTAACCTTTCAAATCCCAGGATACTACTTAGTGGTTTATTGATTGATTAGTGCTACTTTGCAGTATGACATTGTCTTCTGGCTTATCAAACTGTGCCTAAAATCATTTGGGCCCTTTAGGGGCCTGTAAAGAAAAAGTATTATTTTTTTGGCCTTTTTTTCACCCCAGAGATATCTTTCTATAAGCCTCCAGGGATAGGTAGAAACATGGTAAAATGAAAAAAAAGAAAGAAAAGCTTTGGACTTGGTATCAGAGGACCTGAATTTGAATCCTGACCCTGCCACCTCTTTGATCTTGGCCAAGTCTCTTAAGTTCTCTGGGCCTCAGTTGCCTCGTCTCTAAAATGAGGGATTTGTACTAGGTGACTTATAAGTCAAAGATTCCTTCTGGCTCTAAATTCATCATACATCATACCAAAGGAGTCCTTTTGAGCATATTTCTTCTTAGAATCTCCCCAGCACTATTTGGTCTTTATATTAGTAATTTCAGTTTCACGTCCAAAGTCATCATACTTTGTATTTACACCTATCCACAGAGGGTTGGTTTTCTGAGCCTCATCTGTCTCTCTTTGGGCCCTCACTGCTTTCCACTCCCTCCCTCATCATACAGGAATTCTGTTGTCATATAGAGTGGGAAGAACAGTATTGAAGGAGGTTGTACAACTCCTATTAATTACGCCAATTCCTTGTCCCAACATTCTTAAGGGTCCTCATTGCCTGAACTTTAACTTGGTCCTTAAGTCATAGTCTACACATTTGCCATGTCAAGTGGCTCGCTGATAAAAGGAAAAAAAAATGTAACCATGACACCTTTTTAAGTTTAATCTGCATTATCAACACATTTTTTTGTCACTTTCTTAATTAAAAAAGCCCAACAAAACAAGACTGAAATTGTAATATTTGCTGCTTTCAGAGGTGAAAATGTAACAGTTGGTTCTCTCCAGCCAGTATGAACTGTCTCCAACATATCCCTGTTTACCTTCTACTATTTCCCTTCACAATTCTCATGTTCCATGATTTCCCTCTAGGCCTAAGATCATTGGTAACTTTAAGTCTTCTTTTGTGTGACTCTCACTACCTGGACTTCCAATTTTTCCTACTCCTTCATTCCTTTAAGATCCAGTGGAAAACTTACCTCCTCCACTTATCCTTCTGAAAAAAGATCGCATTAATGAAATGATTATACTTAGGGAAATAGTGTGGTTTGGTAAAAACAAATCACAGTCTTGGAGTAAGGAGAGACCTCAGAGACCATTCCTTTTAACCAGAGCAAGAGTTCCATTTACATCTTCCCTTAAAGATCCTTAGTGTGGAGAAACTCATTATTTCTCATAGAAACTCATTCCACTCTTCACAGGATTATAGATCAAGAAGTAAAAGGGCACTTAAAGGTCATCAATTCCAAGCCCTTTTTACAGATGAAGAAACTGAGACCTACAGAGCTGGAATGACTTGACTAAGGTAACATATGGAGTAAATGGCAAAGCTTTGATTTGAATTAAGATTCTGTAACTCCACGTCAATGCTTCTTTCATTGTTCCATGCTATTTTTGAGCTCTAGATATTTTTTTCCTTAAATTGAGCTAAAATTCAGCTGTCTGTAACTTCTCTCAGCTACTTCTAAGTCAGGCTCTATTAGCCAAGCAAAGCAAGTATAATTCCTTTTTCTTGTGAAAACCCTTCAAACATTGGACACAATTATCTTGTTTTCTTTAAGTCTTCTTTTCTCTCCTCTAAACACCCCTAGTTTCTTTAATTGATCCTCAAAGGTGCTCAAAGCTGTTCATTTCACGACGGGTCAGTCGACCAGGGTTCAAGTCCTGGTTCTTTCACAAGCTCTATATGTACCTTGGATAGGTCACTTCATCTCTCCTCAATCCTTTTTTTATTTTTTAAGAAAAATTTGAGATGTTTATGTGGTACTTATAGTATGAATAACTATTGTTGTGATGTGGTCTTTAAAATAGTTCCTGAAAAAGGAGATGTAATTTGTATTTAGAGGCAATTAGGCAATGGTCCCCTGAATGTTAGGGTCAGCCCTAGTGCTCACCTGCTGCCCAACACTCAGCAGGAACACTAGACAGAGGTGGAAATAGCTGAGAGAACAGGACACTCATTTTAAGGACAGCCTCTGCTTTCTGGCCTTGCCCAACCCTATGCCTGTTTTTCAAGTGGGGAGGGCTGTGTTTTCACCAAAATTCTTTTTGAAGACCTTGATTCTTGGCATCTCCATGAATAATTTAGCTCCCTTTCTGATTTGCATAAAGCAAATACAGCTGTCTTCTTAGAGATGCCAACTCGTTAATTTTATCTGCAAAGAACTATCTACTTTTGTTTTTAGGTTGCTATATGTTTAAATGGCCTTTAGTCAAATGCCATGGGAAATAATTTCCTGTTCTCTGGGTCAAAGAAAGCAGGGGATAAATGCTCTCTACTGCCTGAATCTGAGCTCAGGTGTAAAAAAACAATGGCTGTCCTGCTGTTAATTAAAATCCAGAAGTGGAATGGCTGATCTCCCGTTTCTGTTTCAATGCTTCTCATCTTCCTTCCCCAGCATTCCCACGTGACACATCCTATGGCAATTCCATAGCTTTTAACATTGTCAAGTGTGACAGAGGGCTTAGGTCACAGATTGCATTTTTTAGGGCCATATGTTACTGTGGTGTGTGCAATGAGCAAATGAAGCAACTTGCTATTGATCCACCTCCAGGCTTTCTACACGAGCCAAACATTCTCTCTGGGATGCCCACCAGTTTACTTGAAACAAAAATAGACCTACAAAAAAAGCCCCATCTATGGAATAAAAAGCATGTTTGGTTTGAATAACATGGAGAAGGGCAACCAGGGTGAATAAACTACTAACAGATTTTCCCCAGAAAAACAGCACTGTACAGCCCTGTCACATAAAGATCTAGTAAATCAGAGAGATATTTGCTAGGCAAGTGTTCCCTGGGTGCTCAACTACATTCTAACCTCCTCAAAGGCATGGTCTCTTGTATTTCTTGGCATCTCCCATAGCAGTAGACACTGGGTCTAGTGCTGTCATAGAATATTTTCATTTTATGGCTTTCGAGTTACCATAGATCCTTGTTTTTCCCAATATAGGCTCCTCCAGAATATAGAGTATATACTTAAAATAATAACAGGTGACACTAATATAGTCCTTTACATATACTCATTTGCATATACCCATTTATATTTGTTTACATACTCATTTAAATATAACATATTATAGATGTGCATATATACATATACATGAACATGCATATAAATGCACAAACACACATAAACATACATATGCACATGCATGAACATATACATACATATATACACCTACATGTATACGTACATCTACTACATTTTGACCATCATCCCAACTTCCTTCCTAGTGGAAAATTGTACTCTGATTCTGAAATGCCTTGGGCTCTGATAGGTGAGCTTTTGATTTAAATTGTACCAACCTAGGTTTCACCTTGCTTCCTGACTATTGGCTCCAAAGCAGGCTGCACCACAGAGTGTGGTACAAGCCTCTCTGTCCCCTCCACTCCCAACTGCCAAGGTACCATTTCTGAGTTTTCTTTACCCATTAGAATTTAAGCTCCTTGAGGCCAGGAATTGTTTTTCTTGCTTATTTTGTATCCCCAATGCTTAACATAGTACCTGACCTAGAGCAACTACTTAGTAAATGCTTTATCTATCTGTATGGGCACTACTAGTATTATTCTCATTTTTACAGATATAAAACTAAGTCTCTAAAATGTTCAATGATTTTTCTGGGGTCCTGGAGCTAGTGAGTGTTGGAGGCAGGATTTGAATCTATGCTGACTTCAGATTTGGTGTCTCTCTGCTATACCCTCCTGTCTTTCTATCATTGACCTTATGGCAGCCTGTCCCTTTGCCATCTTTGAATATATGGAGTTAGCATTCCTTATATGGTATTAATACCACCTTTTTCCTGTAAAAAGTGGGGGTCAGGGAAAGGAGTGATTATGGAGGATAAACACAATTTTCCTGAAAGGGCAAAGAAAACCCTAATAAACAAGGAAAAATAAGTTCAATTGTAGTCCCCATTCAGCTTTTATATGAGACAAATTTGTAGATAAAAGTATTATTTATTCTCAAACTCAGTATTTTCTCAATTCTCCTCTTCTAGATGTGTAAATATATAGTAATAGAAAGAGGAAGGGAGAATAATATTCTTCCATGTGCCTCTGAGATTCTGAGGTGGCTGGGTTTGGAGTTGAATGACTATCAAATTAGCATGGAAAAATTACCATGATGCCACCTCCACAAGAGACTCCAAAGTTTCATCTTGTTGTAGAGGTACTTTTGATTCTTGAAAGTTATGTGGGTGCAAGGTGAGGTCTAGGAGGGTCTATCTAGCTGGGAAGTCTTTACATAGAGGTCAAAAAAGTTATATCAGACCAGATGTCTGAGAATCTGCTTAGTTAAGCATGGAGAGGCTCATTGCCAGAAGGTTGACTATCAGAGGATGTTTTTTTTTGATGGAAGAAGGTATCAAAGTGAGCCTGGAAATGAAATTAATCTCGTGAAATGAATGAGAAGAAAATGAGAGTGAAGAAAGTTTAACAAACCATATTGCTGACACTAAAAATAGTGCAGATAGCAAACACATATGTGTGAAATGGAATACACCTTTCAACTTTTTGAAGGAATTTATTTTTATAGTAGAACTCTGACATCTGGACTATGCCACCAGCATATATGATGTACTAGGCAAGGAAGTACCCAATGGCACTTAAGAAAATGAAGGCAGGAGAAGGGCTAAGTGTCACTTGATACATACACAAGAAGTCTTTAATCTTTTCAGGTACTATGTGACAGATTCTTAAGTTATCTCAAAGAAGGGAAGATTTGAAATAATAGCACTTTATATAGCACTTTAAGGTTTCCAAAGAGCTTTTCAAGTATTTTCTCATTTGATCTTCACAACAACCCTGGGAAGTAAGTGCTCTTATAATCCCCATTTTATGGATATAAAGAATCTGAAGCAGATACAGGTTAAGTGACTTGCCTAGGGTCACATATCTGGTTAAGGGTCTGAGGCCAGATTAGAATTCAGGGTCTTCCTGAGGCCAGATCCAAAACTCTATCTACTATTTACCTAGCTGCCTATGATTGAAGAGATCACAGATGGTGCTTTTAACCAAGAAGAGATGACCAGGAAGATTAGCAGCAATTACTGTATGCTGATTTTCTTATTTCTATAAAATCTTCATGGTCATCTTGGTCTATGTAGGCACTGAGGGTATCCTTGTTGAAACCATGAAAGCAGGCATTCTCTCCATGAGAAATATCTTGTGCAGAGTACAATGGAAGAATTCCCTACTGATAGTAAAGTTTTCCAAGTATGCTGAACAGTAAGCAACTGCATCTCATAATTTGTTCTTGTTCAGTTGTCTCAGTAATGCCTGACTCTTCATGGCCCTATTTGGAATTTTCTGGGCAAAGATACTGGAGTGGTTTGTAATTTCCTTCTCTAGCTCTTTTTGGCAGATGATGAAACTGAGGCAAATAGGGTTAAGTGGTTTGCCCAGGGTTACACAGCTAGTAAGTGTCTGAGGCCAGATTTGAACACAGGAACATGAGTCTTTCTGACTTTAGGCCTGGCAGCCTATCCACTGTGCCACCTAGCTGTCCTGAATCCTATAATACTTTGCTTTGAATCTCATAATGCTAAACAGCTTCCTTATTGAAATATACAGTAATGGATCAGGCATCAATCTAATTATCTTTATTGGAGAAATTATCCTTTATTGGGAAAAAAACCAAAAAGTGGATGAAAAACAAATACTGCTCAGACTATATAATACAGCTAAATGGGTGACCACTCATGTTTAGGTTTAACAGGTGTCTTTTTTCCACACTGGAGGAGAAGTTCAGCTTACCCCACAGGTGATTGTAAATGCCTTTTTGTCCCCTGGGGTTATAATAGCAGACCTAGTGAAGATAGTTCTTATCAGCCCTTAGGGAGCATTTGACACTCTTAGAATTCAGTTTTGTGTGTGTGTGTTTGTGTGTGTATGTGTCTGTGTGTGTCTGTGTTATAGTTGAATTTAATTGGTGCCCCAAAATGTCAGCCTTTGTAATTTAAGTTCATGAAATTTATTAGCATTGTAGATATTCTCCTCATATTCCATCTAATAGTGTGTCTTATTCTGATGGCTTATCACTGATATAAAGAACTACAGAAGGATTTTGTTCTTTTTTTTTTTACCATACCTATGATTTCATTGGCATAGGGAGCTTCCAGTGAAGAAACTCTACAAACACATCTTGTTCTTGTTTAGTCTTCTTCAGTCATGTCTGACTCTGAGACCAAATTTGGAATTTTCTTGGCTAAGATACTGGAGCAGTTTGCCATTTCCTTCTCCACTTCATTTTACAGATGAGGAAACTGAGTCAAACAGGGTTGAGTGACTTGCCCAGGCACACACATCTAGTAAGCATTTGAGGCCATAATTGAACTTGGGTCTTCCTGACTCCAGGCCCAGAGCTCTATCCACTATGCTACCTAGCCATCCAAAGTGTATTGCAGTGAGAACTGATCAGAAACTTATAGTCTTAGAGTTGGTTGAGGGATCCTGAGAGGTTAAGTGATTTACCCTGGGTGACACCATCAGCATGTGTCAGAAGCAAGATTAGAATTCAGATCTTCCTGATTACCATGCCACCTCACCATCCACCATCCCAAGCAGGCTCTCAGTCTTTTATGCAGTTTCATAAGTCTTTACTCTTCTCTATCAGGTTAAGTATGTAGCATGTCATTCACAGATATTCTTCTTAGATAAAGCAATAATCTCTTTTAGAAGGCATAAAACTAGTTTTTATTGTTTAATTCTAAAGTTTTTTAACCTCTGTCTTTAGTGTGATGTATATTCAAGTATTGTGAGAGCCATGGAAAAAATTCCACTTTATATCCTTTGGATCCACCGATATTTATGTTTAAAGAGCCAAATGAATGGATCCATTTTTACACCTGTGTTACATATTTTACTGTTTTAATCTCATTAATCTTATTTCCTTATATTTCCCTTATGCCACACTCATATTTCTTGTGTTGTTAGCTTTGTTTTAATTACATGAATCCTATTTCTTGCTCTATGCCGCATCCGTGACCAAGATGTTATTCATTTTTAAAGGAATATTAGTAGTGCATACCTAACCGCATAGTGGGTAGAATACCAGACTTGGAATTAAGACCTGGAATCAAATTCCAGCTGTGTGACCTTGGGCAAGTCTCTCAACTTCTCTGAGCCCCTGTCTCCTTGTCCATGAAGGGGGGGCGTTGTATTAGATGATGTCTAAGGTCCTTTCTAGCTCTAAGGCGGTAATCCCAGTTCAATTGAAATGAATAACTAGAGATGATAACGACCATTTTCTTCTTCGAACTTTCCCGGTAATTTGTGCTTTTATTCACTGCCTATATTTGCTCTGCTTACTTTTATGCATGTCCATTTTCATCTTGTAGGTCCTTTTAGAGTAGGCATTACAACTCATTTATCTCTATATCTCCCTCAGTACATTTCAGAGGCCTTTGCAGATAGTAATGATGCTCAGCTAGCAACTGTCATTGTGGAAGGCATTTTTAGATGAGGAGGAATGGGTGGGTTTCACACTCTCTAAGTATGCCTGTGTGACTTGTAAAACTTTTGAGAGACATAGTTTCTGGAAAATTAATCATTGTGTTAATCATGCTAGCATATAATTAATAAAAATGTCGGTGGCACTCCCAAATGCCAAAGATCCCTAATGGAACCCACTCAATGTTTATATGCCCTTGGAAGAGTGGATGTTTCTGAGGGTGGCAATCAACTCTGATTGGTTAACAAGTAATGAGAGAATGAATATTATAATGCCAGATGGGCTTATTCTAATGAGGGTCTGGGGGACTCGACTCCAATCACTCAGTCTTGGTCAAAGAGAGTTACCTATAGCCGTATCACCCTACCTATGGTAATCTAGACAAAATGGATAATCCACTTTTCCCCAGGCCTGTCTGTGTAAAATGCAATGTGCCAGCATCCATCAATTTACCTAAACTAAAATGTATTTACCTTCTGAACAGATCTTAGTTTTTTCTCATTATCAGCTCTGTACTTCAAAGGCTGCCTGAATAACCTACAGGGGCTGATTTCTGAATGAGGAAATAGAAATGGGGAAATCCTTGGTCCTAATTCAATAATTGGTTATTAATATAAGAGAAAAATAATCATTTCTTTCACCTGGCTCCAACATGTGAGCTGACTTCTCCAGAGTTCTCAGCATGGTTAGTCATTCTCCAACCTCTCTCTTGCCACTAGTGGGGAGGAGAAAACCCAAAGGCCCCTAGGGCTGAGTTATGGGGGTACTCAGAGGTGAAATGGGAGGCCTTGGTTTCACGTGGCTTCCTTTCTTTGACGATAGAGATATCTTAAATACATAGATAATAAATAAAATCCATAAATACTCTGAATACCTTGGAAATCTGTTGATTGACAAGCCATGTTGGTGGTCTCCTAGACAGATGACTCTAGTAAAATCAATTATTTGCAAGTCCTCTCTTCCCTTTCCACATCTCCTTGTCACACTATAGTAAAAATATCAACTCAGAAGGTAAATAAAATTCTTTATTTAGAAAACCATTTAAAATTCCAAAGACCATTAAGCACAATTTGAAATAACATACATATACTTGATAATGTATCTTGCCACTCATTGCTTGTGGCAATAAAACTGAAGGGAGACACAGAGAATGAAATAAATTTGCCATTGTTTCAGTGGTTTCTCTGAATTGGCATAATTCAGTCACTCTCTGCTGGATACTGTTAATAAGCCTAGTGTTGATCCAGGGGAAGGAAAAGGCTCCAGCTGCTTAGAGTGAGTCTCCTGGAAAACATATTCTTTCTGCTGTTACTTTTATAGCTCCTGCTGGCTCACTGTCTACATTCCTCTACAGAGAAATTTCAAAGTTGCCACTGTAGTGGAAAATTCTACTTTTCAGTCTTTATCTTGCCTTCTCTAGCTTCTTTTCATCCCAGGTTGGCCCCAATATCTTAGTGAAATCTTAAACTTAAGCTTCAGCTTGACTTTTGAGACACCTTGTACAACACTTCAACTAGTTAGGTGCCTTTTATAAGGCAGCCAGGCCAAGTCTTGATAGGATGTTTATTACAGTAGTAATTTATTAAATGTTCTCACATATCGAATTGAAGAGAGAGAACTACAAAGTAGCTTGAGAGGATAGGGAAAGTAGAAGATGGAGAGGTTGAATATACTGATCATTCATTTTATATAGACACATACACGCAAATGCAGAGAGACATAGACTTTGAGATAGTGAGACACAGAGAGACAGAGACAGAAAAAGACAGAGATGCAGATGGAGAGTGAGACAGAGATGGAGACAGACAGAGAGACAGGGAGAGAGATGGAGGCAGAAAGAGACACAGAGACAAAGAGGCACACAGAAAGAAGAGAGTGAGAGAGAGGGGAGAGACAGAGAGAAAGAGATAGAGAGACAGAGACAGAGACAGGGAGACAAAAAGACACAGAGGGACAGAGAGACACACAGAGAGAGACAGAGATAGATGGAGAGACAGAGAGAAGCAATAAGGAGAGATATGCCTTCATCCTATAGGATCCTAATAGTGTTCAGAAATATTGCTTTATGTTTCCCTCTGCTCCTCTTTGCTTTAGTACCTTAGATCTACCTTCAGAAAGAAAATCAGAGGCCATCTAGCTTAACTCTCTCATTTTACAGATGAGTAATGGAAGCCCAAGAGAGGTTAAGCAACTTGCCCCAAATCACACAGTGGGATATAAACCCGGGTCCTTTGACTCCAGGGCTCTTTCTCCTATCCTACTCTGACTCTTTTTGTTCTCTGTGTGCTACATTTTATCCTTCTCAAAAGGATCGCTGAGGCTTCATTCTACTCTTACAAAATGGATTTATTAGAAGTTTTAAAGGAGGTTTTTTAATCTTCACCAGGAATCTCCTACCTCTTAAATCCCTCTATTCGTGTGACCAGTTATATTTTAATAAAATTATCTTAATTAAACAAGTATATTACCAATATATCACATCATTCCCATATCACCATTGTTTCATAGGGTAAAAACCAAAGGCTTAATGACATAATAATAGTGATAATAACAAATAGCATTTATATAGTACTTTAAGATTTGCAAAGCACTTTACAAATATTTCATTTCATCCTTACAATAATCTGGGGAGATGGGTGCTAGTCTTATCTACATTTCACAGATAAGGAAACTAAGGCAGGTAGTGGTTAAATGACTTATCCAGGACCACATTTTAGTGTCTGAGTTAGGATTTGAACTCAGAGTTTCCTGACTCCAAGTCTAGTACTTTATCTACTGTTGACCAGGGAAGCAAGAAACCTAGAATCCAGTTCTGCCTCTATCCTTAGCTAGCATGGTAACTTACACATAGTAGGGACTCATTATTGACTCAGGACAAGTCATTTAAGCTCACGTAGCTATAAAATGAAGTAATTGAATTAGATAGTCTCTTAGGTTCTTTTCAACTTCTATGATATTTCCTCCATCTCTCATGAACACTTTGCCCAGCTTTATGTAAGGGATGTGCCAATTTGCTGTTACTTCCTATATCATAATTTGCTTTTGACTCATGTTCTAAGATTCAAGAGCCCCTAAAACTATTAGTCATAGTAAACTAGTTTTATCATTAAGTGATAACCTTTGGTTGCTTGAGGCTTTGGTAGCTTCCCTTTGGAAGGAGGAATTTATGAAACAGTCCAAAAAAGATATGTTACTTTTTTTGTAAAATATGCAACCTCAGGGCAGCTAGGTGGCGCAGTGAGCAGAGCACCGGCCCTAGAGTCAGGAGAACCTGAGTTCAAATGTGACCTCAGACACTTGACACGTGTACTAGCTGTGTGACCTTGGGCAAGTCACTTAACCCCAATTACCCTGCCAAAAAGCAAAAAAAAAGCAGCCTAAAAATTTATTTATTAGAAGAACACTTTGAATACATACATACATATGAGTATGTGTGAGTATATATTTATATAGTTATCTTCATGTTAATGACTCAGGACCAGCTCAACTTCAGAATAAAGTACTATGTTAAATCTGTCCCAGAATTTTTAGCTTCCACAGCTCTAAGGAGTTAAACTTTCTGGTCCCTTCTAGCTCTAAAATTCTATTGTTCTATGATTTAATGCAAAAATCTGACATATAGACTGAAAAATTGAATTTTCTTTTGTATTGCAGGTATACAAAGATGAAGACAGCAACCAACATCTATATATTTAATTTGGCTATGGCAGATGCTTTGGTTACTACCACTATACCTTTCCAAAGCACTGAGTATCTGATGAATTCTTGGCCCTTTGGAGATATGCTGTGTAAAATTGTGATTTCTATTGACTACTACAATATGTTTACCAGCATATTCACATTGACCATGATGAGTGTTGACCGTTACATTGCAGTGTGTCACCCTGTCAAGGCTTTGGACTTCCGCACTCCCTTGAAGGCAAAGATTATCAACATATGTATCTGGTTATTATCTTCCTCTGTTGGTATATCTGCTATAGTCCTAGGGGGCACCAAGGTCAGAGAAGGTAAGTGTGTTCGATGTTTAACTCTTTCAGTCTTACCGAAGCTTCCCTTCCTCCTCCTCCATCAATAGAAAATTCTGGTACAGATTATAATCAGAGATAATCGACTGAGGGAACAAACTTGAATTCAGGGGGATCAGGAAAAAGGTTCTTGTAGACAGTAAAATTTTAGTTGGGATTTGAAGGAAATACACAGATAGTTATATGGAGGGAGAGAGTTCCAGGCATGGGAGACAGTGACCTTCTTTTATTCCAGTATTCATCTTAACCTGTAGTAAAGGGTACCACTTACTAGTTGGGACAGCAAGGTGTTGTAGTAGATAGAGAGCTGCATTTGTAGTCAGGAAGACCTGAATTCGAAACATACTTAGCTATGTGACCCTTGGCAAGTCACTTGATCTCTTTCTCACTCAGTTTCCTTATATGTAAAATGGGGATGTAAAGTAGTTTGCAAACCTTGGAGTGCTATTTAAATCTATATCTGCTACTTAATTGTTATTAAACAAAAAATATTTAGGTTTAAGCTATTTCATTATTTCAAAACATTCATGATTCCTCAGTGTGGACATTCCTACAGTTCTTCAACTGTTGCTGTCATGTATTGCTCTGATTAAAAAAAAAAAAACCCAAGCAATAACAATAACAAAACATTATCCAGTGGCCATCCTTTTGTTGCCAAGACCTTTTGAATTTAGCCTCTGATGCTAAATATCCATTCTGTTACCAGCTTGATTTAGACTCAAAACCTCTTCTGCTTGGCCGGATCTGATAGACTTTATACTCCTCTGATACAGCCCTTGAAAATCTAGGGTCAACTCCACTATGATTATTTCCAATTTATCTTGTATATAGCTTGTTTGTACATGGCTGTTTACAAGTTTTCTCTACCATTAGACTGTAAAGTTCTTGGGAACAGAGGCTGTCTTTTGCCTTTCTTTGTGTTCCCAGCACTCAGCACAGTCTGGCAGGCACATAGAATACTTTTAATGAATGTTAATTGACTGAATGAATGAGACATCAGAATAAGACTTAAGTGCAGGTAGACATGAAGTATTCTTTAGAAAAAGTAACTGAAATTTATCTATAGCAATTTAAGGTTTCATGGCAGTTTACCTATATCATCTATCACAGCCCTGGGAAGTAGGTGTTGCAGATATTATCCTATTTTATAGATGAGAAAAATAAGCCTCGGAGATGTTTTGTTTACCCATTGTCACAGAACAGAGATGGACTTTGGATCCGGAGAAATCCTTTTTCTGAATCCAGCATTCTTCTTACTATAATATACTGCCTTAACTTATACTGCCTTACTTTTAACTTTGTACAATAGATTTGATCTGAAAATATAAATAATTTCTAATTTGTTCATATTTTATATAAATTTATTATATAAAATAATATATATTATTAAATTATATACTTATATATAATTTATAAATAATGTATAAATCAAATATAATATAAAATGAGTAAAGTAATAATAATAATAGCATTTAGATAACACTTTTAGGCTTGCAAAACACATTACAAATATTATTATATTTTATCCTCACAGCGACCCTGAGAAGTAGGTGCTATTATTATCATTATTTTTAGAGATGAAGAAACTGGATCAGTTAGAGGTCATATACCTAATATCTAAGGCAAATATGGTTAGATACTGCATATGTGGAAATATTGATGGACAAGACTCTTAAGACACAAAATAAGTTTTAACCAATCATGATCAGTTTAGATTTTTTTTTTAAGAACAGGGAATTTGGACAAGCAGCTTGCACTAAACTAATTCATGACTGGTCATTATTCTATTCAGTTTACATGAAAATTCATGGGCACCTGATAGACTCAACCCACTGAAGTTCAGATAGAAATCTCAAGCTTAAGAGGTTCACCAGCTTTAGCCACTCCACTAGCAGGCATTACAGATGTGCACAACCACATCTAGTCCTAACCCTTTCTTAAAGAGAAGACATGTTATAGGCTCAAACGCATTTGGCATTTGTTTCTTATGTCCTCAGAGAAACAAACTCATAAGAGTCTATTTTAAATCTTAGGTCTTTGTGTATAATTAGAAGTCAGAGTCAAGGTAAGGAATTATAGATAGAAATTTCCTATAGTGTGTGAAGAAATGGGCTAAGTGATAGGAGAAGAATATACTTTTACTGGACACCAAATCAGCACAGAAAAAAATATTGCTTTTGTAGGGCAGTCCATAAGAAATTTTCCTTTATAAAAATTTTCTAAGAAAAGAGTTATTATACTTTGCATTGAATATTAAGCATGTTACAAAGTTTTGGAAATTGACAACATGATGTGGTAGAAAAAGTACTGGAAAAACAGTCAGAAGACCTGGGTTTGAATCCTGGCTCTCATACTTACTATCTGGGTAAATCAAGGCAATTCATCAAACTAAGATTGGTAATGAACACTCAGATTGCATTTAGAGGTACAGTATGTAGGGGCAGGGAGTTAGTAATTTCACTGTCTTGATTCTCCCATGGTCAGATTACAACTGGAAGTTTGTATTAAGTTCTTGACGACACATTTTGGGAATGTTATGGATATGCTGGTGAGCACCCACAATGATGAATGCACTAATGCTAAATGAGGATGGATTAAGAAATGGTGGGTGTTTAGCTTGGAAAATAAATTACTTGAGACTTCATAGACATCTTTCAGGTGCCTGAAGGACTGTCATATGTGAGCAGGATTATACTCCTTGGTCTAAGAGCAACTAGTGGATGTTTCTGAGACAGATTAAGACTTGGTAGGGGGAAAAAAAATCTTCCAAACGAGAATTTTACAGGCACAGCCTGCTTTTTGGTGGTGGAAGCTTCTCTCTCCCTAGAGGTTTTAAATTTAAGGCTAGATGACCACTTGGGTGAGAGGTTGTGTAGAGATAGTGCTTGCTTAGATACAGGGTAGACTCAGTGGCTTCAAAAATCATAAGGCATTTTAACAAGTTATTATGATATATTAAAATTACATATTTCTACAACTCATAGGCTTTCCTCTACTAAACTCTTTAAAGTACCCTTTATTACTATGATTGGCAGCTAGATGGTCCAGGAGATAGGGCACTGGAACTGGAGTCAGGAAGACCTATATTCAAATCTGGCCTCAGACACTTACTAACTGGATGACCCTGCGCAAGTCACTTAACCCTGTTTGTCTCAGGTCTTCATCTGTAAAATAAGCTGGAGAAGGAAATGACAAACCATTCCAGTATCTTTGCCAAGAAAACCCCAAATGGGTCACAAAGAGTCAGATACTAAACAAAAAATAATAATTACTACAAAGATTAGTGTACTTGCACTGGAATCTTACAACTATGACTCATCATGGCATGGATAGGATTGTACCAAAAGTTATGACAGCTGGTCTTGAACTCAGGTCAACTACTCAGTTGGAATGTTTTCAGGTGTGGGCTTTGTGATAAACTTGTGTGTCTGCTGTCTGAGTACTGAACTAGACAGGTTTGGAAGAGATCATTAATAAAGAGTGGACAAAGGTCATTGATTTTCTTGGTTTCAGAAACTCATGAAAATAATCTCCTGGGGCATGGGAAAGGTTTAGTCATTTAAAAAGCATTTATTACCTGGCTAGTAGGTTAGAGGCAACTTGGTGTAGTGGGTAGAGAGCCAGCCTAAGGACCAGAAAGTCCTAGGTTCAAGTAATATTTCTGACACTTATTGATTGTCACCTTGGATAAATCACTTAAACTCTTGGTGCTCTAGGCAACTTTGTTCTAAAGTTGCAGAGAAGGTAGCAATCTTCACTGGCAGAGGGAGTTTCCTAAATCAATGAAATCATAGACTCAGTCCCTTTCCCAAATCCCTGTAGGCATGAGATATAGAAACACAAAAATATTCCCTCAAGGGGCTGGAGTAGGATAAAAAAAGTTTACAGGTAAGTAAATACAGGAGATATACAAAACAGATAGAAAATGATTTCAGGGAGAGCGCCAGCAACTGGGGGTTTCAGGAAGAATCTCTTCAAAGTGGAGACATTTGAGCTGAACTTTAGGGGTTCTAAGGGGTTGAGGTAAAGAGGAAGAGTATTTCAAGTATGAGGGATAGCCTGTTGTCTCTAGAAAGGTAGGCTGGAGCCAATTCTGAAGGGCTTTAAAAGTCAAATAGAGGACCTGTATTTATCCAAGACCAGGAGTTTTTAACCTGGTGTTTGTGAACCTAAGTAAAAAATTTGTTCACTGTGTTTCATCATAGTTGGTTTCCTTTGTGATCCTATGTATTTATGCACTTTAAAATATTTTGAGGTGTCTTTAAGTATTATCAATCAGATTTTCAAAGAGCTTCATGACACAAAATAATTTAGGAACCTGTCCTGGAAATAAGGGAGCTCCTTTAAGTAGGGAGTGACACAGTTAGACTCAGGCTTTAGGAATACCACTTTGGCTGCTGTGTCCAGCCAAGGAACAAGTAGGTGGCACAGTGGATAGGGCTACTGGCTCTGGAGTTAGGGGGACCAGAATTCAAATCTGGCTTCAGACACTTATTAGATGTGTGACCCTGGACAAGTCACTTGTCCCCATTTGACAAGAAAGAAAGAAAAAAGAGGAAAAAAGAAAGACAGAGAAAGGAAGGAATGAAAGAAGGAGGGAAGGAAGGAAAGAAGGAGGGAAGGAAGGAAAAAAGGAAGGAAGGAAGGAAGGAAGGAAGAAAGGAAAGAAAAAAGGAAGAGAGAAAAGGAAGGAAGGAAAAAAGAGGACAAGGTAACCTATTGATTACTGAAGAAAATTGGTGGAGGGAGTGCCACCAATGATGAGCCTCAGAAGGACCTTTATAGAACTGACATATTATTTGTGTAGTAACAAAGAAATGACATATTATATGTGTAGTAACAAAGAACAGAGGCAGTTTAGTATAATGAGTAGACAACCAGCCTTGGAGACAAGAAGACTTAGTTTAATGAGTGAATCTAGATGAGATTTTTAACCACTCAACATTCAAGGCAATTTTTAGGAGTTTTCACACAACGTATTCCTTACATAGATGGAATTATGTTAAAACAAAAATCCGGGAACAGACTAAAAGGTTAAATTTGACGAATAGTTAATTAAGAAAAAACCTTTAGACATGAGGTTTAAAATTATAAGACAAGACAACAGATTATGAAGGAAGGCTTTGAAGCTCCTTCTGGAGATTAAGAAAAATGTAGACAATCTAAACTAGAATGTAGACAAATATCTGGCCAAAATATTTATGCCTAAAATGTTCAGACAAATGAATCCATGTTTTAGCTTTAATTTTCATAGTAATTGCCTTAGTTTTCTCTTCCTGTTAAAATTATTTGATACATGATTCATGATTTATTATGACACTCAATACAACTAATTAAACTCTTTTAAATACCATTTACACCTAAAAGATGAATTTTAATATATGAAATACAACTTTTTGGTCACTTCACTTAAGTCTCCCAAAAGGATAATTTTTGTATTAATTTTATTAACTTTTCCTATTATATGATTATAATTAAATGTGTATGTTTGTTCTATTTGGACCTTTTCCCCCTTGAATTATTTAATAAAATTATTTCCATATTTCTTCATTTTCCTTATACTTGACTGGATTATAGTTTTAGTTATAGTCAGATTATAGTTTTCCATAACATAGTGCACTAAAATTTTATTTAATCGTCTTCTATTGTTAGAAATTTAGGTTGTTACAGTTCTTTTTTAAAATTACTATTTTTCTAAATGCGACTAATAGCACTATGAAAATCTTTGAGCAATCAGCTATTTCTTGTCATTGTTTTCGATAACACTTTCAGTATATATTTCAAGTAGGAGAATATTGAGTCAAAAGTATGTCGACTTTTTTTTAAACTTTCACTATGTACTATAAGGATTTTCCTACAAAGAGTCCATGCTTGAAATCCCACCAGCAACCAATGAGTCTACACGTCTCTCTACAGCCCTACTTACATTGAGATTTTTTTGTTTGTTTATATACTTATTTGTACCTCTGCAATTAATAAGGAGATTAAAATTATTTTAGTGATTATGAAGAATTTGGCTTCCTCCTTTTGAAAAAAAAATTCATTTCCTTTGACCATTTATGCATTATGGACTGACAGTTGCCCTTATAAATTTTAATGGTTTTATGGACATTTGCCGCTTTTTTCACTTAATTATAGTAACTTCGTTCATATGTTTCGGAAATTATTTTTATAAAATATGGCAAATCTATCTTGTCCATAATAATTGCTTCTATTTAAGAGGGGGAAAAAAGCATTTTCCTTTCACAATCAGATGAGATTATTCCATTTAGTGTTTATAGTTTTTTATGTTAGAGTATATTTGTTGTTATTCAGTTGTGCCTGACTCTTTGTGACCCTATTTTGGGGTTTTCTTGGCAAAGATATTGGAGGGGTTCGCCATTTCCTTCCTCTGCTCATTTTTTAGCTGAGGCAAGGCAATCAGTTAAGTGAGTTAGCCGACTTTGGTCACCCAATTAGTTAGTGTCTGAGGCCGGATTTGAACTCAAGAAGATGAGCCTTCCATACTCCAGTCCTGGTACTCTATTCACTGTGCCAACTCTCTTTAGAGGCCCAAAATTACCATTTACTTTATTGGCTTTTCATCTACTACTCTTTGACTTGTTTCTGAGTCAGCAAAACAGATTGCCTCCAAAATATTTATCCTTATTAGTATTCACAATAATACCATGCTTTGTAATTTATGCGATGACTAATAGCATGCTGAACATAGCATGCTTTACTTTCTTGTGAGTTAGTTGTTGTAGAAAGTATTTTGATATTTTTAGGAAACTTTTTAAGGAATAAAATTTTCTTATGTCAGGAAAGAACAAAAATCATTCCATGACATTATTGTTAACAATTCCTTTGTTCATTAGTAAGATTTTGTTTTGAAAATGTAAAGAAAAGAGTCCCTCTCTGTACTACCTCAACTATTTTCTCATATACCAAAAGAAAATGAATGAGCAGATAGACCTGAGAAAGAAGGGAGCTGGGCAAGCATCCACTGAATGTAACTTTAATAAGGATAGGACTAGGTTTCTGCTTCTTCCAATATTGAACCAAATCTATTTAACCAAAACGAAACAGGAAAATGGAAGTAATTTTCTAGGTTAAAAGAAGAGAATTCACCATAGCCTTCTTTCTCCATACTGTAGTAAAAAAGTTTAAAAAAAAATTGCCACCATTATTCAGATAATTTCCTAAATTTTTAGTTAAGCCAAAATTATTTTGTTTGCATTTTAGGCAGCAGCCCAAATATATCATATGGGATCCTAGCTGCTGAAAATTATTTTTATAAAAAATGTAAGTCATAGCTTAAAAGTTAGCTTCTTTTTGGAGTCTTTTTCCCCCTTCAGGGGCCTCTCCCTGGAGAGAAGCTGGAATTGAGTGTCTTCTCTTTCAAATCTGGAAATCTGGAAGCCAAAAAATGAGCATCTTTCTTCTCCTTCAAGCTCTCATTTACTTCTTTCCTCATTCAGTTGAAGAACATTGATTTTCACCAATAAGGGAAGTCCCATACAAGTGAACTTTGAGCCATAGATTACATTTATATTTAATTCATTACCAGATTTCTTGTAACATAGTCGAGTTTCTTTCACATTTGTGAGTCTTTGCAAAGTTGCACGGCAGGGTTCAAAGTTTTATTATTTAACACAAGTGGATATTATCTCATACTGTCTGTGGTTTAAAAATTAGAAAAAAATACCTTAAAAGAACTTTATAAAGGCAACTTTCCATTAGAAAAATATCACTTCAGTTCCATATGAAAATTAGTAAAGAAAAATCAATTTTTGTAATTAAAAATTTTATATATTCTGAGGAAATGAACAAGGCTTATTAATCTTATATATTGACTTACACTGTAACTAAAGTACATTATGTGACCTGTGTATAATTGGCTATTTGGTACTCTTTGTCTCTACTGAAAGGTAATTGCCACCATAGGGTATAGCTTTTATTGGTACTTTGCTGGCTTACTTTGTGTGATATTTTAGCATAATTCATTTATGCAAATAGAGAGGCTACTGGGCACGTTTTAAATAATCTCGACCATGTATCTAAAATAATTTATGGGATGTTCTAACCTTCTCTTCATTATTTTTTTCTGTTATTTCTTCCAGATATAGATGCCATCGAGTGCTCTTTGCAGTTCCCAGATGTTGATTATTCCTGGTGGGATCTCTTCATGAAAATCTGTGTCTTTGTTTTTGCATTTGTGATCCCAGTTCTCATCATCATCGTTTGCTACACTTTGATGATCTTACGCTTAAAGAGTGTGAGGCTACTTTCGGGCTCTCGAGAGAAAGATCGCAACCTCCGCCGAATCACCAGGCTTGTTCTGGTAGTGGTGGCAGTCTTTATCATCTGTTGGACCCCCATTCACATATTTGTACTGGTTGAGGCCCTGGGGAGCACCTCCCATAGCACAGCAGTCCTTTCTAGCTATTATTTCTGCATTGCTTTAGGGTACACCAATAGTAGCTTAAACCCCATTCTTTATGCTTTCTTGGATGAAAACTTCAAGAGGTGTTTTAGGGACTTTTGTTTCCCATTTAAGGCCAGGATGGAGCGACAGAGTACTACTAGAGTCCAAAACACAGTTCAGGACACTCCCTACATGAGAGATGTTGATGGGATAAATAAACCTGTATGACTAGTCGTGGAAATGTCGTCCTATAGTTCTCCAGGAAGAGAGGAGTTCAATGATCTAGGATTAACTCAGATTACCACAGCAGTCTGAGCTTGGAAACATAGAATTTTATTTTTGGAAAGACTTTTAGAAGTTCTAATGTTGTGAAGTCATGGCAAGGTCAAGCTGCTATGGCAGTCAAGCTCAGTTCTCACCAAAGTTTAAGACAGGGTTTGAGGACAAAAAAAAAATCTAAGTGGGAAGGTACCTTCTTGAAACCTAGGAGGTCAGACTATCTGACTGTGTTGCTAGGGAAAAGAAAGTCAGATTTCAATCTTCTGAGGCTTAGACTATGCTTCCCAATATTTGCCATGGCCTTATATGCAGAGATATTATTCCTATAGTTGTGTTTTTTCAAAAAGAAAAAGCATTTGCTTCAGAATGAAAGTGAATATTATAATTCCAGATTCTTGCACAGTGGTAGCTTCAAAAATGATGGCCACTGTAAAGTTGCTCACCCTATTTCCCTTTACTCTTCATGAATAATAAGCATTTCCTTTGGTTGTGTGGCAAAAATTTCAGCATAAGCATGGCCTGAATTTATACCTAAAGTGTGCATTGCTTCCATGTATTGTGAAAGACTTTTAATATTTTAAAAATAAAAATAAATTCTTAGGCTGCCAGGAATATAGTTTCTAATATATTTTAGTGTATTTGGTACCTACAGATGATGCTTACTGCTTTTAGCTATGATTCTCTGGTATTTAAGCTGACAAATGGTTAGATATTAAGTCATGCCTTGGAAAATATGTTAGGAAAATCTTCCTTGATCATTTGTGTACAAGAAGAGAACTGGAGTCAGAAAGCCTTTGGTTGATTAAAATATACCAGATCTTCATCCTGAAATATTTTGTATATGTAGATAAAGAATGGGCTGGCCTATCACTAGCTTCTCTTGATATGTGTGCCTAATTTGAAAATAAGTCAACCAGCTAATTCATTCACTTGGAGTGATGACATTGCTGGCAATCATTATAGTAGTTGAAACATTTCTCTACTCATTAAGGTATTTCCTGGGAATTAATCATAGGACTTTTGGAAGCACAAGTATACCTGCTTACTCCCAAAGAGTTAATTTTTAAAGCTTCCTATAAAGTACTTGGATTGATCCCATCATCAGTATACACCAGCAGTTATCTACAGACAGAGCCCAGCTTCACTCTTCTTGTGGTGGGACAGACAGTCAATGAAATGTCATTCCAAGGCAGAGAGTGGAAATGATATGGTTTTGTTTTATTATGCCTTAGCTTGGATCAGACACCACTCAAAGAAGGAATGGTTGAGGTAGAGCCTTAGCATTCCATCCATCTTGCCATTTGGACTCGAGGCTCTAAAGTGAGGAAAATTTCAAAATAGTATAGGTGTAATGGGAGTTGTACCTTATTTGTTCATTCTCTCATCTCCAAAAGCTATGGTACTTTCCTCTCCCTTGTTCATTGCTTTTACATATGCATTGGGCCAAGGAGTAAATTTGGGACTAAGGCTTTTTTTTTCCAGGTAGGCACAAGATGAGCCCCATCTAGGGTTTACAGGGACATGGACATATACACATCTCTGAAACTCTAAGGTATTTTAATTCTTATGGGGATATTCTTTCTTTCTCCTATCGTCTTGTGTCTATGCTATGTTGAAACTAAAACTTGGCACTTGTTAAACAAATATTTTCAAGGTTTACCTCAACTATATTAGCTTGTCTATATCTCAGATCTGCACAGTACCTAACATAGTGTTCCTAAATTCTTTGGACTGTGTGACTGGATATATTTCTAACTGAAAATTAAGAAATTTTTATATCATATTTCATGGAAATATTTAAGCATATTTGTGCTTTTATAGACATATATACATAGGCAAGTTTAATATTTATTGACCATAGTGTGATATACTCCAATACCTCAGCTGCAGAACTAGATGGATATGTGTATACACACACATATACATATACACATATGTATACATATATACATATATGTATATACACAATGGCTTGAGGAACTAACACTAAGGAAGTGGTAAAGTGGTATGTTCCTTTCTTAAGCATATTATACATAATTAATATCCAAGTAATCTCTTATTTCCTAGAGCACTAAACTCCTCTGTTCATATTCTAGGCTCCCCATTGCTGTTTTTACCCTGGGGAGTAAATACAAACTTGAACAACAAGCGTGGGATGAGATTATATGAAGTGTATATCAAGCATCTTCACTCTAATGCTCTCATTGGCACTGGGGTTATCTGAGCCTTGTGTGTGAATGTAGGACATCTGCCCTTCTCTTGTGCCAGGGATGCTCAGAGAATTCTTATGGCACTCATTAGGGCTATGGATGTTCCCTTGCTATTGCTGCCAGTATTTCCCCCAAAAACTTTTAGGGGATTTCTGCAGTAAGAATAACAGTAGGAAGTAACAAAGTATGTTGAAAGATGCGAAGCTTAGGGATATAATAATAAAAGAAGGGTATGATTCATGAAAACCTCTTTGTCAAAAATATAGCCTGGATTTTTATGCTTCTCTCCCAGAAATATTGTTTTGATGTGTGGCAGAAGAAATAATAATTGTGCTAAGTACATACTGTCAGATAATGGCATTACCAAGGGTCTTCTTCTATTAATCCCCTTCATGTAATATTTTGATGCTCCACCCCTCTAATCTCAACAAGAAAGCATAGCAAAATACATGAGTATCTCTCTTAGGCCAGAACTAGACTGTCCAACCTTAGGGACTGCTTCCTCAGTTTTTTTCAGTTTCAATTCCTCCAGCTTCCTAGTTTTCCTAGTGATCTTTTCTGTCACATGGGTTTGTTAAAGATGATTAAGGATTTGGAGAGATGTATAGTAAGATAAATCAGTCAGGATAGATAGGAGGATAGATAGAAAAATGAACAGAAGTCTTCTCGAGTGTCCAAAATCATTATTGTGACCCTGTCTAGAATAGCTTTTCATAAATAGTATTTTTAAAAAGTTACAATTATTGAAATTGAGAAGCAGCCATGGTGTAATGGATTACTGGAAAATCTAGTTTCAAGGCCTCCTTTTGACACATCCTATCCATGTGACTGAGCAAATAACAACTTCTCAGTGCTCTAGACAACTCTTTTACATTACAGACAACGTGCCATCCTAAATTGTCAAAGGGAATTTCTTCACCTGGGGATTTCCTATCCTAATGAAATCATAGGTATAATCTCTAGCCCTCTAGTCTATTGATTTATAGTAATAACTAAAAAGAAATGTTGGAAAATTTCAAAGGACAGTTGCTTAATTCTGAAGAATCAAGTGCTATCTGGGGCTATATCTCTGAGCCTGGCCTTCATCTCTTATAGTGACACTCATCCCCTCTATTGTTATTTATTATGTATAGTGTAGCATGATAGGATATATAATTGCAGTAAAGAGAATACATGTGGCTGGATTTCTACTAGCACTTTCTCAAGGAGAGAATTGTGACTGGGCTGTGTAGTCTTTTCATGAGAATTATTTGATTTAGCAGGAACTTGAAAACAATGTCTAAAAAAGGAAGCTTTTTTGGCCCTAATGAATTCTTCTAGTCTTCAAAACAAAAGTATTTTCTTGTTTCTTTTCTAAGCTCTGATAGAAATATATACATATATTATGTACATACTTATATTCTAAAATCGTTATAAATTATGCATTGTGTATATGGTTGTGCCTTGTGATAAAAACATTGTACTGAAAAAAAGAAACAAAATCTCTCAACCTTCATTTGTTATGTTGATTCATTTATTCTACTACATTCTCTCTAGATTTATATTAAGAAAAATAAGGTATAGTGACTTCATGATATCATAGAGGTGATTGGCAACTATTCCATTCCCATGAAGAGGATATAGAAACATTGAGGGATAAATAGAATCAAAGTAGAATACTGGAATCTAGTTACTTCAGAAATTGCCAGAATCCTATTTTCCCCCAAAGAGCACTGGATATGAAGGAAGAAGAAAACTTGGATTCAAATTCTAGTTCTACTTCTTGCTTGTGTGACCCTGGGCAATTTTTTTCTCTTCTAATAGTGTCAATTCTGCACTTATAAAATGAAAGTGTTGGTAGATGATTGATATGGTGATCTTCACCTCTAAATATTATGGTTCATTTAAATTTAATTTTAAAAGCACTCAAGTGCCTCCTATGTGCAAAGCAGTATGATAGGCCCTGGGAGTAAAAAGACAAAAAAAAACCACCCTAAAACTAAATGGCCCTTGTCTTTAAGGAGCGAGGATCCTAAAATCATAATTCTAAAATTTAGGAGAAACAGCAACGAAAAAGTTGATTTAGAATTAAATGGTAGTCCTCTTTGTTAAAGTGCTTAGTCACGGAAGGGTTCCGTATTATTGGAGGAAGGCTTTTATTTAAAAGGATACATGGATAATTAAGAATCTATCCCAATTATCTTAGTGCAACACAGAAATATGCCATATGTTATCTAGGGATAGTGGCTGAGCCAGATTGTCCCCAGAAGGCCACTATTAAATTTGTTTTACTCAAAGGTTAGGTAGGGCATAGACGGAGTCAGCATATCAAGTTGATCTATTTCTGTCCTTCTATCTTGTGATGAGAAGATAAAGTGGTATCTCCATTTCCTTGCTACTGATCTTCCCTTTGGGGTTTCTCAGCATCTCAGTTGTATAGACCACCCTGAACCCACTCATGTTTGGTTCATTGAGGTTTTACAACACATAGATTTTGTAGGGGTTCTCATCTCATACACATATATAACTTTATATAGCAAAGGTAGTTCAAAGTCTCCTTGCTTTTGGAACAGAATTTAAGCAAAGAGGGGATTACAGTATACCTTATGACTAATTCTTCAGGTCTCCTATATAGCAGTATACTCATGAAGTTACATTCATCATATCAAAACTCAAGGCTAGTCTAAGTGCTGTTTAACTGGGCTTTAATTTGCCCTCCCAACATAATCAGAGAGGGCAGATTCATTTGAAGTAGGTTTCTGTAAGTCAAGTAAGCAAAGAATGAAGGCACAGTGGTGGAGTATGCATCATGTCAAAGTGAAGCTTCTTTAAAGCTCCCTCAAATCTGAAACACACTGCAAAAACAGCAAAACAGGCAAAAAAATTGATTCTTTTTATCCTTCATTCTTCCACTGCAAAGGATCTGTCCTAGAAGAGATGACTTCACTTCTCTACAAGTGGAGGAAAGACTAAAGCAAATGACACCGCTCTGCCAACAAGACCTGAGTCACATTGCCACACACTTGGAACTGATATTCTCCAAAAAGGTCTTAAAGTTCTTAAAGGGTACATCTCTTATAGTGACTACTTAAAGTATTTTAATGGCTTCACAATCATAGCATCTTCAAGCACAATTTAGTTCAATTCAATTTCAACTTTCTTCAACTACCTGCTGTGTACAGAAATAGTAGAGAGCTTAAAATGAAAGGAACTTGCATACATCAGAGATCTTGATCCTTAGGAAACCAGAGGCAAGAGAAGGAATGAACCTGGCAAAATTCATCAGATACACCAAGTGGAGGTAACATTTGTGCTAGACTCTGAAGTATGAATAGTTTTTTTAAAGGAAGAACTAGGGAAAAGAATTTTTAACATAAAGTCAGTCAACAAAAATTTGTTTTTATAAGCCCCCCCACCCCAAAAAGTCCCTGTTCTCAAGGAGTTCACAGTCTAATGTGCAAGACAATATGCAGGCAACTGTGTTCAAACAGGACCAGCTAGGTAGCACAATAGATAGAGTCCCAGGTATGGAGTCAGAAAGGCCTGAGTTCAAATTTGGCCTTAAACAGACACTTCCTAACTGGGGAAATCACTTACTCTGGGCAAGTCACTTAACCCTGTTTGCCTGGCTTCTCTCTTCTATAAAATGAGCTGGAGAAGGAAATGGCAAACCACTCCAATGAACCCCAAATAAAGTCATATAGAACTGGATATGACTGAAACAATTGAGAGAATGTTCAAATAAGATCGATGATCATGATGATGATAAGTAGTTAGTGTTTATATAATGTCTACTATGTACCAAGTATGAGCCTTAGAAATTTACAGATAAACAAGATAAACATAGAAAATAAAATTATATCTAGAAGATAAAGCGCAGGTTATAATTTGGGCTTTAGGAAGATCTTTGACAACTGAGTAGAAAATGTATTAAATGCAGAGAGAAGATGCAGGGAAATCAACCAGTAGGCCATTGCAAAAGTCTAAATGTGAGGTGATAAGGGCTTACATCATGGTGGTAGCAGTGTCAGAGGAGAGAAGAGGAAATATGCAAAGACATTATGGGGATAAAATCAATAGGACTTGGCAACAAATTGGAGATGAGGTGAGAAAGAAAGTGATTAGTTGAGGTTTACACTTAGGTTGCAAGCCTGGGTGTCTAAGGAGATGCTGGTACCTTTGGCAGTAATGGAGAAGTTAGAGAAAGAGGAAAGTTTGCTGGGAAAGATCAGTTTTGGATATGTTGAGTTTAAAATGTCTGTAGGACATTCAGTTCAGGATGTCCAATAGGCTGTTGGAGATAATGCTAGAAGTTAGTAGAAAAGTTAGTGCTGAGTAAATAAATTTGAGAATAATTGGCGTAGAGATTCTAATGGAATACATGTGAGCTGATGAGATCACCAAGTGAAATAATCTAAAGGTAGAAGAAAAGAGGGCTCAGGAAAAAGCTCTTTAGGACAGCAGGGAAGCAATGGGAGGAATTGATTGTAGATTGCCTTATTAAGGAGTTTAGCTTCAAAAGAGCGGAGAAATGTAGGATAATAGCTAGTGAAGATGGATGAATCAAGTGAGAGGTTTTTTTTTGAGGATGAGGGTTGGGTATGTGTGTAGGCAGTAAAGAAGTAGTTAGGAGAGAGAGAAAAAGAGAGAGAGAAACAGAGAGAGAGAGAGAGAGAGAGAGAGAGAGAGAGAGAGAGAGAGAGAGAGAGAGAGAGAGAGAGACAGAGACAGAGAGACAGAGACAGAGAGACAGAGAGAGACAGAGACACAGAGAGAGACAGAGACACAGAGACACAGAGAGAGACAGAAAGAGACAGAGAGACAGAAAGAGACAGAGAGACAGAAAGAGACAGAGAGACAGAAAGACAGAGACAGAAAGAAACAGACAAATAGACAGACTGGCAGACAGAGACATTGGAGATAGGTGAGAGAGCAGGGAAGGTTGAGAGGATAATTTTCTGGTGAGGTAGAGTGAAATATGGTTATGTGCATATAAAGGAGTTTGCTTCTTTTAACAATGAAAAAGGCCACCTCTTTATGTAATATAGAGGTGAAGGCATAAATAGTGACAGAAAGCATTTGAGTGATGTGAGATGAGCAGAAGGAGAAGAAGGGGTTCTCAGAGAATGACTTCATTTTTTCCCCCAGATAAATATGACACTTCTCAACTGAGTGAGGAAAAGGGATGTTGTGGGAGGCCTAAGAAGGGATAAAAAGGCTTGCAAAAGCCTTTGCAGTGAGTGGGATAGTGAGTCAATTATGAGATTGTAAAAAGATTGCCTTGATATAGTGAGGACCCAGTTCAGATTATGTTACATAAATTTGCAATGGATCTACTCAGCTTGGTTTTGTGGCACCTTTATTTAGCATCATGTGAGTAGGAGTGGTGGGAGTAATCCAGGTCTAAGGCTTGTCAGGGATTAGGGAATGAGGAATTTAAGAGAGGAGAACAGTATAGAGTTGAACTGGCTTTCATGGGGAAGGGGAAAAACTACAGTCAATGCAGTGGTGATGGCCAGGGAAAGAACTAAGGTATTAAGGAACTGGAAATCATGGTGAAGATAAGGAGCAGGATTTGTAGTTGTGAGGTGGAGAGAGAAGTGAATTGACAAGAGATTGTGATCAAAGAAGGGAATTTCAGAGTGAATGGAGTTAAGATGGCAAAGTGAGAAGTAGCATTTTTGCCCTAACTCCTCTACAATCTCCTTCACAACAACATAAGAAGTACACTAGACCAAGTTTTGATGGGGAAAACCAAGGAAAATTCAGTGAATCATTTTTTTTCTGGCACAGGGCAGGTTAGAAAGATAGAGGTCTACAGACACTGGGGTAGGGGGCCTGACCAGGAGCACATCATAGAAGCAATGTGAGTCGTAGCAGGATAGCTGAAGCAACTGCAATGGCAGGGAGCATTGCAGTGCCCAGGGAAAGTAAGGGGACTGAACACCCGGGCAGGAGAACACTTGGACAGAGAGAGATCCCAGGGCACCCCTGTATAACTGCAAGGAGGAGGAATGAGTGCCAGCTGACAACTCCACCACCTAGTCCCAGGTCACAGTTCTAAGGCATAGAAATGGTTGCAAGTGAGTAGGGACTATCCAATGATATGATTTCCATAACTGATTACATAAAACATCTTACACTGCTCTTGGCGGTAAACAGGGGCCTCAGCATTGTACAGCAAAAGCTTGCATTTATATTGCCAGTGACCAATAATGGTCTTCATAATTTGTGCCTTCTGATGTGTTCTTAATTCTGGGAACCACAGAACAAATAGCAAAAAATATTTTATTAAGACATAATAAAGTACCTTGGTAAAATAAAGAAGACAATTATATCCACTCTACCATTACACAAACAATGATTTGTAATTAGTAACAACTTGGGGAAATTAACTGGTGATGAGGATATGAAAACTCCTTCTCTTATGCACATCTGGCTATTGTAAAGGCACATCCCTCCATATTCTCCCTTGACTCAGCCAGCATTGCATTTTCATCCTGACATGTTCCTGCTACTCCAAGACAGCAACATAAATACCTTACTTTGTGATTGTTTTTGGCTCTGTGGCCTGAACTAGATTTATGGCAATCATTAACATGTAGAAAAGAAAGGGAGGGATGAAAATTTAGCATAAGTTGGAAGCTACTCAACAAGAAAAATGGTTTGCTACATTAAGCTTTGTTATTTCTTGTTTTGCCAGTGCTTTGCACAATGCCTGGCACATCCTAGGTATTTAAACATATGATAAATGTTTATCGTATTAAGTTCTCTAATTGGTTTTGTGAAGAATGTGACACAGGTCATGTCCTTTCAGAGCTAGGCTTGAATTGAAGACAAAGAATAGACTTGCTTTGCCAAAGACAAGAAAGAATCAAGAGCTTAGCCCAATACAATGAAATATTTCACCTCAAATAATTCCAATTATAAGTTTCCATTTTGCATAGAGCTTAATAATTGCAAGGGATGTTTATAGCTTATACTTACTTTATTCCTGCAGTAGACCTATGTAAGCTGTCAACCAGACCAAACTGGTCTCTAACCTATGGATGGCTGGAGTTAAACAGAGCTGGCTAGAGACAGGAGAGTGAAGGAATCAAACCTAAGTTTAATTTCAAAGTGAAGGAAATGACTTGAAAGCAAGGACACACGTGCCTTGGCCCTGCCCCCCTAGTGGGGGAACCCAAGGCAGCGTGGGGAGATCTTAATACTTGTTATGTCAAGCTTAGGGCACAGTTTGCTTGCTGGGTCTTAGCTCTGGAAAACAGGGTGTCTCCTAATATTTTGACAAAGCCTATGTTGAAAGTAAAAAGGAGATTTCACAAATTGTAACAGAGTAGTAAGTCTAGAGTCAGAGGACCTGGGTTCAAATCCTGGCCCTGGCATTCACTATCAATATGAATTTAGATTTATCACTTTAACTCTATGTGCCTCAGTTTCTTCATGTGGAACATGAGGGCATTTGACTAGCTAGAGTTTTATAGAGCTGATTATTTTTCCCATTTTATTAATAAGGAAACTGAGACTTCGCTAGTTGAAGTGACTTCCCCTAGGGTTAAATCACTAGTGAGTGGAAAGCCTAAAATCAAAATCAGGTCTCCTGGTTCTAAGTCCATGGTGCCTGACATTCACCTGTGATGATTTATATACATTCCTAAGCCTCAGTGTTTAAAGATAAATACTATTATCTAGACAAGCCATTGAAATACAATTTGGTAAAATAGAATTGATTAATAGCAAGTGTTCATGGATTTGTTGTAATGGATAGGTCTGGGACAAGGGTAGAAGAAAATATTTTCTCACATTTCCTAATTTCAAATCAAAGTCTTTTGTGGACTGTATGGCAAAGTACTCTAAAATGATGGTTGTGGTTGGTGTTCAAGTTATGGTTCCCAAGATAAAAACAAATAATAGCCATTGGCAAGGAGACAAAAAGCACTTCACAAGGAGGTCATCTGGGTTCTCAAGAGCTCCACATCAAGGTTCTAAAAATTACTTTTATATTCTTCTTGCCCAGAGGGCCTTCAACTGAGTCTCTGATCTATTTGAGAACAAAGTTGACTCAAAGAGCCCTTCTTCTGTTCCATAACTTCTTTGTTTAAAATAGTCTCAGCTGGTTCCGTTGTGTTGTGGTAGGGTTACCTGATGCCTCTTTAACTGTTACCACAGCAGATGGCTAGGATCCAGGAGGCTATAAGAAGGTAAGTTGGCCTCCACTTTCTCATTTGTGTTACTGCCTACTTTCAGGGAGGGCAACAGTCCAAAAATAATAGTATTCCTCTGTTGTAAGGAACCTGGATTATAAGTTTCCTTGTGACATCCTCAGATTGAGCCCTGACAGCCATAATAATAAAAATGGAATCACTTTTAGTATCCCATAATTCTCCTTCATTGAGAACACAAGGATTGTGAACCATTGTACTAATAATATAAGAGGTGGGGAACCTGTGGCCTAAAGGCCACATGTGACCCTCTAAGTCCTCAAGTGCAGCCCTTTGATTGAATCCAAACTTCATAGAACAAATTCCCTTAATAAAAAGATTTGTTCCATAAAACTTGGACTCAGTCAAAAGGCCATATCCAAGGACCTAGAAAGCCATATGTAGCCTTGAGGCTGCAGGTTCCCCACCCCTGTACAATACTATAAAGGTCTATCTTGTTTGGCTCCATTATTCCCATACATGTAGAGCTGGATTGATGTCAGTGGACATCAGTGGATTGATGTCAATTTTTCTTTTGTTGAGGGGGGAAGGCAGGGCAATTGGGGTTAAGTGACTTGCCCAAGGTCACACAGTTAGTGAATGTGTCAAGTGTCTGAGGTCAGATTTGAACTCAAGTCTTCCTGACTCCAGGGACAGTGCTCTACTTACTGCATCACCTAGCTGCCCTCTATGTCAGATTTTTTAAGGCAAAACATTGACTTTGAGTGTGCTGTCTCATTTCTGGAATATATCCTGTCTTCCCTTCCAGCTTGGGAAATCCCTAGTTTACTTCAAAGCTCAATCTAAATATTTCCTTCTAAGAATATAGAATCATATAGCTATACAGTTGGAAGAGACCTCAAGGGCCAGAGTTCAAATCCATTATTTTAAAGATAAGGCAACTGGGGCAAGGTGACCTTTGCCACAGGCAGCCCAGCTAAGTAAGTGTCTGAGGCAAGATTAAAACTGGGGTTTTCATGATGCACTATGCACTATATCAACTAATTGTATGTGAAACTTTTCCTAATTACCCTAACTACCAGTACACACAAATTACCTTGGATTTGTTTCAAATTTACTTTTATTTACCCATGCTGCCTTCTGTTATGGCATTTAAGCTCCTTGGCCTGTTTCATTTTTCTTTTTGTATTTCTTTTTGTATAACTAATATAGTACCTTGTTCATAACAAGAGGTTAATAAATGCTTATTCAATTCAACAAGCATTTATTAAGTACCTACTCAGTACACAGAATTGTGTTGGTTAATTGGGGTTAAGGGTAAGGATGAAAAGGTCCCTGCTGTCAAGGAATTTACATTTTTGGGAGGGAATGCAACATGGACATGAGATAAATGAAAAGTCTAAGAGGCAGAGTTTTTGAGTAATTTATGATCAGTTCACTATTTAGGCTAGCAAATAATCAACAAATTGATGGTCAGTGGTTTCTCTGGTAATCAAAGATGAACCATAGGAATCATCAAATGCTTAAACACCTTTGGAAAAGTAGGTGGTTCTGACAGGTGGAGATAAACTCTGATTGGTGAACAATAAATGAGGGGATAAACTTATTAATGAGGAGGTGGGCCAAAAGCCTTCACTTCCTTAGGCTGAAAACTTGACTTGATCATGGGGCTCAGATACCTCCAGTTATCTGGACCATAGAATCCATCTCTACCCAGACTACTTAAATTGAACAATGGGTGAGCCTAATGCTTTTTAGGGCCTGATTCGCCTAGATTATATTCTCTTTACACTTTGATCAGAAATAAGTCCTCCCAGTTGGGATAGAAGAAAATGTTCCCAGGGTTAGGCCAATCTCAATTTTATTGTCAGCCCTGTCTTCAGAGACTGCCTTGACCTACAGGGTCTGAGCTTTGAATGATGAAGCAAAAAGAAAAAGAACTCGATCAAAATGTTAATAATTTGTTACTAATAATAATTAATTTCAGACATATATAAGCATATACAAGACAATTTGAAGAGAGAAGGAGCAATCAAACAAGCATTTATTTAAGCGTTTACTGTATCCCAGGCATTGTATTAAGTACAGGAGATACAAAGAAGGCAAAATCACAAAAATAATCATTGCCTTTACATATTACTGGGAAAGACAACTAAGAAGATACATAAAAGATTCATGTGAAGGAGAAAAAGGCAGCCTTAGAAGAGAAAGCTCAAGTGTCTGAGGGTAGAGGACCTGAAAAGAAATGAGAGATATTAAGACATTCTCAACATGGAGGAAAACCCAGTATAAAGCATGGAGTCAGAAAATGTGCAAAGAACAGTAAATAGGTTAGTATCATTGGACCATATAGTATACGAAGGGAAATAAAGTGTAAGAAGATTGCAAAGGTAGGAAGGAGACAGTTTGCGAAAAGCCTTGAATGCCAAATAGAAGACTTTATATTTGATCCTGTTGGCAACAGGGAGCCATTGGAGCTTCCTGAATGAAGGCATGATATGGCCATACCTACACTTTAAGAAAAAACCACTTAGGCAGCTGTGTGGAAGATTGGTTAGAAAAGGAGAGACTTGAATAAGGAAGGCCAATTAAAAAGCTACTGCAGTGTTCTAGGTAAGAGGTGATGAGACCTTGAGGGTATCTGTGTGAAAGGAGAAAAGAGAATATAGAAGATATATTGTGAAAGTAGAAAATATTTGACAATTGATTGGATACATATTTTGAGAATAAAGAGTGAGGGAGAATACAAAAATTGAGAACCTAGGAGACCAGGTTGATGGTAGAGGCTTCAACAGTCAGTAATAAGGAAGTTTGGAAGAGAGATCTTTGCTTCAGTGTGTGTAGATGGCTATGGGACATCCAGTTCTAAACATCCAACAGACACTTAGAAATGTGGGATTGGAGCTCAGAAGAAAGATTAGAGCTGGGTATATGGTTCTGGGAATCATCTGCATAGTAGTAGTCATATGAGAGCTAATGAGAGCACTAAGGGAGAACATAGAAGGAGAAAAGAGAAAATGGTACAGGACAGAGTTGTAGGAACCACCTACAGAGTAAGTGACAAGGATGCAGATAGAGGCAAGGAACCTAAGAAGTAGCAGTAAGACAGGTAGGACAAGAACCTAGAGATATAGTCATGAAAATCTAGAAAGGGACTAGGTTTGAGAAAAGGCCATTAGTTTTGATCATCCCTAACTTTGGACAGAGCATTTTCAGTTGAATGATGAAGTTGGAACAAAAACTTCAAAGGTTTTGGAAAAGTGAGAGGAAATAGAGGTTCTGAGTAAAATAGGCTTTTTGCAAAGAATTTAGTGGCAAAGCAGAGGAGAGATATAGTACAATAGCCAGTGGCCATGGTAGGATCAAATGAAGGTTTTTTCCCAAGGCTGGTGGAAATAGATTTGTTTATAGGCATCAAGGGAGAAGTTAATAGAAGATAAAGGAGATAGTGAAGACATTTGTTGGGGAAATCTTGCAGAAAAGACAGGAAATGTGTGGCAAAGAATATGTTTAAGGGGTTGGTTTGTGCAAGGAGAAGAGACACCTACTCATCAGACAGAAAAGAAGTACATGGATCTGCCAGAGAGATTCAAGATGAGGAAAAAGGAGATGTGCTGTAAGGAGTGTGAAGAGATTTGGAATGTACATTGTGGTCATTATGATAGAGAAACAATTAATGAAGAGAAGAATAATTGTTTTGCTTCCATAAAGGCACAACTGAGATCATATAACATAAATTTGCATTTTTATAAACTTCTATAAGATCCATTCATCAACATATCAGTAGGAGCAAAAGGGGAGGATTATGAGAGTAACTCAGTGTTGGGGTTTGGCAAGGAGTACATGGAAACAGAATAAAAAGGAAAAAAATGAGTAGAGCATATAATATGGAGTTGAATTGGTTCACCAAGATGTTGATATTAGGAAGGAAGGTGATTCTATCCAGCTAATGACTGATGACCTGGAAAAACACTATGGAGTAGAATGATTAGAAGGATAGATGGGTAACAAAGTTAGGGATTGTAAAGCAAGAAAAAAAGATGGAATGATAAAATATTGGTCAGCTAAGGGCATTTTAGAGTTTATGAATACCAATGTGGAATGCCTTTAGGTAATGGCAAGGTATGAACACCTTTGTATGTAACTGAGGTAGTGTGGAGGAATAGATAATTGGAACTGAGTATATTATGGAATTGAGAAGTTAGAATATTTGAAGAATTATCATTGCATATGTTGAGACACCTAGTCTGCAAAGTATGGATTAGGAAGACTGTGCCAGACACTGAATTCACTGAGGAAAAAAAATGAAAAAATGATGAAGATTTGTTTTGGATAATAAATTTGGATAGTGTGAACCATAAAGTAAAGAGAGGTTGTGGTGGTAGGAAAGTCTAGAATTAGAAATGGTGACAAAGAGTATTCAGACTCCCCTATCATGATGAATGAATTGGGGGTATGGGAGAAAGTATAGCCAGTTCTCAAAAGGATGACTAGGAAAGTGGTGTAATCAAGAGGGAATCAGGTTTCAGTGAATTATAGATGAAAAGAATGGAAAAGGTTAAAGTTTAAAGGAAGTTTGTTAATTATCAGCAGTCATTCCAGAAGGTACAGTATTAGGCAAATCTAGAGTGGGTCACTGGAAAATAGGGTTGAGGTAAATGGGAATAATGGAATGAAGAGTTGGGTTGGGGAAAGAAATAAGTTCTTCAGCAGCTAGGGGTTCAAAATGCCTTGGCTAGAAAAAGTGAAATGCTAAGGTGGGAGTATGTTTTATGTAATTGGGGAAAAATAAAATATTGTTTAAATAAAACAATTAAAAATGAGATCAGTTAGATATTAGTAGGTGAGGAAAAGTCTATTGAGGATGACATAATTAGATAGTCCAAGGTTGTTCCTTGTGGAATGAACTCATGGGAGAAATATGACTTGTAACAAGTGAGCAAGAGCAATACTAGGGAGAGTCTAAGAGGTCAGTCCGGAGGCCAGAGATTGTACCATGAGTTGGAATTGATGCTGGAGATAGAGTTGTGCCAGGAGTTCTACTCAAATATGGCAGCCAATAGACAGCACAGTACATTGGAAAGAGTATTGGTTTTTGAATTAGAGGATCTGGGTTCAAATTTTGCTTCTAATGCTTACTGTCTATGTGAACTTAGGCAAATCCTTTAACCTTCCTGAGATTCATTTCCCTAATGTGTAAAATGAGAAGGTTGGACTAGATACTCCCTGAGATTCTTTTTTAGCTGTAGAAACCTTCCCCCAGGACACTGTACCTTAGCAGTATAAATTGCAATCCATCCACTCTCTTCTACCCTATATAGTTACTGGTAACACTATCTATAAATTTACAAATCAAATTAATAACAGAATTTAGTAGAGTTGGAAGGACCTCAAGGTTCAACATTTCACACAGAGTATAAATTTTATTTCCTTCATCCTTCATTAAGTTGGGTTCTTTTTAATTACATCGAATGCTGAGGAGTTCACTAGCTCTTGGGATAATGCCCATCCCTTGTTAGACAGCTCTGAAAATGAGGAAATTATTTCTTGGATTGAATTGAAAAGTGACTCCTTGTGAGCTCCGTCCATAGGTTCTAGTTTTGACTTCTGCAGCAATACAGAAAAAGTCTGGTCTCTTTTTCATTACAGTCTTTCAAATGTTTGAAGGCAGCCACCGCTTCCAATCTAAATAACCAAAACTTCTTCCTTGTATGCACTAAGTGATCATGGGTAAATTGTGGTATAATGTAGAATATTTCTCCATATGAACATCTATGGATTTGGATTGTCATTTTATGCTTTAAAAATTGGCTTTGTACCATTGGGAAAATGTACTTATTTGTGCGATAAATCACCCGTGTACTAGTGCTTCAGTCTCTTTACAAACTAGTAAACAGGAATTCCTGTATTGTCAGGAATCTTTACTCAGTATTCAAATACTTACACAATTTAATATCATCCTATCTCTTATCAACCTTATTTCATAGTACTTGTCTTTACTTACTCTATGCTCCAGTCAAACTGGACTACTATCCATCCCTGAACAAAGCCTGAACTTTCCTACACTGTTCTCCATGATACTTTCTCTCTCTTTCCCTCTCCCTCCCTCCCTCTCTGTCTTTCCCTTTCCTATCCTTTTTTCCATTTCCTTGTCAAATTCTTTTTTCATGATTAATATTAATTCTAATATGGTCTTATGTTGAATACTATTACAGACACATAACCAATGAATGAGGAGGATAACAGAAAACATTGTTAAGCCAATACCTCCATTAATCTGGGAGTAATATGTAGGAGATAGGAAGATCCTGCTAAGAGTAAAAAAAAATACTTTAGGCAGACATCATAATGTCTCATATACCCTTTAAGTTGAAATATCATTTGATTTATGTAGTCAGTAGCATTGCATATTATACCTTAAACCTCAAAAGATGCTAATTTTCTATACCCATTGACAAGACCATTCTTTGTGTAATGTTCTAAAATAAATACATTTCAGGTTATATAAATTGCCTGCGGATTTTCACCACTTATGGGGATATTTGAAGTATGTGTGATTTATTCTCCCTGTCAAATTCTTACCATACATTAAAGCCCAACTCAAATGCACTCAACACCATAAGGCCTTCTTGGACATCCCCAGGTCAATAATGACTTTCTTTATTGGATCTCACATAGCTCTTTATTTTATGCTTTTATAAAGACATCATATAATATTCTACATTATAATTATTCATCTCTGATTCCATTTTTCTCTTTTACTGTGAGCTCCATGAGGACACGGACTGTGTCTGACATAATTTTTGTGTCTTCTCCAGTACCAGATATATCCTAAGTCATAGAATGTTTATAGCTGGAAGAGACCTTAGGCCTCATGTAGTCTAATCCCCTTCTCTTATGGACAAAGAAATTTAAGGTCATAAAGGTGAAATTACTTGTAGGATTCAGGGGAATTTGTTGAAAGGGGGAAAAGTGACAAGGAAAGAGGACTCAGGTATGGCAGACTTGGAAATGTTAAAGAGCGGAACAGGTGGAGGTGGTAGGTGGGATGAATGCAAAGCTGGAACAGTAGGATTGTTAGCATAGACTGTCATAACACTTGGGAAATGTGATGGCCTTCTTCACTTCTATATTCCTTCTGCTCATGGATTTGGTTCCAGGTTTTACTACAATTTAAAAAAATCTAGAATTCATATATGCAACCTTCTGAATATTAATGCTGAGGAACCACTAAAAAGCATCATGATTAGAACTTTTCAACAACAGATAGAACATATAAAAATATAAAAAAGTGCAATTTAGCACACCAGACAAGAGAGATTAGTAATATTTTTAAAGATTTTTCTGACACTGGCAATATTTCATAAATAGTACCAAGTGACATCTGTGTTCAGAGGAAAAAAAGAGAATCTACATTTGCTAGGTCTTCAGACACTAAAAAAGGCATAGCTAGTACCAAAATACAATGCACAAAACCTGCTTGCCACTGGATGACCAAAATAATTATTTTCCTATACATGAAATAAAGATAATGACATCTTGAACACATGGGGCTCTATCATGTAGTTGCTATTTGTGAATAAAGTCCTCCTAAGGAAACTCAGATTGTAAATTCATTTAGATTTCTTTCTCAGGCCCAGGATTTTTTTGGAGGGGGATGGAAAACATTGAACGGTAGGAGTGGTATAGGAAACTGGTCAAAAAATCCTTGCATTGAATGCTAGCATGAAGGGATGCTGGACATAACACTTGTTTGATATTAAAATCACTTAAAATCCAGGGGAATAATTAAATTAGATAATGTATATAAAGCACTTTCTTTTTCAACTATGAACCATTCTTCTACCCCTAACACTATACATACATACATATATATGTATGTATTATATATGCATACTCATATATGTGTGATATATACACATATATCTTTTTCATACTTTTTGGTCAATTCTGATCACATAAAATTTAAAAGATTTTGCACAAACAAATCGAATATCATAAAAATTAGAAGGGAAATAGGTGATGGAAATTTTTTTGCAATAAATTCTCAAATAAGGTCTCATATCCAAGACATATAAAGAACTTATTGAAAATTATAAGTCTAAGAGCTATTTTCCAATACATAAGTGTTCAAAGGATATGAAAAGACAGTTTTAAAAGTAAGAAATCCAAGATGTCAACTATCATATAAAAATGCTCTAAATCAAGTATTGGTAAATTATGTCCAGAGGACCAAGACTGGCCAACTGCCTTTGTTTGTATGAGAGAGCTGAAAAATGATCTTTATGTTTTTAAAATACAGTAACACTTTAAAATTATAAAAACCATTCATAGCTCATGAGGACAAAAAGCAAGCTAAGGTCCAGACACCTGCTCTGAATCATTAATAATTAGAGAAACTTTGTTATTAATTAAATTATTAAACATTAACTCATTACTTAATTATTAATTAACATAACTTTGAACTCCCACTTCATACTCATCACAATGGCAAAGGTGGTAAAAGAGAAAATGACAAATATTGGAGGGGTTGTGGTAAGAACAAGTACACAGTTGATGGAACTATGAATTGGACTAACCATTCTGGAAAGGAATTTGGAACTATGTTCAAAAAGTTACCAAATCGTGCATATGCTTTGACCCACCTATACTACTATTGGCTGTAGACATCAAAGAAATCAAAGAAAAAGGAAAGGCATGTATGTATGTGTGTATGTATGTATGTGTGTATTTACAAAAATATTTTTAGCAGCTCTTTTTAAGGTGACCAAAATTGGAATTTATGAGGACTGTCTTCTTATTGAGGAATCACCAAATAAACTGTGGTATATGAAT
Source organism: Phalanger gymnotis (assembly GCA_028646595.1). Taxonomy (NCBI): domain Eukaryota; kingdom Metazoa; phylum Chordata; class Mammalia; order Diprotodontia; family Phalangeridae; genus Phalanger; species Phalanger gymnotis. The sequence goes on along the minus strand of CM053622.1, from coordinate 225,691,888 downwards.
GCCATGGAATATTATTGTGTCATAAGAAATACTGAGACTTTTCAGAGAAAAGTGGGAAGCAATTTATGAACCGATGCAAAGAGATATAAGCAGAACTAGGAGAATAATTTATACAATAATATGATTATAGCGGAAAATAATTTCAAGACTTTATAACTCCCAAAAAGTCAATGATAAACTATGAGACTGATACTGAATGAAAAAAGAACACAGCTCTCACCTCCTTATAAAGAGGGAGTGAATTTAAAATTCAGAATTACTCAATACAATTTTGAACATGGTTAATGTGGGAAATTATTTTTCTGGACCATGTATATATTGGAAGTTTTTTTGGTTTGGTTTTGTTCATTGATTTTTAGAATTTGCTCAATGATATTTTAGTAGAAAGGACAAATTAAGAAACACACACCTAATAATGAAAATAATATTCTATTACAATAAGTTTGCCATGACCAGGCATGGTCAAATGTGTGAAACTTTTTTCCCTTTCTTCACTCTCCGTCCTATCTTTCCCTGAATCTAATGGTGATTTGTTGTCTATATTCATAGTTTTATTGTATTATTTCCTAATGTATGGTATCAAAACTTTTTTTCAATTTTGCCATACTTTTCTGGGAGACCAATGATACCTAGACTATACATACTTCACCTTCAAGGTCAGTTGTTTTCACTTGTATGGAATTGGTACTTTTTTGTTAATCAGCAAATATTTTGTTAAGTGAGCCAGTCACTTTTCTAAGTGATGAGGATGTGAAGAAAAGAAAAAGAGAAAGTCCTTGCCCTTGAGAAGCATACATTCTAATGAGGAGTAATATAAATTACTAGTGTATATAAAATAAATGCAGAGTAATTACTGGGGTTGAACCTATATTTCAGAAAAATTGCTTTGGGAGCAGATTGCAAAGTGAATTAGAGAGGAGAAGTATGTGTTTGATAATTTGAAGACTATTTTAGTAGTCCAGGCAAAAGGTGTTAAAGGTCTATCCAAATGTTTGGATTGTATGATTGGAGAGGTGTGTTGTTAAGCAAAATTGTCTCATTAACATGGCTTTTGTTTCTTTTGAGTGGAAGTACTTTCAGCTGTTAAGTGCTAAGCCCCAGGCCCAGGGCCCTGTCAGGTGTGAAACCTGTGTGGGTGTGGATTGGTGACTTAGGAGGGGCCAGCTCGGGAACCAATGGTCTCTGGTCATTGAGGCGGGGCTTGAGAACGCCAGAAGCTCGGCTGCGAGGAGGGGTGAGCCG
>CM053622.1:225656220-225690146 GCA_028646595.1 Phalanger gymnotis | reverse complement strand
TTATGAAAAACATAAAAACAACAAAAGAAACACTGTGTTTCCTTCTCAGAAAAGTTATTTATTTTTAAAATCTAAAGTGAACCCATGTGAGATTAATTAGAGTAAATGAAGTCATCAGAGCTTAAATATAGGAATTTATTTAGGGTTTATGGCACTGCTAAATTTCAAGGTCAAAAATGCATGTCTAACAAGCTGTGGTGGTGATTTATAGAGGTATGATCACTTAAATCAAGTAAGAGATGTTGTGAATGTAGAAGTGGTAATTAAACTCCATAGCTCTATAGATAAGTATGTCACCTAGAATTCTTCCACCAAGGAAATTTCAACTAATCAAGCTACTTTTAAACATTGGGCGAATCGCAACCTGTCTGAGTCTCACTTCCTCCATATGCAATTTGAGGGTATCTAGATAACTTCTAATAGATCTCTTCAGCTCTATCTATAAGAGCACAGGCCACTTTGCTATCTTTGTTTCAAATGTTTACGTCTTAATGCCAAAAAGGCTTATGTGTAACAGTAGTAGAAAAACTAATTGATAATCCTTGTCTACTTGGCTCAGGAAGATAGATTTCTGAGTTTATTTTAGCTTTAAAGAAAGAGCTTGCTTAATCAGTTAGCTTAGAGCCATCTTTCAAAGAAGATTAAAAACAGTTTCTAAGCTTCATTTAAAAAGTTGGATTGATAGGCACATGCTGGCTGGTGTAAGGAGTTTATTGATTCTGTCATTGCCATTTGGCAGGCAGCTCTGACCATATTCATACCTCTGTCTGGAAGTGAACTCACTCCCCCCTGAATTCCTTTAGTATTCTTTTCTGCCCCTTATATGGCAATTTCATCATATAAACACGTAGTGTAATATTTTTTCTGTAATGGCTAGCCTCTAGCTAAATTATCATGACTAAATTGTCAGCTTCTTGATGGCAGTGACCCTATGTTATATGTTATATAAGCCCCACAGAATAAAGCACAGTGACTTACACATGGTAGGACAAATCAATTAATCAACTTTTATTAAACACTACTATGTGCCAGGCACTGTACTAAGCATTGGGGACACAAAAAGAGGCAAAAGACAGTCCCTCTCCTCAAGGAGCTCACAATCTAATGGGGAAGACAACATGCAAACAAATGTATATAAATAGGCTGCATAGAGGAAAAATAGAGAATAATTAACAGAAGAAAGGTACGAGAACTAAGAGGAGTTGGGAAAAGCTTCCTTTGAAAGATGGGATTTTTATTGACTCGAAGTCAGAGAAGTCAGAAGTGGAGTTGAAGAGAGATAGTGTTTCAGGCATGGGGGACAGGCAGAAAATTTCTAGGTATTTACTTAAAGCTAAGAGATGAAGTATAGATGTGTTCAAAGGACATGAATAATTTTAAAAAGAAGAAATGGAATATTTCAACGATCATTAAAAAAATTCCGAACTACCAATAATAAGATAAATGCAGATTAAAACTACTGTGAGGTTTTGCCTCCCACTCATTGAATTGGCAACAATGATAAAAGATGGAAAGAGTCAATTATGGAGGTGTTGTGAGAGAGTAGTAACATTTATATGCCTTACGTGGAGCTATGAAAGCAGCTTGGAATTTAGAAGAAAAAGCACTGCTCTAACTCAGTAATCCCACTATAGGCACATATTCCCAACAGGACAAGAATAGAAAGAAAGGTCCTACACACCCAAATATTTGTAGTAGTAGTATATTTTGGTGGTGGCATAACTGGAAACACAGTGAATAATTATCAATTGAGCTATGGCTGGACAGAATGTGGCATGTGAATATTATTGTTCCCTAAGAAAAGGCAAAAGTGAGAAATTCATAAAAAAATGGGAAAATTTTTTTTAACTAACTCAGAGGGGAAAAAGCAAAATCCGGAGAAAATGTACACAATGACTTTATTGTTAGTATTGTTCAGTCATTTCTTTCATGTTCAATTCTTTAGGACCCCTTTTGGGGTTTGCTTGGCATAGACACTGGAGTGGTTTGCCATTTCCTTCTTCCGCTCATTTTATAGATTAGGAAACTGAGGCAAACAGAGTTAGCTGACTTACCCAGGATCACACAGCTTGTAAGTGTTTGACGCCAGATTTGAATGCAGGAACGTGAGTCTTCCTGACTCCAGTCCCGGTGCTCTATACACTACGCAACCTAGCTGTCCACACAATGATTGCAAATGCAATAATACAAGAAGACAACTGAATTCAGATTAAAGTCGATGATTAACATTAGGCTCAGAGGACAGATGCTTCCCTCATCTCAGTAGAGATACAGGGGACTCGAAATGTAAATCAGTGTGTATATATATGTATATATATATATATATACACACATATATTGTCATTTGCAACAAGGGTGAGTTTTATTTGGGGGAGATACAGATATATGTACATACATACATATATATATATGTATGTATATATATATCCATACATGCACACATGCATACACATATAAACATATGTATATACGCATCTATCTATCTATCCATCTATCTATCTATCTATCTATCTATCTATCTATCTATCTATCTATCTATCCATCCATCTACGTACCTAAATAAGAATCTCTCCAACATATGCAATAAGATGCTCATCCAATCATCACTAGTGACATTTAACGTAAGGGAATCCACAATCTCATAAGGCAGTCAATTCTACTTTGGGAATACTCTAATGAAAGAAGTTTTGGGGGCAGCTAGGTTGTGCAATGGATAGAGTGCTGGGCCTGCAATCAGGAAGACTCATCTTCCTGACTTCAAATTTGGCCTCTCACTACAGACACTAGGTGTGCGTCTCTGGGCAAGTCGCTTAACCCTATTAGCCTCAGTTTCCTCATCTGTAAAATGAGCTGGAGAAGGAAATGACAAACCACTCCAGTAACTTTGCCAAGAAAACTCCAAATGGGGTCACAAACGGTTATACATGACTGAAATTATGGAACAACAAAAAAATTTTTCCCTCCCTAGAGCCTATACCTTCTCTTTTACAGCTTCTATCATCACCCTAATTCTTTACCTTATGCATCTCAAAATAGCTTAATATTGTATTTGTTTCTTTGATTGTCATATCATACTCTGGGATCATATGTAGCTTACTAATAAAACATGAATATTTTTAAAAGAAAATAATTATTAGTCTACCCATTTCTCCTTTATCATGTACTTACAGAAAAGATCCTTTGAGACCAAATAAAGCTCCTTATATTTGTCCTTACTAAATATTATCTCATTAGATTTGATCTATTGTCCAAGCTTGTCTAGGATATTTTGGTATCTGACTGTCATAAAATATATTAGCTATCCTGTAATATTTTCATGTCATCTGTGAATTTGTTAATGATGAGGAAGTCACAGATAAAAACCTTGATCTAAGATATTGATAAAATATAAAACAAGAGTGCCAAGACAAGTCTCTTCGGGTAGTCCAGTTGAACTTCCATCCAAATTAACAATAATTCATTAATGAATACACTTTTAGTCTGATCATTTAACCCATTTCTTAGTCTACCTCAGAGTACTATCATCTAAGCCCACCATCTCAATTTTGTCCAAAAGGGTAACATGATAGTTTATCAAATATCTTGCTGCTAATCACTTCTTTCCTTTCTAAATGCTCATAATTCATCCATTTACAATTGTGCTCTAGAATTTTATTGGAAGTAGAAATCAAGCCCTGTGGTTTTCAGACTAACTCCTCTTATTATTTTTGAATCCAGACATTTGTTCTTTTGGTATGCTGTAGAACCATTAAAATAAATAGAGTAGTCCTATTTTATTTCCACTGTCTGCTATACTATTATGTACTGTTTGCCCTTAGTATCAATTTTATTGCTTCTTTCATCTGCCCCTTTTAAACAACATAGATTTTTAAAAAATCCTTTTTTATTGCTTTTTCTTTACCAAACATCTGGATCATCTAGAGTGCTAACATTCTCGCCGCTCTTCTTAGGGGACCATGGTTTTGTTGTTGTTGTTTTCATCTTGTATTTCATTTTTTTTGCTTCCATCATCTACACATTTTACAAAATCTAGTTTATTTGATGAGTTCCTGTAGCTAGGGGGCACAGTAGGTAGAGTGCTAGGATTGAAGCCAGGAAAACTTGAGTTTAAATCTGATCTCAAACCTTTATTACCTGTGTGATCCTGGGCAAATCACTTAATCTTTGTTGACCTCAGTTTCCCTCAACTGTGAAATGTGGATAATAATGGCACCTACCTGACAGCATTGTTTGGTTCAAATGACATAATGTTTGTAAAGTGCTTAATACAGTGTCTGGTACATACTAACTGCTTAAGAAATATTTTTCTCCCCTTCCTTCCTTTCTCTGAGCAATTACATCAATTATTTTAAACAGTTTCAAACTGTTTTCTTCTTCACTGGAGTCATTTGTGTTTGTGTCTGCATTTTTCTTGAGAACTTCCTAGAGCTTCTTTAAGAAATCTGGGACTCATTTCTACTGTGTAGTTTTGGGCCATGTGATCCTACCCATGCTTTTTCTAAACACTTTAGTCTAAAGTAGCTGGTCCCCACTAGCCAGATTCTGTTAAAGTTTGTCCAAAATGAAGAACTGCAACTATTCATGCTGGATAATGAAATACTTAACACAGAAAATAATCAAATGATGCAAAGGAGAAGCCATATTAATTCTGCAGTCTCCCTGTATCCCATCTTCTTAGTTTTAGAATCTGGGAGACATGGTAATCTTGAGCCAACTAGAATAGGTCTGTACCTCTCAAATCTTTTGTCAAAACTGAGTAATCTGACCAGATTTAAGTGACTCAAAATTTTATATATCAGAGACGGGATCATGAAATAAGAGGTAATAATTTGTTATATTACAGGGTGTTCCTAAAGTCTGGACACAAAGGCAATTGATGGCAATGTGGAGTTATTGCATTGAGTTCATGTGAATCTTGCAAAGCCCATCAACCTTTGCATCACAAATGATGGAAATCATATTGAAAATGTTATTTGTTAATATTCCAACTAAATAAAATGTTGTTGAAAATTTCATTCATTTCATTTCTTGAAAATATGCATTTTTGCCTACGTACTCAGACTTTAGAAACACACTGTAGAACAATGGATAAACAAGGTCACCACATCCAATGTCAACTACAGATCTGCTCGGGCAACACTTGACCACATCTATCCCTCCCTGATTTCCTAGGAAGTGCCCTGGTGCTGCTTGGCCTGTCATGGTAAAGCATGTGGTATACACTGTGTGACCAATTATGTGACTTCTTGGAGTCCCTGAGGACTCCAGTGGTATCAAACTTAAATAGAAATAGATCTCTGTTTACCACATATTGTCTTAGAAAATGACAAACATTATCTATATTGAATTATATTTTTAAGGTTTTTACAATTATATTTTAATCTTGTTGGGCCCCATTTGGAAGTGCTACTAGCCTCTTGTGGCCAGTGAGTCATGAGTTTGACACATTTAAAATACCAGTCCATCATAATCCCAGTTACTAGGATGGAATGAGCATTTCATCCCAAGATGACTGCTTTGAGGACAAGTGCTGGATGAAAGTTTGCAGGACCTGGAAACTTTGGTTTTATAGGCCTTTTGATGGATACAATTTTAGGAGCATAAAAGCTCCACTTTGGGCTTTACTTTGGGCCCTCCTGGCTTAGAGTGAATGTTAATGGTAACCCTGAGGGTCTTCCCCTCCCACTTTGATTTTTTTCCTTTTCTTCTAATTAAAGGGGCCATCCTTTGACTCACTGCGCCACCTAGCTGCCCCACCTTAACTCACTTCTTAGAGAGGCCTATTCACTGAATGGGCTTTCCCTCATTCTAAGTAAGTACATGAAAAGGCCTGAGCCTAGAAGGGCCAGTGTCTCCCATTGTATCCTGGGTCATCTCCAGTCATGCTGATGAATATCAGGTCACTGGATCCAGATGGCTCTGGAGGAGAAAGTGAGGCTGGTCACCTTGCACAGCCCTCCCTCACTCAAATCAAAGTCAACTGCAAATCATGTCATCATTTCCCTGATGTCATAGTTCTCTTCGAAAACAAAGGACAAACATACAACCTGACCTTCAGTAAATAGCCCAGCCTCTCTTGATCTATTTTCATATCTTTGGGCATAAAAGAACTCAGACTACTCATGACCGACAATGACATATCTAAGACATAAAAATACTAAAAGCATAAAAAAAGAAAAGAAGCTACATCAGTTCCCTTGCATCCCAGGTTTCTACCTGGGAAATCTGATTGTCTAGACACATAGTGAGGACTAGATGACATCAAAAACATCTCAGGTTCCTTCCAGCTCTAAAATTCTATACATATACATAATTTCCTCCTCTTCTCTCAGGAAAATGAAATCAGCCCTTCAAAGTCTTAAAAATTACAGGTTGGAGAAAGGAGTAGCTATTTCTACTCTTTCACTCTGATCAAACAGTGGGGAAATTCCATTTAAGGGAAAATTATTTTTTCTAGACTTGGTACCCACCGTAGCTGCCAGTAGCATAAGTTTCTTTGGTCAATCAAAATGTTTTGTTGAAAACTTTCATGCAGAAAACTTGCATGCAGAGAGGAGAGCTATACAGTTGGCTTCTCTGGCTAAAAGAATAAAAAACTGTATTGCCCTGCTGTGGATATGCCACCAACATTTATCACCTAATACTTTGCAAATGTTAAAGATTTTTATAGATCAGAGCTGAAGCTAAGTGCTTTGCAATCATTTCATAATTTCCCTTCATAACCATTCTGACAAAAAGGTAGAAATTTATTATTCCAATTTAACAAATATAAACCAAGAAAAAGCATTCATGCTGAGGACAGAAGCAATAGATACATTGATGGGGTCCACTGGGTGGACTGCACTAGTGGTGCTGGAATTACAAGTTGAAAGATAGAGTCTCCACCCTATTATTAATCCCTAGTCAAGCCATTTTGTCTCTTCGATTGTGCCCAATGCCTGAAATTAGTTACAGACATAGAATTGCCATTGTTTATTTCAAAATAGTTTGACAACAGGATGTGTATAATATCTTGTTCTCCTCCACTGAATTGTTTACACTATTAGCAGGAGTTTTGCTTCTAATCCTCCTTTTTGCATTTTTCTATGTATAGCTTGTAGTTTTGGCAAGTGAATCAGCCTAAAGGTTAGAAGGAACTCCAAAAACCTATTTTATATAAAAATTGCATAAATAACTTCACAAAAAGGATGACTAACTGTCCTTCTAGGAACTTAAAATGCTTTGTAAAACCAGAGATCAAAGGTAGAAGAAGTAAACAGTCTGAAAAGAGCTAAGGCAATTATGCAAAAAAAAAAAATCGAAGTAACATTTAGAATGTATTTTTTTTTCCTCTACTGTAAAATAGGGGTTGAGCCAAGGTATTGTCCTTTAGGAGCTCTTACCATATGACTTAACCTGCTCTCTACTCCCCTCTTCACAGAATGACAGCTTGACTCTAGCATTAGACCTTTCCTGACAATCTGTTGCTAGTAAATTGGGTCTGGGCTTCTAGCTAGAGGGCAAGAGGTGTTCTGCCTACATTGTCAGTTGATGAAAGAAAAAAAAATTTCTTGCAACTGATAAGAAATGTAAAAAAAAATCCTTTCCCTGTAGTTGTCAATCAGAAAGTCCTAGAATCTGCTTATACTGAGGAAGGCATATGGTTATTTAACAAAGAATTAACCAGCAGTTTCTCAGCAATGCTCTTAAACCAACTGAATGAAATTGCTCTCTGGTATCCTTCAATGTTTTGCTTATAATCAACATTTATAAATGTAAATTAGACTCTCCAACTCACTGATTTCCGAAACTGAGTCTACTTACTATCTTTTCCCCAAAACTGGTTCTTCCTTATGACTCCACTTTTTCTGTCAGTGGCACCCCCATGTACTCTGCCTTCTGAATTCAAAACCTATGGTTGACTTTGAATCTTCTCTTTTCCTTTTCTGTCATATCTATTCAATTACAAAGTCCTAGTGATTTTAGTTCCACAACAAAGCTTGGAGGTAGGTGCTATTATTATCCCTATTTTATAGTTGAGAAAACTGAGATAGAGGTTAAGTGACTTGGCCAGGGACACACAGGTAGTAAACATCTGAAGCCTGATTTGAATTCAGGTCTTTTTGACTCCAGGCCCAGTGTTCTATACTTCGTGCCATCCAGCTGCCTTATGCTTAACAGGTGGATAATCTTTACTCTCTCCCTATTCTAATCTCTCCTTCAAGCTACTGGCAGACTGAATTAAGTCTGATTAGCCTTAGTTTTTTATGTGGACTTAGAATAAGCATTCAGAACACAATTATGTTCATTTTAACTTATTGAGATGCATCAAAGGCTAGAGAAATTGAATATACAAGAGACAAAATTAGATCCAATAAGCAGATGAAGTTGGGGACAGTGAGGTTGTCCCAAACCTTGATAATAGCAATTCCCCTCCACCAAAAAAGTGCATTTCTCACTAGATCAGAAGAATGGAAGAATCCTCCTTGGGATTGTTTTTTTTCTTCAAAAGTTAAATGTTGCATCAGCTTTGGGATTGCTTGGGGCTGCATATCTCATCCCTCCTCTATTTGCAACTAATTTTTTTTTCATCCACCCCACCCAACTGATATCATCTTTATACTTGTTTTCTACTCCTAGGATGCCTCTCTAGTGGTAATGAATAATTTTACTAAATGTGGCTAACAATGCAATTCAAGCACGCCGTCTTTGAGGACAACGAAATTCCAGGTCCACACTGCACAACACTATTATCCTACTTAATAATAATGCTGTTAATACATTATAACCAAATACAACTTAATGCTGCAATAGATCTATCTTTTATCCCACTGTCCATGCATTGCATTTGTAACTTTCTCTTTATGTAACTAGGTGCCATTTATGTTGTCTTACAACATTCTGTGATATATTTCCTGCTGATTTGATTTCAACGGATTAGTAACTAACATTGGAAAATTGCTTAAAGAAAATTGGACTTGAGTAAAAAAATTTGTGTAGGATTCATTGCTGTCCAACTCCTGAGTTTATATGACCCTGAATGAATAACTTAACCTCTTGAACCTCAAGCTGCCTCCTCTGTAAAGCTATTAGACTAGATGATCTTTAAGATCCCTTTTCACTCTAACAATCAATCAATCTATCTATCTACTTTTATTTCCCGCCTTTTCATGTGAGGACAACATTCTTAGCATTTCCTTATCTCTAGTTGATTATTTAAATGAATCAAGATCATAGAATTTAGATGTGGAAGGAGCCTTAGAGATCAATTCTCTTATTTTGTAGATAAGGAAACTGAGGTCCAGAGAGGGTAAGGGACTTTTCAAAGTCATAGAAATAGTAGGAAAGAAGGATATAAACATTTATTAAGCACCTCTATGTTCCAGATACTGTGCTAAGCGCTTGACAAATGTCACCTCACTTAATAATCAGAATAACCCTAGGAGGTATATGATCTTATTATCTCCATTTTTTTTTACAGTTGAGGAAACTGAACCAGTGAATTGTTAATGTATTTTTGTGTAATTTAAAGATTTTCCCATCCATTAATAGGCCCATGTGACCTGTCTGAGTCACATGAAAGCCTAAGTTACATAAAGCCTGTGGTGGGAGGAGCTTGCTAAATGGGTGGAACAGGAAGGGTGGAGCAGAATGGAAGAAGTTGGTCAGAGCAGTTAGAGTGGAAGGAGAGAGAGGAAGCAGGCAAATAGGCAGCTTCCTGTGAGTGTTTGTTTGAGCTCGGGGAGGGCCTTGGGAATGACGGTGCCCCCTGCATTATTACTGTGTATGGATTTCTTAGCTGCTGTGATGGATTTGGCTTTCTGGTGTTAGGATGTGGCTTTCTGGTGTTTGAATAAATGTTTTGGGTTCTGTCTTCTATATAGAAAGTCTGTTATATTTTGTGATTCAGAACTAGGCCAGCATATTCACAGTCACTGTCGGCACTGTGAATATCACTTTGGCAATGCAGGCAGATAGAGATTAAGTAGCTAGCCCAGGGTCACACAGCTAGTAAATGTCTAAGGCCAGATTTGGAAACAGGTCTTCTTGATTCTAAGCTTAGCGCTGATATGGGAACTGAATGCAACACTATTTTGGCCTTACTACACTTCCTGCTAATGTCAATGACAGAGTCAAAGCCAAAGCAGGGGCAAGATATAGTGAAATGAAAGCTGCTTATGATACCAATCAAACAACCTACTACAAAGTGTTAGTATGTTAGTATGACAAACCTGAGTTTGTCATATCAATAATGATAACTCATATTTCTCTATTCCTTAAGATTTATGAAGCATTTATGCTAAAATCACTAATTTGGAGGCAGGTGGAACAAATATTTCTCTGTTCATTTTATAAGTAAGGATGCTGAAGCTCAGAGAGCTTTTGACTTTCCCAAGGTCACATAGCTAAGACAGTGACTGAGCTGAGTCCAGAACCTTCATTTTTCAACTCTTTCCAGAGCTCTTTCTTTGTCTTGAGCTGTTGCCCTTAAGCAAAAGAATGCAAATTGCACTAATAGCAGCTGAGTCAATGAGGGCTAAGAGAGAAAATATTGCAGATGTACCCAGGACTACAGCCTCTTTCTTCAAGGAGTTGTCACAGTTCAAATGTGAAGTAAGCTATGTCTTGGCTCTGATGTGTTCCTCTCAGATGAAGATATAAAATATGGTCTACCCAGGATACAATGCTGATTTTCAAGTTAAGTTTACAGTAACCTGGGGCTGTTTCCTATTGTGGTAAATATTTGGGGAACCAAGAGATTTAACTGCTAGTTAAACTGAGAATCTTAGTTAAACAATCAAAGTTATTTAAAAACACAGTTTGTAACAAATTACCTCTGGAAGTCAAGGACTGCCTACTTTGATCTTTATAGTCCCCACTCCTAAAATAATAAATTGCACAAAATCAGTTCTGATGAAATGTTTTTGTTTGTTTATTCTGGGGGTCAGCCATTTTTCAGTCATGTTTGACTCTTCATGAGATATATACTAAATGGCTTCAGCATTGATTGATGATGATCTGTTGAGAACCCTATAGAAGTACAATCCATTTCTCCAGGATCATATCTTTATCACTAATCAATGTAGATGTACCATATGTTTTTGGCCCAAAAATAACTTTCAAGGCATCAGAAAAATGCTTTGTCTTGTTACTATCAGCATAAAACTGAATTTCATCTGTCTTTCTAAGCCAAGAATCCTGTGTTTGTATTTTGGTTTGCATTTTACTTTTGACAGAGTTTAATGCTGCCTCCTTAGAGATAGAAGAACTATTCTGCAGGCAAACCCTGTGGACTTCTCATTTTTCATTTAGCACCTTCTGAATTTCCTCATCATTCCTTGACAGTCTTGATGTTTGTGAGTGTTCTGACCTGGATGAGAAAATGCAGTGCTGTATACCAAATCTCTGAAAGCTGCCCACTCCTTTTCTGCTCCACTCTTGCCAATTTTGTGTTGGCTCAGCTTTCCCTCCAAGTTAGCAACAAATTCTTCATGCTCAGAGAAGCACTCTAATCTGTTGATATTGTCTTCTTATGTTGGGGCCACTGCTTAGCAAATGTTTAGCTTAGAGAGGATGTCTATGATCATTCCAGTACTCTGTACCACACATATCTTCATCACTCTCACATCTTATCTCTTTTCTTTACAATGACATAGTCTATTACATGACAATGTTTGTTATGATAGTGCAACTGTGAAGTCTTATTGGAAGACAGTGTTGGTGATAAGAAGGTCATGAGACACACAAGTTTTTAATAGTGGCTGTTTTCAACTCCATTCCTCCCAAGGTCTCTCTGCCATAGCTGATAGTCTGTGCCTACTCTGGCATTAAAGTCACCCAGAATTGTAAGTTTGTTCTTTTTTGGCACATTTTTGATGGTGGTCTCTAAGTCTTCATGAAATTTTTATTTGACCTCATCAAGGTTTGTCATGGTGGGAGCTAGACGATGATGATGGCATGGCACTTTCCTGTAAGTGGTAATCACATTGTTATGATCTTGTCATTCACTCCCTTTGGTAGGCATGCAAGATTGTTGATTAGATTAGTTTGGATTACAAAACCTACACCAGCTTCATGATGTTCTCCATCATTGGGGCCACTCCAGAAATCTGATTTTGGCTGTGGTAAGCTGGCCTTCATTTGCCAGCCTTGTTCCAGTCAGGGCTGCTATTTGGATGTGATACCTGCTGAGTTCTCTCACAATAAGAGCTGTTTATCTTTCGAATCTCTTGGATTTTTGTTGTCCACAAGTATGTGCAAATTCCATGTGCTGATGATAAGTAGAATCATCTTTGCAAAAGTGTACATTTGTGTGTGTGTGTGTGTGTGTGTGTGTGTGTGTGTGTGTGTGTATGTGTTTCGACTGTAAGGAAGGATCCCTGCCTCTTGTGGCAAGCAGGCCAAGGTTGAATGAAGCTGACAATTTTTGAGGCACCCCTTCTAGACCCTTCCTCATGCCAGGAGATAAACAGTGTGTTCCTTAAGAAGTGAAGAGCAGGGGGCAGCTAGGTGGCACAGTGAGAAAACCACCAGCCCCAAAGTCAGGAGGACCTGAGTTCAAATTCTGCCTCAGACATTTGACACACTTACTAACTGTGCAACCTTGAGCAAGTCACTTTACCCCAATTGCCCTGCCTTCCCCCCTCAAAAAAAATTAAAAAAGAAATGAAGAGCAGGATGATTTCAGGAAAACCTGGAAAGACTTACATGAACTGAGGCAAAGTGAAATAAACAAAACCAGGAGAATATTGTACACATTAACAGCAATATTGTTCAATGAAGAATTGTGAATGACTTAGCTATTCTCAGCAATACAATAATCCAAAACAATTCCAAAGGACTAATGATGAAACATACTATCCAACTCCAGAGAAAGAACTGATGTTATTTGAATATAGACTGAAGCATGATACTTTTTACTTTCTTTCTTTTATTCAAGTCTTATTGTATGAAATGACTAATATGGAAATGTTTTCCACGGTTGCTTATTGTCTCAGGGAGGGGAGAGGAAAAGAAGGGAGGAAAGGAGAGAGAATTTGGAACTTAAAACTTAAAAAAACTTGAATGTTAAAAAAATTATTTTTTAACATAATTGGAGGAAAATCACACACACACACACACTTTTTTTTTAAATAAATGAATACATAAATAAATAAAGGTTTCCTGGACACTCAAAGAACTGTCAAAGGCCACTGCTGCTTCATTCCATTGAGAAGATGATCCTGGGCTGCCTCTGTGGAGGGTTGTGACTATAGCTCCCACTGTCTGCTCCTGCTGCTTTATTACTTGCCTCTTGCCACAGGATTTTGAGGTGGGTAAAAATAGTAAAATGGTGTGGGTGATGTCTTTTGACTTGTGCATAAAGCAGATTTAAGTGAGGCAGAGTTACAAAGTCAGTGACCTCATTCTCTCTTCCAGAGTCATTGAAGTTCAGTGGCAAGACAAATGTCAAGATGACTGGTGATGGCTCAATATGCAGTGGATGACCTTGATGTCTTTGATGTTGAACCGAGCTTTAGACACTCCACAGCACACACTCTAATCACTTTCATGGCCATTGGAACAAATTGTTTTCATCTGTCCATTCCACTGTGGGAAGTCTTCATATGTTTGGGGTAAATACCCCCTAACTCGCTGATGAGTTTGAGACCCCTCAGTTACTCTCAACCTGGTGTAGCCCATCTGCTGAAATAGTTTGCCAGGGTGTGGCTGCTACACATGGCACAGTTTCTTGGAGCCACAGGAGAGAGTTGGGTGATTCAGGTAGACACAAAAGGTGGAAATCTACCCTAAAAGGGGCTCAGGACCCCTCACACCAGAGGTTCTAGTCTTCCCTGAACACCCGACACCATGGGGATAAAATAGCACCTACCTCAAAGAATTGTTATAAGGATCAAATGATATTACGTACACGGACATACACACGTGATGCTTTGCAAATATTGTAACCATTCCCCTTATTTTGAAATTTCCAACGAAGAACTCAAAACAATTTGTAGTGATACAAAAAAATGCTCTAAATCATTACTGATTAGAGAAATGAAAATTAAATCAACCTTGAGATATCATTATACACCTACCAAATTAGCTGAAAGGATTGAAAGAGAAAGCAACAAATGTTGGAGGGGATGTGGAAAAATTGGGATGCTAACTCATTATTGGTGGAATTGTGAACTGATCCAACCATTTTGTAAAGCAATTTGGAACTATTCCCAAAGAGTTACTATACTTCCTATAATTTCTGGCCCAGAATACCACTATTAGGTTTGTTTACAAAGATGATTGGGGGCTGAAAAGAACCTATATGTTCCCAAATGTTTATAGCAACTTTCTTTGTGGTGGCAAAGAACTGGAAATTGCAGGGATGCCCGTCAATTGGGGAATGGCTTAACAAGTTGTGGTATGTGATTGTGAAGGAGCACTACTATGCTATAAGAAATGATGAGTTCAATGATCTTAGAAGAACATGGAAAGACTTGCATGAAATAATGAAGAGTAAAATGAGCAGAACCAAGAGAACGTTGAATACAGTAACAGCAATATTGTTTTAAGAAGGACTTTGAATGAGTATTATAAATACCCAAATTAACTATAAAAGATATATGAAGAAAGCTACCTGCATCCAGAGAAAGAGTTGACAAAAAGATGAACACACACACATTTGTGTCTAATAGTGGCCATCTCTAGGGAGGAGGGATGGAGAGAAGAAAAAAAGAAATTTACATGATAACTTTGTTGTATATTTAAAAGGAATAGCAAGGTATATATAGTAGATTTGAATTTCATATTTAAGCATCTTTTTATTACACTATGCTATGGGAATGCTTAATTTATTCCATAAATTAAAAATATTATAAATTAAAATAAAGAAATTAGAAGGTTAAACTAGACAACTTCGAAGGTCTTCTACCTCTAAATGTCTGATTCTATGATCTCCAAGTTCTTCTCTTCTCAATCCTACTACAGGTATACATTTACTTCCATTTCTTCCCCAACCTTCACACCCAAGCCTTCGCTATCCTTATAATTGTACATGGTGGGGGTGGGGAGAAGTTAGGTAGTGCAATGAGTAGAGCACCAGCCCTGGAGTCAGGAGGACCTGAGTTCAAATCCAGCCTCAGACACTTGACACACTTACTAGCTGTGTGACCTTATGCAAGTCACTTAACCCCAATTGCCCTGCCTTCCCCCCTCAAAAAAATCAATAAATGTACATTGGGTATATAATTTTACTTTCCTGTTAAGTGAATGCTAAAGCAAAACAAACAAGAAAACAAATGGAATCTGAATTTCCTTCCAAAGTGGGAAATACAACGCATGTGTCTGTATTTGATTCTGCTTTTCTAAGCTTAACTAATAGTGCTGTGCATCTCATACTCTCTAAATAAAAGATTGGCAGCTTCTGTAATTTCCTAAGTTAACTCAAACTTGCGTGGCATCTGGTAATTAGAAAGCCTTATGATGAACACAAGTTCTAGAAACATCATGGTAACGGATCTCTTAATTTATCTGATGAGGAAGAAATCTTCCTTCTTCCATCTGCCTGTGGGATGGTCAAGACTAATATTTTAGGCAATAATTTTTTTCCTGGGGGAGAAAATAAACACAACCTGTTCCTGGGAACAGCATCCCAAGGCCTATTCTGACTTTTGTACAAAATTAAATTCATTGAATTTGTTCTCCACACTTTTGCAGGGGTTCAATGGTATAATCTGTGGAATATCTAAGAAAATAAGTGATGGAAACAGCACCAGCCCACATCAAAATATGGCTCAGCCAGGTCTGATGACTTAAAAGCCTGTCTGCTATAGTCAATGGTATGCTGAAAAATGTTTAATAACTGACTCTTCAAAAAAATGTACTCATGATATGCTTGCAAGATTAGTCTGCACTATTATCACTTTGTCTATCACTTTCTTAAATTTACATAATCAGGTCCTGATTTGTGGCATTTGTTGATTTCTGAAGCATAAATACTCATTTTGAAAATTTAACATGAGCTAGCTCCAGCACATCCATAGATATGGCCCTACATGCCAGTGGAAGAAGCATGGTGTACGTTTATTGTGTTCAACCCCAGACTTTTCACTACTTCCTGAGAAAGGTTTTTATGAACCTCCTTCTTCAATAGTCAATAATCAATAAACTTTTATTAAGCACCTAATATATGCTAGTGACTGTACCAAGCACTGAAGAGATGATTAAGAAAAGAAAGATAGTCCCTGCCCTCAGGGAGCTTACAATTTAATGGGGGAAGAAAAAACACAAAAGGAAGCTGAAAGAGGGGCACCAGAGGGTGCCCAGGGGACAGGGGTATGCAAGATATTCCTAGAGTCAAAACTGAGCAGAGGAACTGATGGAAAATTTAAATTTTCTGATGAGGAAACTGAGGCTGAGAGAGATTACATCATTTGCCTACTCTTAGTAAGTGAGAACCTGAAAAGACCTTAGCCTGAAAGGGCCAGCCAGGGTCTCCCAAAGTAAGCTGGGCCATCTCCAGTCATCTTGGTGAATTATCAGGCCACTGGATCCAGATGGCTCTGGAGGAGAAAGTGAGGCTGGTGACCTTGCACACCCCTCCCTCACTCAAATCAAAGTCAACTGCAAGTCATGTCATCATTTCCCTGAAGTCATGTTTCTCTTGGAAAACGAAGGACAAACACAACCTGCCAAAGCTAAGCATTGAATCCAGATTTTCTAATTACTTTCTCAGGGCTTCTTTTCCTACACCACTCGTTTTATCGGTGGGAAAAAGGACCTTCATGGAAGAACTAACAGCTGATCAGGACCTTGAAGGAAGAAAAGTATTTCAACAAGCTGAGAAATACACAGATAATATTATAGAAATGTATGATGACCACAGATATGAGATAGTGCAGTGAAAGCCTGGGAAGCTGCAACTGTCCAATTTTATTGGAATATGAGTGACAGATAATAGTGAAGCAAAACAAAATATTAGAGCCAAATTTCCAAAGGCTGTAATAAGGCAAAGTTACATTTTATTCTGTGGGTAAAAGGATAGTACATCCACATCAGAAAGGGATTGAAGAGGCCATGAATTATGACCCTCCTTTTTTTTCAGATAACAAAACTGCAGTAGAGAAATTAAATACTGTGCCAAAAGTCGCACGACAATGTCTGAAGAGGGATTTGAACTTAGGGTCTTTCTTATTCCAAATCTAGGGCCCTAGCCACTATTATATGATAGCTTTCATTTGTAGGACATGTTCTATTTGATCTTCTTGGACTACCGAGGTACTCAGGCACCATTGAGGTCCTTTGACTAGGAATTCTCTCAAAAGCTGAGTCACTGCTTCTGTACAAAATCACTTGCCCTGAGCATCAGATAGACATATTTCTCCCTATTCATTGTTTTCCTCTTTAAAGGAAAACTTCTTAGTTTGTCTTTAAATTATGAAGATTTTCCTTGGAATAATGGTCTATTTATTAGGGGCCAGCAATATCCTGTGAAGTAGGTTCAGTCCAGATTTCACTGTCATGAGCACAATGTACATTTATACATTCAAGAAAAGGCAGCAGCAACTCATGGTGAGCAAATAAGATTTTAAAAAATCTTTTACCCAATGTAATTATCTTTTAAGTTGTAGGTGAAGCATATGTTTGATGAGGGTGGGATAGATGATAGGTGTTCGGATTGATGAATGGATACGTAAATGAACGAGTGAATACAGATGAACAGTTTTACACGTGTTAATCAAGTTTATGTTTCAGAAAGAAGAAAATCAATGATGTGTTGAAACATCATGCAAAGAAAGATGCATGCGTCATCACACTACTATCTTGTAGTCACTAGGATAATAGAGAGGTTAATAATAACATTGCCTAATATTTATATTATGTTTACTATGTGCTAGGTACTATGCTAAGCATTTTACAATGATCTCATTTGATTCTCACCACAACCCTGGGAGCCAGGTGCTCTTATTACCCCCATTCTATAGTTGAGGAAACGGAAGCAATCAGAGGTTCGGTGTCCAGGGGTCCCACTGCTAGTAGGTGCCTCAGATCAGATTTAAACTCAAATCTTCCCAATTCCAAGTCTGGTGCTCTATCCGCCATGCTACCTAGCTGCCTCACAGGTTTGAAAACTTGAGATAATTTACAGATTCATCAGAATTGGTTATCTGCTTCAATTCCAGGAAAGGCTTATAGTTGGGGCTGTCCCTGTGAAAAATTGTGAAGTAAATTATGTAAGGAGTACAATGCCTCCTCCATATGATTTTTCCACTATTTTTCCCCAGTCCTTAGGCTGTCATATCCTGCTGTTTTTTGGCTAGTAAAAACACTACCCATCTCCTGAGTGGCAGCCCCCTCCAGGCAGTGTCACATATTTTCCTGATCCTCTCTACATCAATTAAAACTTACCTGTTGTGTCCCATGATAAATTTAGAGTTAGAGGACCATTAAAAATAATTTAGTTTAGCCTTCTCAATTTATAGATGTGGAAATGAGGCCCAGAGAGGCTATGTAGTATGCCCATCATTACAAAGGCAGCATAGTTCAAGTCCTTCCTTTGCCTTTTGTATAGTATTTTATTTTTCTCTTATTGCATGTAAAAACAATTTTTGATATTTGTTTTTTTAAAACTTTGAGTTCCAAATTCTCTCCCTCCCAACCTCCCCTCATTAAGAAGGCAAGCAACTGAATCTAGTTTATACATGTCATGCAAAACATATTTCCATATTAGCTATGTTGTGAAAGAAATCATAGGAAAAGAACCTCAAAAAAATAAAGTAAAAAAGCATGCTTTAATCTGTATTTAGACACCATCAGTTCTTTCTCTGGGGATGGATAGCATTTCTCATCATAAGTCCTTCAGAAGTGTCCTGGATCATTGTATTGCTGAGAACAACTAAATCATTCACAGCTGATCATCTTACAACATTGCTGTTACTTTGTACACAGTACGTATCACATTGTATCAGTTCATGCAAGTCTTTCCAGGTTTTTCTGAGAGCATCCTGCTTGTCATTTCTTATAGCACAATAATATTTCATCACAATCACATACCACAATTTGTTCAGCCATTCCACAATTGATGGGCACCCCTTCAATTTCCAATTCTTTGCCAGAAAAGAACTGCTATAAATACTTTTGTACATATAGGTCCTTTTCTTTCTTGTTTATCTCTTTTTAAAAATATAAACATAGATTGATATTGCTAGGTCAAAGAGCATGCACAGTTTTATAGCCCTTTGAGCATAGTTTCAAATTGCTCTACAGAATGGTTGAATCAGGTCACAACTCCACAAACAGTGAGTTAATGTCTCATTTTTCCCATATCTTATCCAACATTTGTCATTTTCCTTTTCTGTCCTATTAGCCAATCAAATAGGTGTGAGGTAGTACCACAGAATTGTTTTTAGCAATAGTGCTTTAGAGCATTTTTATATGGCTATAGATGGTTATGATTACTTCATCTGAAAACTGTTTATACCTTTTGATCATTTATCAATTGAAGAATGGCTTATTTTTATAAATTTGACTCAGTTCTTTATATGTTGGAGAAATTAGGCCTTTATCAGAGAAACTTGCTTCAAACTTTTTTCACAGTTGCTATTGCTAACCGTATTTCACTTCATCCTATTTCCCCTTCAGTTTATTCTATTCTCTCTCTCCTTTCACCCAGTCCCACCTCAAAAGGGTTTTGCTTCTGACCACCTCCTCCCTCAATCTGCCCTGCCTTCTATCAGTCCAATCCTTCTCTTATCCCCTTCCCCTCCTGCTTTCCTGTAAGATAAGATAAATTTATATACCCATCCAAGTGTGTATGTTATTCTTCCTTGAGCAAATCTGATGAGAGTAAGCTTCACTCACTCGCACCTCCCTTATCTTCTTCCCCACACTGCAAAAGCTTTTTCTTGCTTCTTTTATGTGAGATAATTGGCCCCATTCTACCTTTCCTTTTCCCTTTATCCCAATGCGTTCCTCTTATCTCTAAATTTTATTTTTTTAGATATTCCTTCATATTCAACTCACATTTGTGCCCTCTGTCTCTCTGCCTTTGTGTCTGTCTGTCTGTCTGTTTCTCTCACTCTGTATCTCTCTCTTTATATATACATATATATGTATATATATATATATATATACATATGGGTATAATTTATCTGTATATATTCCTTCTAACTGTCCCAATACTGAGAAAGTTCTTATGAGTTAGAAGTATTATTTTCCCCATGTAAAAATGTCAACAGTTTAACCTTATTAAGACCCTTATGATTTCTTTTTCCTGTTTATCTTTTTTATGCTTCTCCTTAGTCTTGTATTTGAAAGTCAAATTTTCTATTCAGCACTCATCTTTTCATCAAGAATGTTTGAAAGTCCTTTATTTCATTGAACATCCATTTACCCCCTGAAGGATTATACTTAGTTTTGCTGGGTAGGTAATTCTTGGTTGAAATCTTAGCTCCTTTATCCTCCAGAATATTATATTCCAAATCTTCTGATCCTTTAATGTAGAAGCTGCTAGTGTTATCCTGACTGTGACTCCATAATACTTGAATTGTTTCTTTCTGGCTGCTTGAAATATTTTCTCCTTGACCTGGGAGCTCTGGAAGTTGGCTATAACATTCCCAGAAGTTTTCATTTTGGTATCTCTTTCAGGAGAGGATCAGTGGATTCTTTCAATTTCTATTTAACCCTCTGGTTCTAGAATATGAGGGCAGTTATCCTTGATAACTTCTTGAAAGATGACGTCTAAGCTCTGTCTTTGATCATGGCTTTCAGGTAGTCTGCTATTTTAAAATTATCTCTCCTGGATCTATTTTCATGGTCAGTTGTTTCTCTTCCAATGAGATATTTCACAGTATCTTCTACCTTTTTCAATCTTTTGGCTTTGTTTTATTGCTTCTTGGTTTTTCTTGATGTCATTACCTCCCATTTGCTCCATTGTTATTTTTAAGGGATTATTTTCTTCAGTGAGCTTTTGTGTCCCCTTTTCCATTTGGCCAATGCTACTTTTTGAGGAATTTTTTTTTCCTTCAGTGAATTTTTGTGCCTCTTTTTCCATTTGGCCTAGTCTGTTTTTTTTAAGGTGTTATTTTCTTCAGTTATTTTTTGGGAGATCTTCTTTGCCAAGATGTTGGCTTTTTTGATATTTTTGCATCACTCTCATTTCTCTTCCCAATTTTTCCTCTATCTCTTTACTTGATTTTTGTTATCATTTTTGCAGCATTCCATGGTTTGAGACCAATTCGTATTTTTTTCTTGGAAGCTTTAGATGTAGAAATTTTGACTTTGCCATCTTTTTCATAGTGTGTTTTGATCCTCTTCAACATCATAGCACCTTTCTATGGTCATATTTTTTCTATTTTTTTTTTGCTCATTTTTCCAGTTTATTTCTTGACTTCTAACTCTTTGTTAAAGTAGGGTGCTGCTTTCAGGGTGGAGGGTGCACTGTTCCAAGCTTCAGGAGTTTTGTTCTGCTGTTTTCAGAGATACTTCTAAGGACCTGCAAGTTTTCAGTCCTTCCAATGTGGTTGTATGGTTGTGGTTGTGTTGTGGTTTGTCCTTTATTCTCAAAGAGAACTATGATATCTGGGAGATGATGCCATGATTTGCAATTGACTTTGATTTGAATGAGGGAGGACTGTGCAAAGTCAACAGCCTAATTTTCTCCTCCAGAGTTATCTGGGTCCAATGGCCAGATATCCATCAGGATGACTAGAGATGGCCCAGGATGCAATGGAAAACCTTAGCACTTTGAAAAGGTCTTTCCAGGTTCTCACTTTGAGTGAAGCAATGCCAATTCAGTGAATAGGCCTCTTTACGAAGTGAATCAAGGGATGGCCCCTCTAATGAGAAGTGTTTTCTATTCACCTGGTCTGTGCTTTCATCTGCGAGTGAACACAAGCGCTCTTTTCTGTCCTGGAACTGTGATGAGGGTCTTTGCTCTACTGTGTCCCACAAGCTCTGGCATGTTAGTACTGCTCCTTGCCCTGGGACTGTCACCCGGGACTGTCACCCAGGACTGCAACCCAGATCTGAGCATGGGCAAAGGAACAGAGTCCTGCCTCAAGTGTAGAGACCCATGTAATCTCTTTCTCATGTTTTAGCCCCTTACTGTGTGTGGGCTGAGAGCTCCAGAAGCATCTGGTGCCACTCCATATTCAATGGCTCCCAAGGCCTGCTCCTGGTTTGCTGGGGCTGGGTCTGTGATGGTACAGCTTTCATTGCAATATGCTCACCTCTCACTGTGATGGGACAGACCTTTCTTGCTGACATTCTAAGTTCTCTTTGGCTATGAAATTACTTGACCCCATCCTTTTGTGAGTTCTGCCACTCCAGGAATTGCTTTAAGTCATTATTTAAAGGGGTTTAGAGGGGTTTTGACAAGAGCTCCTGTTTGTCCCTGTCTTTTCTCTGCCGTCTTAGCTCCCTTCCTTTGCCTTCGAATCCAGTGTTCTTTCTATTGCATCTTGCTCTGTTCCTTTGTAATTTTGCTAGGTAATTAGCTAGCTAATTGGATAACTAATTAAAACCAATGTGTTAAGGACCGATAATGATTTACTTTTCTCAGATAATATTTTCATTAAACCAGAGGTCTTCATTGCTTTGGCACAAAGCATTAAGCACATTACATAATGTAGGATTTTAAAGTTATCTTTGTGAGGTTTCCTTAAAACACATCATGCATATTGCTGCTCACTCAATCTACTTGGAAGATCAAATCCATTTATAGCAATGTAAATTTTATTCTGTTTTTAATCAATTAACAAATATTTATTAAGAAATAACAATCTTGCAGGGACTTTGGAAAGATCTAGGGAGATACTAAGACAAAACCAAAACAATTCTTGCACTGAAGCAGCTTATATCCTAGTTTAGGATACAATATAGGGTCATAGATTTAGGACCTTAGAAGTGATCAAGTACATTCACTGTCACTTTACAAGAGAAGAAATTGAGATCCAGAGAGGGAAGATAACTTGTTCAAGGTCACATCTGGTGTTTGAAGGGATATTCAGGGCAAGGTCTTCCTTGTTCCAATTCTAGAGTTCTGTCCCCTATGCTGTGCTGTCTTTCCCAGAATAAACCCATGTCCCGAATAGATGCAAGGTAACTGTTGAGGGGAAAAGAGGCCTCGCATCCAATAGGACTAGTGTAATGCTAAGCAGGGTGGGGCTTTTTGTTTTAAACTGTTTTCTCTTTTGGAGCATTTAGGTAATCAAGTGCCTTTAACGAGTCTGGCCTTTGTCTCTTTGATTAAATTGGGAGTCTTTGATAATCTGCTTATATCAAGGGAAAGCCTAGTTCTCATAGGTTTGAGTCACATGGCTGCGGTGCATGAAGAAGTGTCACATGGTTTTGAGTCATATGGTTGTGATGCCCTTTGATCCTGAACAGGGTATATAAACTCAGAGTTTAGCATTTTGCTTGGAGCTCACACTCACTGGAAGAGTGTTGGTGTGGAGACTCTGGGTAGCCATTGTTAGGAGCCCCCCGCCTTTGAAGAAAACCCAGATGTTGTTTTGGTAAATATGTATGTGATGTCTTGATCAGACAAAGCCTGTCTGTTGAATTGTGTTATTTGCTCTGTTTATATTGTCTCTGTGATTTCTGTTTGTGTTTGCTCTGAAGTTCAGGGTGCTGGCTTTCCCCCCTGAACTAAGTGAATGATATATGTATGTTTGATTAAAGTGAGATTGTTAACCCCTTAAAGTTGCTTTCCTTAGAAAAGCAGATCATAGAACCTGTGCTGGCAGCTCTTATTGCTGTTCTTGTCGGGTCTTACACCCCTACAGTAGCTTCTACCCACATTGTTCCTATAACTAGGAAAAGCCTCTTACAAAAGGCAGCATTTGAAGCAAGTATTGAAGTAAACCAGAGATTTCAACAAGGAGAAAAGAGGAGAGAATGCATCCCATTCTTGGGAGACAGTGATTGTAAAGGCACGGAAGTAAAAGATGGAGTATTGTGAATGAGGTACAGCAAGAAAGCCAATTTGGATGGACTAGAGAGTGTGTGAGAGGAATAATACGACAGGAAATGTAGGATGTTGCCAGGTTGTGAAGAACTTAAAATGACAGTTTATATTTCCTCCTTGAACTGATAGTAAGCTAATAGTAAGAGTTTATTGAGGAGAGTGACATGGTTTTTGTTGTTGTTGAGCTGTTTCAGTCATATATGACTCTTTGTTACCCCATTCTGGGGTTTTCTTAGCAAAAGTACTGGAATGGTTTCTCATTTCCTTGTCCAGCTCATTTTATAGGTGGGGAATTGATGCAGGGTTAAGTGACTTGCCCAGGATCACAGAGACAGCAAGTGTCTGAGACTGCACTTAAACTCATGAATAGGACTCTTCCTGATTCCAAGCCCATTACTCTATTGGCCTAACTTCCAAGTGACATGGTTAGTCCTATGCCTTAGGAAATTACTATTGTAGTTGGGCAGGGGATGATTTAGACTAAGAAGAAAGTTGAGCCAAGCAAATTAATTACTAAGCTACTGATATAACCCAGGCCAGAAGGGACAAGGGCTCAAATTGGGATTGTGTCTGTGTGAGTAGATCACAAATATAGACCTGAAAGGCCATCAGAAGCCATCTAGTTCAGTCTATTCATTTTTCAGATGGGAAAACTAAACTAAAGCTCAGAGAAAAACTAACTGAAGGTAACAGGTATTAGAGGATTTGAACCCAGGTCCTCAGTCTCCAGAGTCCATGTTCTTCCACTATACCAGGTTTACAGAAGAAAACACGTGCAAGAGTTATTTTGGAGGTAAAAGTAGAACATTTTTTTCAATCGATTGGGTGTGTATGGTGCTCTAGAGAAAAGAAACTAAGCTGAATGATATTTAAGCCAATCAGTCAGGCAACTGGAATTTGTTAAGTATCTACTATGTGTCAGGCACCATACCAAACAATGAGGATATAAAGAAAGGCGAAACATTGTTCTTGCTTTCTAGGAATTTTAAAATCTAATGGGAAGACAACATGCAAAGAACTATATACAAAAATATGTATTTTACGCTGGAGGCAATTAGGAGACAATGGAGTTGATTGAGTGGTTAGCCTTGAGTTTTGTGAAGATCAGTTTGATACTTGAGTGGAGGGAGGGGAGACCTGAAGCAGGGCTACCAATCAACAAGCTGTTACAGTAATCCCAGTGTGAGATGATAAGGGTCTGTACTAGGGTGGTGCCAGTGAGGTTATGATGATAGGAGTGACAGGACTTGGCAACTGATTGATAAGGAAGGGGTGAGACGGAGAGAGGTGTTGAGGATAAAATCTTGATTTCGAGTCTTGGGCGACAGGGATTATGTTTATACCCATGGTAGTAACAGGAAAGTTAGGAAGAGAGGAGGGTTTGGGGGTGAGGTTGTGAGTTCTGTTTTAGACGTATTGAGTTTAAGATGTCAAATGGAATATCCAGTTTGGGATGTCCAACAGGCAATTGGAGATGTGAGACTGAAGGTCAGCAGCAAAGATTAAATAGATTTATGAGTATTCAGCTTTTAGATGATAATTCAATCCATAGGAGCTGATGAAATCCTCCATGTGAAATAGCAGAGAGGGAGAAGACAAAAGAGTCCAGGATAGAGTCCAGTGGGATAATAAGATGGAGTAAATGAAACTGAGAAGATATGGTCAGACAGGAGAGAGCAGTGTCATAAGAACCTAGAGAGAATAGAGTATCAGGGCAAAGAGGTTATCGTGGAGATGACAGTGTTAATGTCTATGGACAGGTGAAGAAGGAGGAAGATTATAAAAAGGCCATTAGATTTGGCAATTAAGAGATATTAGTAACTCCATGATCCGATGCAAATTGTGCCCTTGTCATAATATGACCTTATTTAAGTTGCACTGATAGTCTTCGTGAAGAAGTGGATAAGGTTTTTTTTTGTTTTTGTTTTGGTGTTTTGTTTTTAGGAGACTAAATGACTTTCGTATTCTTAGGTGAGGGCAGCTAGGTGGCACCGTGGATAGAGCACCAGGCTTGGAATCAGGAAGACTTGGCTTCCTGAATTCAAATCTGTCCTCAGACACTTACCAGCTATATGAACCTGGACAAGTCACTTAACTGTATTTGCCTCAGTTCCCTCATCTGTAAAATGAGCTGGAGAAGGAAATGGCAAACCACTCCAATATCTTTGCCAAGAAAACTTTGAATGGGGTCACAAAGAGTCACATATGACTGAAATAACCAACATAGGTGAGGAAGGCTTCTGCCTCTTCTTCATGGGTTTTTTTCTACTTTTTTGGTATAATTTGATAACTTATATGTATATTGACTAAATTTGGACAGAACAATCTAGTATTTCTATGACCAGAAAATTCAACTACCCTTAAGCCCCCAGTACTTCAAATGAAAAGAGCACTCCTGAAAACCTTCAGTGTGCACAGCACAGCTGTGTTCAGCAGTAGAGGATTAGAACAGACTCAATGATGCAGATACATGCTGTCAGGAACATGAGAGTCTCCAGGTAAGCCCCTTACAACATTTCCTGAATACAAAATCAAGGCAGATACTGATGTTTCCTGGTGACTGAGAGACCTGGGGCATTTTGAAGGCCAGATGCTGTTTTCCAGGAGATTGTTCTCCAACTAACTCCATACCTCCTAAGGGGAGAAAGCTTTTTTATAAACACTCATCTCAGAATATTAAGTTGTCAGGCAATAGCTTACTGGTCAGTGTGTCAGATACATTTCACAAATGTTAAGTCAAAATCTCAACCTATTTCCAAGGCTAGAACAGTGGGTGTTTGTCAATTTGAAGGCTTTCATTCTTAAAACAAAATAGGCTTTTAATAATGTCCTTGCTTATGAAAACAACAATAACAACAATCTTTTCTTTCTGAGAAAGATCTCGTTACGATATGAGCACATTTATGCTTCTAAGGACAGACCTCCAATCACAAAAATAATCAGTACAACTGTGCTACAAAAGATTTGCCTAAACAAAGGTATATGTATATACATACGCACACACATATACACATATACATGAAATCTATATGTGTGTGTGCATGTGTGTATATATACACATATGTATATATCTATATGTATACATATACATACATGTATATATGTATACATATATATATGTATGCGTGGATAGATCAATAGTATCAGAGACTCCCTTTTAGGGAGCTTAGCTATGCCAAGAGTGATGTTAAACATAGAATACATAGAATTGTGATTTATACATTGCCAGTGGAATGACAGTTCTTGGCTGTTCTATGTCATCCACATTTTATTCTGTCTTTATTCACTTGAAATTGGAAACCAGAGGTGCCTTCACATATAACAATTATTGCTGGGCACTGAGAAGCAACTGCTACTGGGATCTTGGACATATTTAATGTTTGACAAAGTGTGAGATTGAAAATTGTATTAAGAAGGGAAAACGTGTATTTTAGAATCATTCCAGAGGAAATCTTGGGTTAGTCAAATGTGACTAAGAAAAATGTTACTTGACTGAAGCATTTGGATTAATATTTCAACAATGTACTGTGAAATCTCTAAGTGACCTCAACTGATTTTAGTTAACTTGGTTTTTTTTTTTTTGCCTTTTGACAGGGCAATTAGTGTGATTTGCCCAAGGTCACACAGCTAGTACACATGTCAGGTGTCTGAGGCCGGATTTGAACTCAGGTCCTCCTGACTCCAGGGCGGGTACTCTACTCACTGTACCACCTGGCTGCCCCTAGTTAACTTCTTAAAAAGGGAATTTCAGATCACTAATTCCCCAAAAGATAAAATTTGCTGATTCCAACTTATTTCCATTTCATTTCAAGTTCAAATTTTGAGTATCACCTACTACTGTATAACTATGACTGAGTTGTAAACTTTTCTCAATGCTCAGCTGCCCCTTCACACATTCACAAGTTAACCCCTTGATTCTGGCTTCCACTTCACCATTCTATTGCATGTATCTATGGTAACTAATTACCAAAATATGGACTTGCAGAGCTAAAAGAGGCCTTAAGACATTTAGTTGCCAAATCTCAGAGCAAGAAGCAACCTTAGAGATCACCTAATGTAATCCAAACCTGAGGAAAAATCGAGTCTTCTACATTCCTGACCAGTGTTGACATACCTTCTGCTTATATTTCTTCACCTATAGGGAGTCTCCTACCTTATTGGAGAGATCATTCTGTTTTGGGAAAGTTCTGATTGTTATGGGCATCTAGGTGGTGTAGCAGAAAAAGCGCTGGGCTTAGAGTGAGGAAGACTCATTTTCTTGAGTTCAAATCTAGCCTCAGATACTTACTAGTTGTGTGACCTTGGGCAAGTCACTTAACCCTTTTTGCCTCAGTTTCCTCATCTGTAAAATGAGCTAGAAAAAGAATTGGCAAACCACTCTAGTATTTTTGCCAAGAAAACCCCAAATGGGGTCATGAAGAATCAGACATTTCTGAAACTACTGAACAGCAATGATAGCAATTGCTCTGAAGTTTTTCCTAACATCATTTTTTCCTGTATGGATTTTGAGGTTAAAAAACTAAAGACCACTTACACCTACTCTGTGCCTCTCCATTGCCCTTTGAGTGACTTTCCAACTGAATTCTTTAAAGATTATTTTATTCCATAATGAGTAGCTATATTGAATCAGCGGCAGAATATTGATGTTAAAAGGATGAGCCTTTGCTTCAGAGAGAAACTTGAGGTCATAGAAGCACTGTGAAACTTTCCATATATGATCCAGCCAAATCTCATCGTCCTGTTTCATTTTGGGCCCAGTTCTTATTCTCCCCTCTTTACTGGTGGGTATATTAGCGTTCTCATAGTCCACCTGTAGACTCTGTATCAAATACATGCACTGATAGACCAGCTCTTTGAGCTCTGCATCCAGCTATATACCGTAGTCTGGAAAATTGGTATTCTTCTTTTGCTTAGTTATTCCCATGCGGTTAGTTAGGCTGCAGTCATTGGAGTACTTCTGTATCTCATTTTGGAGGCTCTATAACATTCTGGCACTTGATACAATCAAAGCAGAGTCATATGAAAACAAACAATTTTGGAGGACTTCATTTTCCATAAAGAATCCTTCATTTATTTGAGATTTGTGCTGGATTTCCTTCAAGACTGGCAAATATCTCTGGTGAGCAAACATCTGTTTATTTTATGCATTTTAATATTAATAATCAGAGGTTTACTGAATCAGGTTAAGTCTGTTGTTACATCTTTCAAGGAAACTTGAATTATTTTAACAAATGCATGTAGACACTTTACTAGAGAATGATTACTTAGAAGGAATTTTCTTTTATTGTGTCAAATGATTTCTTTAGTATGGCAAAATATAATCACAGTAGGAGCTTATATTTTTTGAACATTTCAGTCAATTCCGTCACAGCAAAAGTGTAGTCTGCTGAAAATTGTTATTTATAAAAACCTGCCTATTCATTTCTTATTCCTTGAAAAAGATGCCCTCAGTAGTCATGTAGACTATTGTCAAAGATTTTAAAGAGATAGGAAAACAAGAATAAGGGTCAATATCAGTAATATTAAAGTCTGATTTTCCACATTCTGGCAGCTCCTTCTTCAAATGTATTAAGAATCAACCCCTCAAATGCATCTAATTTTTGTTGCCTTTAGCATACACAAAGGTCTCCTTTGTGTATATTCAGTCTACTCCAATTACTTTTCTTATTTTTCTTTTTCTTTTTCTTTAGTACCATTTCTATTTCTGCATGCAATATATTGGGATTGATACTATCATCCAAAGGTGATAGTTTCACTGTTACTAACGGACAACTTTGACTTTGTCAAAGAAATATTTATACATATTTTAATTATTTTATCTACTCGGGGTCTTCTTTCTGTTTTATCCTTAAACACTCTCACAATGAATTGATTTAATTGGTTCTTTCAATAAGCTTCCTGAAAACTTGTTTTGTCCTCTACACTTTTTGCATAATCCATAGAAATCCTTAGAAATGGATTTAATTTTAAATCATATTTCTTCCTGGCTTCAATGTCCTGCTGCTTGGAAAGTGATGGATAAAATGGGGTTTCTGGACTCTCAGTTTATATCAATTAAATTTCCTTAGTAGATGTTGATAGTCTGTATTGGTGATTATTCTTTATCCATTTCCAAATTAGAGCATTAATAGGTCATAGGTGAGATTCCATTACATGTGTCAAATTGCAGCTGAATTTATAGGGAAAAAAATAGGGAATATAAAATAATAGGGAATCTCAAACAAGTTCCTTATAAATCAAGACCAAAGAACTCCAATACCTAAAGTGATTATTTGGCACCCCACCCCCAAAACACTCTATAGGCTATGGCAAGTACAAGGGACACAAGCAGACAATGAAATATTTGCATGGGGCTTATTTCCATTAAAATCTTCTCAGCAATAAGACTGTAAGAATGCCCTACCCCAATCCCTGCCCAGCTGAGGAAGAATAGAAGAAAGACTGAAATCATGCTGACTATTGAGTAGAACTGAGCCTTGGGTTAGTTGAGTCTAAAGACTCTCAAGGGACTCTCTGCTAAGATTGCTCAGAGCACTTTGTCTACCTGGAAGCTAACAGAAAAGCAACAGAGGTCAATTCAGCCAAACATAAGAGGGAAAAGAGAAGAGCCAAGGGAAGTACTGAAGTAGAGGACATGGCTGCACCAAGCCTGAAGGAAAAGGGATTAAAACCTGGTTGAGAACAGCCCTATCACTCCAGAGGCTAATTAGGGCAAGGGCACTTGCTAGTGCATGATATACATCTGTCAGAGAAGAGGCTGAAATAGCCTGACAATCCAACTTCAGGGATGTAACCATCAGCAAATATGGAAGAGTCGGAAAGTGATAATAGGGAAACTTAAAGACTCAAATATGAATTATTTTGAGTGAAAATACTCAATAAAATCTCAGAGTATAAGCAAAAACTCTATTGATAGGGTATTAAAGCCATAAGGAAGTATGAATAGCATCTCCCAAAGAGAATTTAAAGCTCTATTAGCAAATACTAGAAGGCAAAGAAAAGTGAACCAAAGTCTGATGAATAGTGAATTCTTTGAATTGTAAAAAGAGGATGGAAGAAGTATGAGAAAGCTCTGAATTATTCAAAAGAGAAATGAGACATTTGAAAAAGAAATCTTAGGTGAGAAGTTAGAATTCTAAATACAGAATTAAGAACTTATTTAAAAAGTTAGGGCAAAAATTGATCCACAGGGGATGGTTTCTTTATAGTGAGAAATGAGGAGATCTAGAACACAAAAAATGTTGAAGGAAAATCTGGCGAACAATAACCAAAAGGTAACATTTTTGAAAAAAAAAAAAGGACTCTGTATAAGCCAAAGCAATTGCTGCCTTTAAGACAAAATGTACAGACAACTCAAGCACCATAGGTCTCCTAGAAGAGCAATACAAATCATTAAAGGTGAACCCTATAATGCAATAATAATACAAGAAAACTGCCTAGAACTTCTGAAAACATAAAATAAAATACAAATGAAGAGAATTTCTGGATCACCTTCAGGAAAACAACAACAACTGAGTTTCAAACTCCAAGGACACAGAATGGCTAATTTTAACTATTTAATGACAAACAATAAATTTTAAAAGGAGCTAGTAAAGAGACTCTCAGATACAAAGGAAAGAAAATTTGAATAATATAAGGTTATTCTTCATCAATGAGAAACCACAGAATCAAATTGGTAGAGTATATTGCAATATCAGATGAACTTAAGACTAAAACCTGAGCCAATCCTCAACAAAAGAAAAGTATTTGAGTCATTCCTGCAAGGTCTAGATCAGTGGACCTTAAACTGTAGGTCACGATCCCATATGGAGTCACATGAGAATGTGAGGCTGTAAGGTTAATAGAATGGGAAAATATTCCCCACCCTTCAATAAACCTCACATGAAGCCTATTAAGGGAAACTAGATTAGGCTTCTTTGTAGGAAAGTTCACACCATTTGGTAATTTCTAATTAGGCCCTGGGTCACAAGGGTTGTGATGCCCGCTGGCTCTGAGAAGTGTATATATACTCTGAGGTTAGCATTTTGCTTTGGGGCTCACTCATTAAAAGAAAGTTTGTGTGATTTGGCCAGAGGAGACTCTGGGTAGCTGTTAAAGATCCCCCCAGCTTTGAAAACCCAGGTTTTGGTGCTTCTGTCTCTGGTAACTGTGTATGTACAGTTGAATCTGTCTGTTGATCTGTGCTAATTTCTCAGACAAAAGCCCTGTTTGTTGATCTGTGCGATTTTCTCTGCTTGTAATCTCTGTTTGTATTTTCTATGAAGTTCAAGGTGCTGACTTTTCCCCCGAACTAGGTGAATGATATATACGTTTAATTAAAGTAAGATTGTTGACTCCTTTAAATTTGCTTTAAAGTAGATCAAAGAATCTGTGCTAATACCCATCCTGGGTATGCCAGTGTGGTCACTGCTACAGGGGCTGTTGAAAAATTTGGCAACAGTAAAAAGGTTTCTAAGTGCATAACAACCAAAAAGGACTTCAAAATCAAACACATAACGAATCTGAGGTGGTTTTTGCAGCACTTGCTCATGTTGCATAAAACTTCACTGCAACTTTGGCTCTGAACACATAACATGCACACTGTGCACTCCATGTGCCATCACACCACACAATGCCAATGAATGGTTCCAGAAACACCTTGGGTCAGATTTGAGACTATTGTATGCAGTGTTTTTTACTGTACATACAAAATCATTAAATGAACTTTGGTTTGGGATTAGGACAAGATTTCTAAAAATTTCTGAGGTGGCCCTAAACATACTTCTGCCATTTTGTACCATATATTTATGCAAAATGGCACTCTCAGCATTGACAATTATAAAATCAAAATATCAATCAACTCCAAAAAAGTTGAAGATGCTCTTTGTCCTATAGTATCAAATATCCCATGAAGATTTAACTCTTTATGTAAAAATAAATAAGCACACCCATTTCATTAGTATGTGAATTTGCTTTTGTCTTTAATAAATGGTAAAGTTATATGTATATCAAAGAATTATTTTAAAATAAATTTCTTTATGATGTTTTATCAGTAAATGTTTGATTTGTATATCATTTTACAAACCTACAAACCTGGGGTTATGTAAAATTTTCTTGGGCAAAAAGGGGTGGTGAGTGAAAAAAGTTTAAGGAGCCATGGTCTCGGTGACTCCAAGCCTTCTGTAAGGGGACAAAAGTCACACGTATTGGACAGGCATGGGTATGCTGCAATCTGTATCCTTGGAAGGAGCTCCCAAATTGAGGAGAACACAGATCCATTTGAGTATTGAGTAAATTATTTCCTTAAAATACAGATATTATGATTCTACTTTACAAGTGAGAAATTGAGGCTCAGATGGCTGAAGTGACTTTGCTCATGATTACACAATAAATAAGTGGCAGAAGGGGGATTTGAATTCTGGTCCTCCTAACTCCAAGTTGAGCATTCTATCTACTATGGCAGGATACCTAAAGAATAGGCTCACTTTTTTGTACCACAAAGTCTAAGCTTAAATATCATTACATAACAAACAACTCTTCATGTAAAAGGACATTGACACCTCAAGGTTTGATAGAAATCCTGGAAGCTAAATATTTTGAGTTGGGAGACCATAGGGAGTAATTCTCCCTTATCATCAATTGTTATCCCCACATGATAGCCTGAAGGGAAGCACTTTAGTAGGCTGCTCAAAAGAGATCCTGCAATAGAATAAAAAATCCTGTGTATGGCTTTTAATGCCTTTCAGGATCTCTCTGCTTCCTACCTTTCCATTCTTCTTGCACTTTGCATTTCCCTCCCTCCTCCACATCCTTTATGATACAGAATCACTAGCCTCTTTGCTGTTCCTCCCAGAAGACTATCCATCTCCAGAGTCTAGGCATTTTCACTTGATGTCCCCCATGCCAGGAATTCTCTCCCTTCTCATCTCTACTTCCTGGCTTCACTGGCTTCCTTCCAGTATCTTATAAAATCTCACCTTCTATAGGAAACCTTTCCAAAGCCCCTTTTTTTCCATTTTTT
>CM053622.1:225638569-225655720 GCA_028646595.1 Phalanger gymnotis | reverse complement strand
AAACAAACACTTTTGAAAAGGGACAGGGTCAAGGGAGAAAACCCAATAAAGGGGGATAGGTTAGGAAGAAGCAAAATATAGTTAGTCTTTCACAACATGAGTATTGTGGAAGGGTTATACATAATGTTATGCATGTGGCCCATGTTGAATTGCTTGACTTCTTAGGGAGGGTGGATGGGAAGGGAAGAGGGGAGAGAATTTGGAACTCAAGGTTTTTAAAAAAATAGATTCTTGCCCTACAAGAAAGGAAGGGAAAGGGGGATGGGAGGGGAATGGGGTGACGGAGGGGAGGGCAGACTGGGGAACAGGGCAACCAGAGTGTACGCCATCTTGTAGTGGGGGGGGGGAGGAAATGGGGAGAAAATTTGTAATTCAAACGCCTGTGAAAATCAATGCTGAAAAGCAAACATGTCAAAAATAAATTAAAAAAAAGAATTATAACCAAATTTCATGAGAAAGGAGAAATGAAACCAAAAAAGAAGGAAAAAAGAGCAAATAATTTGCCTCAATCTGCATTCAGACTCCACAATTCTTTCTCTGGATATGCATAACTTTTTCCATCATGAGTGTTTTGGAGGTGTCTTTGAACATTGTACTGATGAGAGGAGTCAAGTTTATCAAAGTTAGTCCTTACAGATACTGTGTGTCTGTAATCACGTATAATGATCTCCTGGTTCTGCTCCCCTCACTCAGCATCAGTTCATATAAGTCTTTCCATCTGTTCCTCATTTCTTATTGCATGATATTATTCCATTACATTGATATACCACAATTTGTTTAGCCATTCCCCAGTTGATGGGCATCCCCTTGATTTCCAATTCTTTGCTACCAAAAAAGAGTTGCTGTAAATATTTTTGTATATATGGGTCCATTTCCCACTTATACGATCAATTTGGGACATAGCCCTAGAAGAAATGTTGCTGGGTCAAAGTGTATGCAGATTTTTATAGCCCTTTGGGCTCTAGAATGGCTGGATCAGTTCACAACTCCACCAAAAATGTAACAATGTTCCAATTTTCCCATGTTCTCTCCAGCATTTATCATTTTCCTATTTTGTCATGTTAGTCAGCTTGACAGGAGAGATGTGGTACCTAAGAATTGTTTTGATTTGCGTTTCTTTAATCAATAGTGATTTAAAGCATTTTTTCATATGACTATAGCTATCTTTAATTTCTTCCTCTGAAAACTGCCTGTTCATATCCTTTGACCATTTCTCAATTGGGGAATGAGTTACTATAAATTTGGTTCAGTTCACTACATATTTTAGATATGAGACCTTTATCAGAGACACTGGTTGTAAAGATTTTTTCCCAATTTTCGGCTTCCCTCCTAATCTTTGTTGCATTGGCTTTGTTTATACAAAAACTTTCCAATTTAACATACTCAAAATTATCCACTTTGCATTTTGTAATGCTCTCTGTCTTTTGTTGGGTCATGAAATCTTCCCTTTCCCCTAAATCTGACAGGTAAGCTATTCCTTGCTTTCTCAAATTGTTTATAGTATCAGCCTTTATTCCTAAGTCATGAGCCCATTTTGACTTTATTTTGGTACACAGTATAAGATAAATCTGGCACGAACATTCTTAATGAAGGCATTTTGGCTTTCCAGATCACTAGTTGTTTTTTAGAAATCATATAACCACCCGTTTAATAATATATTCTAGAATTTTTCACAGGGATTAAAATTAAAAAAAAATTACTGGCTTATAGTCTGAAGATACCTCCATTTTCTATTTTTATGAAAAACCAGACATTTGCCTTTCTTCAGTCCTTTGACCTATCCCACTTCCCATGGTGTTTCAATGATTACTGAGAGTCTCAATAGTCACATGTAACAGTTCTTTCAATATTCTGGAATATAGATAGTATGGATGTGGTGATTTGAACCCAATGAGACCATTTCTATTACTATTACCTCGCTTTTCTTGCATTTCAACACTCTATTAGGCACTTTTTTATTCTGTCCTTTTCCAATTCAAATATCATTCTCCTTGGTTGAGAAAATAGAAGCCATGTAAGTGTTAGGGAGCTCTGCCTTCTCTATATCATCAGTAACTTTCAATACCTAATCTGTTTCCAAGTGCTATCATTTCTGCTTTCATATTTCTTTTATCTGTTGCTTTCTTTTAACTCAATCAGCTATCTTCCCAGTTCAGGACCTTTCACTTCTCACTTTCACTATTACAGAAGTTTCATAGTTGCCCTAACTCCTTTTGTTTTAAATGATACTTTATTTTTTCCAGTTATGTGTAAAGACAATTTTTATATTCGTTTTGAGTTCCAAATACTTAGTGATATATCTATATACACAATCTATATCTATATACACAAATATGATACACACATATCTGTATGTGAAATATTTATCTGAGTCCACACTATGTTCACTAAGTAGAACAATATATTTTTATTTTTTTATTTGTTTTCTTTGTATTACTAGCACATAAGTAGCAAAATTCCTAGCTCATGTTAGGTACTCAACTGTTGAATTAACTTGAATTGAATACCATTCATCCTAAGGAACAATCCTGTCACCTCCCTTGTTTTTCTCTTTTCCTCCAATTTAGCTTTAAAAAAATCCTGTTTTTGAAATCCTTAACTTTGTTCACCAGTCTGAGCTCAGTATAAGTTTAAGACTCCAGACATTATCCTTACATAAAAATGTCATGCTTCTGAAGTAATCTGTCACCTGTCACACTTATTTCTATTACTTGCTACTTTCTATACATGTACTCTACTAAATTAGCTTTCAAGAACCCAAAGTAATCTTCCTACTTTGATTAAGTTTTAGAGGAGGACTTTAGGGCAGGAATTTTCAAATAGATGGACTTCAAGATATGATATTCATTTTTTCAACAAATGGTTATTGAGCACTTCCTATGCAAACATTTTGCTAGGTGTTGTGGGAGATGCAAAGGAAATGTTGCAAAACAGCCCTGACTTTCACTATTCAGCCAGAAAGCAAAATGCCTTTTATTGCTTTATCAAAATATCATAATCTCTCTTTTATTGATTCATGAATATTTCCTTTCTACGTTGTAATGACAAGCATAGTAATTTTTCTGCTATAGTATAATATAACTGAAGTGTGTGAATGATCCAAGATTCCATTTGGGGCAAAAAGTACTATATAAAAGATAAAAGTCATATAGACTTTCAATAGACAAGCATGCATCTAAAATCCATATTATGTAGTTTTTGAATGAAGGCCTTACATAGAACCCATAACGTACTTTCTAATTCAATAAAGAACAGACAGACCATTAGGAGGCTATTATATTAATAGTGTATGTGAACTAGTATGGTTCTATATTTCATTTGTTGCACTTAACATTTTTCTACTTAGTTCAATAATGATGATGATGATGATGATGATGATGATGATGATGATGCTCAGTCAAATGTCTAAAATGTTTTAAGTTATACAAAGTGGTGTCATCAAAAAAGTAAGATTTCTCTTCGGTCAGAAAGCAAAATACCCAAGTCTGTACGCAAACAAATGTCCACACCAGTCTCTGGCCATAATCAATACAATGTCACCTGCACTCTGGTTTTCAACTTTGTTTTCTTTCCATCAGAACCTTAGACTCTACCCCTGGGAAACAGAGTTCTGATAGGAGAGACTTGTCTTGTCCCAAATCAGTCCTTCGCCCTACTTTTAGACCAGCTCTTCACCATGGTGAGATTCTTGTATCACTCCCTCCTTACCAGTTCCCCTTTAGATGTTATCTTCACTATTAGAACATATTTCTTGGGGACAGAGACTATCTTATCTACTTACATTAGTACATTCAGCACTTAGCACAGTACCTGACATATAACAAACTTTTAATATTTGATCTATGAAATTATCACATTCCATAAAGTAGGCATTACATTGAATACATCAAAGTACAGTAACATGTATTTGATTTTTCAAATAAAGATAATAGAAACAAGGGCAAATGGTTGCCTAATATTCAATATAAACTCTAATAATTTCATTTATTTATCAAAATTTAATTTATAAATAAAGCAGTGTAGTTGAGAGAATTCTTTTATAGGTATGGGTTGGTCAAAGTGAACTTTGAGATCCTTTCCTGTTTCAATATTCTGTGATTTATTTTCTTTTTTCATTATCATCAAGGGTTGAGGAGACAAGAGCAACACCAACCTGCTGCAGATGCACTTCTTGTCCTGATTTGTGTTGCTGCCACCATCATCATTCTGGCGTATCCTCCCCACCTTTCCCCCAACTCCTTTATAGTCCTTATAGTCATCATCTGGTCAGGACAAGGCTAAGGGAGATGCTAGGGGAGATAAGATCAAGGATAAGGATGAACCAAAGAGGAGATGGACAGTATTATCTCCTCGTCAACACTCCCCTTCAAAGGGAAAAAGTGAAAGAATTATAATGGTAAGGATCAGAACAATGCTGGAGACAATGGAAGCACGAAAAACAAATTGACCACAGAAAGGTAAAGGTACAGGAGATGGTAAGTAATTGTGTGAATTTTTGATAATTTTTCACTTCTGTTGATTTTATAATCTAAAATTCCATTTTAACAAGATTTACAAAATTTTTTTTAAAAAGTATGTTATGTTAATACACTATGCTCGGTTGTTTTGTTTGTTTGTTTTTTTGAGAGAAGAAAAGACATTTTTCATGGATAGGTTGACTCTGAAGCTGGATTTAGATAAGCAGGAATTTTTCCCTTCCTTATATGAGAGGATTTTTTTGAACTCCAAGAGAACATTCTCTTACAGTGCCCCACATATATCAGATGCTTCTTCTTTTCTTGTTTTTTATTAGCATTACTTTATTCTATCAAAACACAGAAGCCCATGAGGACTTACAACACTACGCTTCCTCATCCATTTCACTCCACATTCTACTCTCAATCAATTGTATTAGAACTCGTCTTTCATATGGATTTCAGTGGCAGCCTTGAGATAATCTTTCCCAAAACAGCCTCAGTTTCTTGAAGGTTTCATTTTATTTCCTCAAAATCCAGAAAGGCTTATGAAAAGTTTTTTTTAACTATAAATTCAAAATTGTCTGGCATTCTAAACTTTTCCTTTTTCAAAGTGGAAAATAAAGATTTGTTTTTAGGTTTTATGGTGAATTTACATTTTTAGGAGTCTGCGGAAAAAGGGAGTTTGAAACAACAACAATGTTGTTGATTATAGCCTATTTCCTTCATAAATTAGCATGTTTGTTCATGAAAAGTATTTTTAATAAAGCTGGATGCAATTTGGATGAAGCAAATGACTGAATTTTGTTGTCTACCTCATTACGGGCAAACTTTTATTTCCATCTTATATATAATGTGTCTCATATATGGTACTGATGAGACTGTGGCAGGTTGATTATTTGGGACAAGCTTATCTTGCTTCACTGTGAATAGTAGGCCATGACACTGCTTTGTAGACACTGAAATTTTCTAGAGTTTGCATTTATATTTGTTTTTCTACTGCTTTGTTCATTAGAGTATAACGATAATGTATCATTATGTTTTATTAAGGAAACCCCATGGAGACAACAAAGACACTAGAATGCTGAGGAAAGGCAATATTCAAAGAGCTAAGTACAAAGAAATTTTGTTACAGTACCTAGCTTTTTGGTTAGCTACATTAGGATGCATTGATCAAGTAATGGGATTCATTGTTTTGCTTTGTGGTTGTTTTAAAACAGAAAGGTAACTGATTTGTGGATGTCCTTTGTGAGTATGATGAATAGGTTGAGAAAATTGCTTTAATTTGGTGAGACATGTTCCTTATACATGTTACTTTAGTCATCCTTTGGTGAATGGCAAAACTCTCAGAGTTTAATGGTGGACAAAGTACAAAAAAAGGACTTCTTATTAGTGATTTACAGTTGCAAAAGACAACACATTCTTAGGTTCATTCTGACTCAGACAGTTACTGACAAGACAGATGGTGTAGGGAAGAGGAAACTTCTTGGATTTTTTCCCACAAGATTATCCTAACAAATATTAAAAAATCCTAGCACTTTATACTCATGAATATCTTTCCATATATTATCTCATTTGACCTTAACAACTCTAGGTAACAGGTAATGCAAGTATTCTCATTCTAACGTGCCTGTGGACCAGTTAGAGTAGATAGGTGACCTTTAAAGTTCTTTCCTCTAAAATCTATGGTTTCATATATTCCCACTTATCAGATGAGGAGTTCGAGACATAAAAAGTTGAACTTACTTGTCTAAGATCAAACATCTAATTAATGGCACAATTATATTTCTTAACTCTTAATTCAGTACCCTTTCTATGTGATATTTGTTTGTCTGGATCTTCAAAACATGCAATTATCTGCAAGATAGGGTGGTATCAGAACCAGCATTGGATAAAAAACGTCTCTCTAAGACTTTCTCATCACTGTCTCAACTCTTCCTGAAACGCTGACCACATTGCCATACAGAGATGGCACCAAAGAAAGCCACATGGCAAGAGGTACATGCATGCACATTCTTGCTGCTTCCTGCATTTCTATCAGTTCAGAGGGGAAAGACACATTAGGCATACCCACAAGATCCTTTCTCATTATAGTACAGTTGCACTCTTTTCAGGATGCAGAGGTTCAGATGAATTTTATTTTTTTTTTCCTCACTGCACCATCCAGAGAGTAAAAAGACAGAAATGATCCAGTTTCATCAACTATTTGTTTTTTTTAATTCTTTCTTCTTCCATACTCTCTCTCATATACATATATATATGTATATATATACATGTATATGTATATGTAAATATGCATATATATACCCATACCACATATACATTATACATATATGCATGTATATATTCATGTAATATGTATACATTATATATATATATGTTGAGAGAGAGAGAGAGAGAGAATATGGTAGAAAGAGAACTCTTAGATCAAATTGTACTTCTGATAAATACTGAGTGTGTCACATTAGGCATATCATTTAAACTTCTCATTTTCCTAGGCAGGGCTTAAAGACTACTGGAGGATGATCTACATTGTTAGTTTCCTCACTGGGGAGCTCATTATACCAAATAATCTCAAGTCCATGTGTCAGAAAGGCAAAATGGGCTCCTTAGCACTTGAGGAGTTTGGCTTTTGTTTACTTTGAGTGAAAGTATTTTCAGCTGTTAAGTGCTAAGCCCCAGGCCCAAAGCCCTATCAGGTGTGAAACCTGTGTGGGTGTAGATTAATGACTTAAGAGGGGCCAACTCGGGAACCAATGGTCTGTGGTCATTCAGGTGGGGCTTGAGGAAGCCAGAGGCTCGACAGCAAGGAGAGGCAGCTAAGAGACAACTACAGCTGAAGCTGAAAAAAGCCGAAGCAGGAGCTGAGGAAGCAGAGCCAATGTGTGTAGAACCAGGAGTGCGAGCAAGGACTTGAGGCCAGTAAATATGATTTGGCTAAATACTGTCTTATTTTTCTGTGGCCTCCTGGTTACTCTTGTGAGGCGGGCTTACTGGGCCTGGAGTCTTTTTGTCAAGACGTTGGAATGGGGAGGCTGGTTCACGGGTCTGCTGCTGTGGGGCCTAAATAAATGTTTTGTTGCTTTCTACTTAGAGAATCCCTCATACCTTGCAATTTCAAACCATTCAAACATATACATGATTATATTTGAGATTATGAATTCGGCCTTCCTACTACAGTCCATAACAAAGAAACAATGAAAAATCTGAATACCACATTCCCACCTCTTGGGAATAGCTTGGTATTATGGAGTGCCTCGGTGCTGGATGATATAATTCCTCACTCTACTTCCTCATGACTTTTGACCATTGTAATTAAGCTTTTTTGATCACAGAAAAACTAACTAATCACGATCAGTTAGGCAAAACAATAGGTCTCTGAGGCAGGAAGGAAGTAGGTGCTGCTAATGGCTTTAATAATACACTTGCTGATTCCTTCTAAAGCTATATACAGACAGGTTAAAAAAATAGAGATAGTCTAGTTTCGTAGTAGACTGCTACTTTTGCTATTTACTGCAGAACTATTTTAGAAAGAAGGAAAACAAGAAAGCCAGACATGACATCTTTTTGTAAGAATAGCATTTCCTCTCTGTATTTGTACTAACCTGTTTTTATGTGCTTCTAGTTCAATTTTGTGCATTGTAATGATCCCAGAAAGGTTGAGGGTTACACAGTGATGGTGGCATTACAAAGTCCATGGCAGCTGCGTATTTGAAAATAGCTTCTAATCCCTTCACTATTCCCTGAAGTATTCTTGTGCAAGATGTTTCAGGACTCTAGTAGTCTTTGGGATCAATTTGTTCAAATTTTATTTGGGCATTTTTCTTGATAAAATTTTATCATTTTCCATTGTTTCCCCTTTGAAGTTCTTTGGCTATGGCTTATCTAAACGTGCACGTGAATGAAATATGTAGGAAATAATTTAAATGATCCGTGATGAAATAATTATTTTTACTTGAACCTTGTGAATGATAATCACTTCTTATCCATTTCACTGTTTCAAAACTTTTAATTCTCCTTTTTGTTTCCCAGGAGCTGGAAAGTAGAATAAGTTTTTCATGCACAGAGGTCATTGGTTTCCCCCAGCTAGACTAAAAGCTCCTCGAAGACAAGGGCTGTT
The DNA here is from genome assembly GCA_028646595.1 of Phalanger gymnotis. Classification (NCBI taxonomy): domain Eukaryota; kingdom Metazoa; phylum Chordata; class Mammalia; order Diprotodontia; family Phalangeridae; genus Phalanger; species Phalanger gymnotis. Next base: position 225,647,146 of record CM053622.1, on the reverse strand, counting down.
TCATTTTTGTCTTTGTATTGCCAGGGCCTAGAGCAGTGCCTAGTACATGTTATACACTGTATAAAATGCTTGCTGTTGGGTTGATTTCTTGAATTTATTGTTCCCTAAGTATATTGTTAACCTATAAAAATTGATTAGGGCACAGTGCTAGAGTCCAGATTGAAGAGCCCCAGTAGTGCCACTTAACATCTTTGTAAACTTTATGTTAATTAACATCTCTGGGTCTCCAATTCCTCAATTGTAAAACAACCAACTTTGAATAAATGACTATACTATCCCTTTCATTGCTAAACTTAAGGTTCTGTGATCACAGGAAGGGTATATCAGTTTTGCCGTGGCCACATTTTTCATCTTATTGGCACAGAGAGAGAAGAGTTGAGTAAATGTGGATGGCTCTATATTGGTGTTTGTAGACTTGTCCATAAACACTACTGTAGAAACTACTGAAAACACATTCCTAGGATATGAATATCATATTCTCCTATAAAAGATATATTATTACTATTTTAATGACCTTTTAATAGGTTATAATAACAATGACAAATAACCCCTTAGTGTCAAAATGTTCATTATAATGTATCAGTTTGATGATTTATTAACAAAATAAATAAAATTCAATGACATAGATAATGTCAATATGTGGTTTTCTAAGTCAATATACCACTTGCAGTGATCCTTATATACCATTTAGGCACTCCCATTTCTATTTGAGTTTTCCACTACTGACCTAGGTCACTTAAATATTTCAATAATAAAATATGTTCAGACTAAAGCCAACCAATTAATGTCTTTGGAAAAAATGATAAAATAAAACATTGTTCTCATATTGATACTTTTCTTCTCAATGTCAAGGATTGTGAATGTTATTAACAGATGAAATCCTCTTTGTTGACTCATAAAAAAGAAAGTTTTACAAAATAGCCTTGGGAACAATTGGAAAGTATTCAACAAAGATTCCTTTTCTGTGCTAAAATAGTTGGTTCAAGAATGTTTAAAATAATGAAATGGTACACTTTTCATAACTAGAAATTCCTTAGACTGAAAAAGGAAGACAAGCAAATTCAGCTCAGGTTTTTTTTATTAAATAAGAAAGGGCTTGTTAGATCAGAACAGGTGTCACACAAGCCTCCATAAGAGAAGCTGATGTAACCCAAGGGAGTCCAAGACATAACACACAAAAAATGCGTGATGGCAATTAAAGCTCTGGAGGTTAGAAGAGAACATTTTGGATGATGATCCTGAAAATGAGCAATGAGACTCTGGGAGTGGGGTGGGAGTTGAACCAAGGGGCTGGATATGAGATTTAAGGTTGAAGCTAGTGGAAGAAATGGTTGAGGAGTAAAGGAGAGAGGGAGACAGAGATAGAGGCAGAGATAAAAAGAGACATAGAGAGAAGTAGAAAGACAAAGAGATGATAACAATGATAACAACAATAAGGTAACATTTTTATAGCACTAATAATGTGCCAAGTATTGTGCTAAGCACTTTAAAATTATCTCATTTGATCCTCACAGAAAACCTAAACAGTAAGTTTACTCCCATTTTATAGGTGATAAAGCTGAGGCAAACAGAAGTGGCTCGCCTGTCACACAGCTAGTAAGGAACTGAGTTTCAGGTACTCTATTCAATGCACCGTCTACCTGCCCCTACAGAATCTCTTTTGCAATGCATATTCAAAGACTAGAGCCTGGGCATTGTAGGTTTGGCTCCAGTGGTCATGACCAGCCCTTACTAAAACTTTGACAGGCATAAGTGTTCAGACTGAAGCTTGCTGAAATGTAGACAGTCCTGGAGATTTGTAAAAGTCAAAGAAGTAGTAACAATATTCCTCTTGTTACCTCTTCCTGAAAGAAGCAGAATTACTTCTAATTGTAGCTATTTGTTTAAGTTATTTCAATTATTTTTTTAACAAAAAACTCTGACTACTCATAACTGAATGTTTGCATTCCTAATACCTACCACAGTGCATGGCAAACAATAGGTACTCAATAAACACTTGATTTATTGATCGATTGGTTTCCCCAGACCTTATTCCACACATCTTGGTAACAAACAGAAAGAGGTAAAGACATTAAACTTAGTGAAGATAAATTAGGTGACACTGTTAAATATCCTCTCCTTGATAGTCTCTCTTCCCTTTGCTTCCTTAACATTGCTCTACTAAATCTGCTACTGCTTATCAGAATGCTCAATGTCAGCGTCTTTCATTAGTTCATACTCTTCTTTCTAGTTCTGATGTTTCTAGACATCTCCTGGATACCTCTCCTTGAATGCCATATTAGCATTGTAAATTAAAAGTATCCAAAACTAAACAGTGGTCTCTTATTACTTTTCTATTTTTCTGATGGCTCTTCTTCCCAGTCACTGAGCCTGCCTGCATGGTGTGATGGAAAGAATATTTTAGTCAGATAGAGAGGAAATGGGTTCTAATTTTTGATCTAGGATTTACTAATTGTGTCACCATGGATAAATCAGCTAACCTCTATGATCAACAGCTTCCTCAGGTGTAAAATAGAGATAATAGTATTTGCATTAACTATCTCAGATTGTTGTGAAGAAAATGTTTTGTATATGGTAAAGAAAGATATAAATGTCGACTGTCTTTAACTCATCTCTCTCTCTCATTCTCACATCTAATAAATTACCAATGCTTGTTGATAACACCTGCAACAATTTATACATCTCATCCTTTCCAAATCTGGAATTTACCTTCTGTCCAGCAGGATAAAACTCATAAACCAGGTAGTCATTGTGTTTGTCCTTCGTTTTCGAAGAGGACCATGACATCAGGGAAATGATAACATGACTTGCAGTTGACTTTGAGTTGAGTGGGGGAGGGCTGTGCAAGGTCACCAGCCTCACTTTCTCCTCCAGTAGTCAGTAGTCATAGTGGTCTGATGAAGGATGGGTATTTGTGAACCATGTGGCTTTTCTCCATAATTTTCTCCTTGAGCATGACCAGTGGAGTAAAGGATGTAACTAAAGAGTAGCTCTACTGAGTGAGAGGGAAAAGGTGTGGCCTTAGAATGGTCACTATGTCAAAATTTCCAAAGTAGGAGCCTTTCCACTTACAGTATTATCCCCCTCAGTTTCAGATCCTCATTAACTCTCCCTTGGTTTCCTTCCTCAGTACCAAGTCAAGTCAACAATCATTTATTAAGCTTTTTCTGTACGCCAGGCACTGGGCTAAAGAAAAAAGCAAAGAAAGGCAAAAGAGTCTATTTTGTCAAGGAGCTCACAGACAACATTCAAACAACTATGGACAAGCAAAACACATGTGTGTATGTGTGTATGATGAATTGAATCAAGAGAAAGAAGAGATTAATGTTAAGAGGAATCAGAAAGGGTTTCTTGGTGAAGGTAGAATGTTATCTGGGACTTGAAGCAAGCCAGATTGTAGAGGTAAAGAGAGAGAACATTCTAGGAATGGGAGTCATCCAGTAAAAAGTAATTAGATGTGGAAGAAGCAGTAAAGAAGCCAGGGTCATGAGATAGCAAAATAGATGGGGTAGTGACAGTAAGATATAAGAAGATTAGAAAAGGTATGAAAGGGGCAGGATATGAAGGGCTTAAAATGCCAAAGAGATGGTTTTACATTTGATCCTGGAGGTAATAGGGAGCAACTAGTGTTTATTGAATACCAATGGTGTAACATGGTCAAACCTGCATTTTAGAAAAAAATCATTTTGACAGCTGATAAGGACAGATTTGATGCAAACAAAGCATCCGGAAGGCTATTGCAACAGTCCATGCATACAGGCTTATACCAGGGTGGTGACAGTGCCAGAGGAGAGAAGGGGGCATATATAAGTGATATCATGACGGTAAAATTAACAGGACTTGACTGGATAGGGGAAGTGTGTAGAAGACTGAACAATTGAGGATGACCCCTAAGACAGGAGCCTAGGCGAATAGGAGGAAGGTAGTATGCTTGGTAGACATGGGCTCTCTGTGACCTGGTGTCAACTTAACTTTTCCAGCTTTATTTCTCTCTATTCCTAGGATGTACTCTATGTTCCACCCAAATTGGACTACTAGTTGTTTCTAGGCTTATTCTTTTGCATAGTCTGTTCCTTACATTTGGAATGCATTTCCTTTACATTTCTCCACAATAACATCTTTATATATTTTAAGTCCTAGCTCAAGTACTACTTTTTCCATGAAATGTTCCCTGGTTCCCATACACTTCCATGAATATCACACCTTTCTCTTCAAATTTCTAATGGAAATTCCTTGGATTCCTCCTCTGCTTGAACCGCATTCTACATACGCCATTTATTTATGTATTATCTCTCTATTAGATAGCAAACTCCATGAGAGTGGGAAGTATGGTTTTTCAATTTTAGGTTCCTAGCACCTGGCCCATTTCTTTGTACATAATAGGCCCTTATTGAAGTGAATCATGAATTTATTTGAAGTGTTTCCTCATAGTCCCTGAATTTGGTTGCTTCTTCAATTGCTGAATCTAATTTCCTGTGTTCCTAACCTCAGTTTGTAATCGGACTTTGATATCCTGTGGAGGTGACCTTGTTTCCCACTTACAGAATCCACTTTGGCTTCTATCTAGCTCATTTACTTTGCATTGTCTGTTTTAGATTCCCATATGTATTGTATATGTATGTATATGCATATGTATTTTATATCCATATGTAACATAGATATACATATCAGAATATAAACCAGATGAGATAGACAGATAGATAGGTAGATAGATAGATAGAAAATAGATTTGAGACTTTAGAGGTATCTATTATTGCCTCCTTGAGAGCCACATCTAGACGGACTCATGTTGACACACACCAACACAGACAAACATAGCTCCCCCCTTTTCTGTCTCTCCATATGTGTATGTGTGTACACACACACACACACACACACACACATTCTCTGAAATGAATATACTATGAGATATATACCCTTGTATATATAAATGCATGTACGTAAATACATATGAAGAAGTAGACAATGTTTGAGAGAACTTATAAACAGGAATATGAAACACATTTTAGAATTGGTAACATTTAATGCATTGGTGGTTTCCCCTCTAACTGAAGTGCTGGGAAGATGTGATTGCCAGGAAGTTTTCTCATAAGAGGACAATTTCCCACAGGTTATAATCGTAGACCTCAGCGCTCAAAATATTAAAGCTTAAAGAGACATTAGAGATCATCTAGCCCAACCTACATGTTACACAAATGAGGAAATTGAGGCACAGAAAAATTAGTGACTTGACAAGCTTACACAAATAGGCCTGCTTATTTTAAATTGAGTGCTCTTTCTACTGCTATTTTCCCTTCGATGATGCCCAAGTGATATGTTAATGGAAGAATGTACTAAGGGATCTCCATCTAAAGGTAAAGGATTACTAAGACAATGAAGGAATTTCTAAATTCAAATAACACTTTTATTGAAATGCCAAAGATTGTAAGAGGTACCTAACTAAATTCAAGTTAAATCTTTGCAAGTCTAGAAATACTAATTACAAATGAAAAAAGAAATAGCCTTCAAAATTGTAATTGCTTCTAAATGTCTTCTACTGATAATATCCCACTAAAACAAAACAATATGTTTAAAATATCCCATTGTTTATTCTCTAATCTTCCACTTGGGAAATCTCATATTTTTTCCCCTTCTCAAACCATCACAAGATGGATTACCCAAACTTCATTATGAAGGAGCTGACATTTTATCAGTCTTATGAAATCTTGAGGTCCTACATATAGATTCTTAACTGAGATAATAATAGGCAGCTGAAGAAGTAAGATCTCCTAGGAAAATTTAGAAAGCTCGCTATTGAACTCAGAAAAAATATTAAAACATCCAGAGTTACCTTTCAAAAAAAGAGGCTATTTCCTCCAGTGTCATTTAGGAAGCCACCAATTTAGGGAAAAAAAAACATTTCCTCATATGTCACTTATTTAGAACTTATAAAGCAGTTTTCCCTGAGAAACAACATTATGAATAGCATTAGGTCCATGGGAAAAAAATATCAAAAAAACCTATTTTACCTAGAAAACAGCTGAATGAGCACTTCCAAAGAAAAAAATAATAGAAAATGAGACCATCTCAAAACTAATTCCTGAAAATTCCTTTTGGGGATTGTAGGTTCTTTGAGGATAAGGAAAGGCTGTCTCTTTTTCAATCAATCAATCAATCAATCAACCAATGCTTAAAGGTATCTTAGGGATGGTTCTAACCCTTTTTTTCAAAATATGAATAAACTTTATTCACAACATGAATAAACATATCTTTCTCAAGGTTACAAAAGTAACAATAATAGTTCATATTTATATAGCACCTTAAGGTTTTACAAAGTTATGTTAAGTAGGTGGCATAATTATTATTGATGTGGCTCCCTAAGGATTAAAAAGAATATTAAGGGTTGCTTTTCAGGACCTGGTGAGGCCCCTCTTGAGCCTGAGGGCATCCTAGACATACTCTATCACACCAATCTGATTCAAACCAAGATCTTCTTTCTGACTCCAAGTTAAATTCTCTCTTCATTTTGTTTCCTTGCAAAAAGCATTTTTTGAGTGTACAAGATTGAATAAGCACTTGATAGGGATTCTATAGAGCAGTGATTCCCACTGAATGGTTTGGAAATCCTTGAGAATTCATGACAACAAATGGATTTATGTGAAAAATTCTTTAACTGTCCTTTAAGCAGTAAATAATTGTCCAATTAAGTTATGAATCTGTTGTCCTCTGTGACAACAAGCATTTACACATTTAAAGCTTTATATGTCTATTTCTGTGGTAATTCAAAACCATAATATCATGCACATGATAATCATGTTACACCTATGGCACAAGTTGATAGCCAATGGCTGCTTCCTTACCTTTGGGTTTACTGGCTAGATTTCTTTCTCAAAAACCAAGCCTTAAATCCAACTCACTCTGGAGCTCACAGATTGGACAATGGGTGCCTGCGCTCCTAGCACAGATTGAGTGTAAATACTAAATAGTAACTGTTTCTCTTTTGGCCAGGAACCCTCAGGGTCTTCACCTCCCAGTTTGATTTTTTTTTTGAGGTTTTGATTAAAGGGCCCATCCCTTGATTAACTTCGTAAAGAGGCCTATTCATTGAATGGGCATTACCTCACTCAAAGTGAGAATCTGAAAAGACCTTAGCCTGAACCCACCAGGGTGTCCTAATACATCCTAGGCCATCACCAGTTTTCCTAGTGACTATCAGGCCACTGGACCCAGATGGCTCTGGAGGAGAAAGTGAGGCTGGTAATCGTGCATAGCTCTCCCTCACTCCAATCAAAGTCAATTCCTGCTGGATTACTTCTTTTACTTCTTATAAAATGCCCTACATGCAACATTCACAATTATTTTATGATTATCATTTGCAATTAGAATTTGATAACTAAATAGGACAAAATTTTATATGTCATAATTATAATTATACAATATGATTTTAATTTGGAGATCATAATTCAGATTAGTTACTATTTGGAAGATATATCATTGCTTCCATCATAAATTATCATTACAATTATTGTAAGCACTTAATACATCTAAAGGAATATTATGAGTAGTATATTAAATTACCTTGGAGATACATAGCACTTCTTTTTGTTGTTGTTGAAAAAGATTCATGGAATTAAAATAAAAATAAATTTAAAAATTAAAAAAGTTGGTAATCTCTGTTATAGAGGGAGTTGTCAGTGAGTTACAGTTTGGATAAGGTGGGTTTTAAGTTCCCTCTCAATTTGAGATTCTGTGATTCTTAGAAATGGGAGGAGGGGGGGCAGAGCCAAGATGGAGGCTGGGAAGCAGTGACTGGCATGAGCTCCCCACCAAGTCCCTCCAAAAACCTATAAAACAATGGCTCTGAACCAATTCTAGAGGTACAGAACCCACAAAGTGGCAGAGGGAAGCAGGGCTCCAGCCCAGGACAGCCTGGATGGTCTCTGGGTAAGGTCTGTCCTGCACAGATCTCCCAGCTCCCAGATGAGGGGAAGGGAGCTGAGCCCAGCAGAGCCCAGCATGCGCGGTGTGCACCGACCAGACAAGCAGCCGAGCTGAGAGCACCCTACAGTCCTGAATTACTGAGCTGTGGCATCTACCAGACCTCTCAACCCACAAACAGCAAGACAACAGAGAAGGTTAGTGGGAAAACTGCGGGACTGAGTTTGCGGTTTGGCCAACCTCCCCTGGGGCAGCAGAGGTGGGGCAGCTTTAGAACTATGGCTGCAGTTGCTTCTGGCCCCAGGCCCACCTGGTGGGAGGAATTAAGTGGCTGATCAGAGCAGGAGTGAAGAGCCTGCTGAAGATTTAAGCCCAGTCTAGGTTGGGGGTTCTTGGGGAAGGAGGAGTGCTGGTGAGGCAGCACATCCGCCCAAGTGTGGAACATAGAACTCTTTAGTCTACAAGTCATACCCGCTGAAAAACTCAAGGGTTAAGTAAGTTGGCTGGGAACATGGCCAGGCGGCAAAAACACACCCAGATACAGTCTCAGACTCTGGAAACCTTCTTTGGTGGCAAAGAAGACCAAAACATACAGTCAGAAGAAGTTAACAAAGTCATAGAGACTACAACAAAAACCTCCAAGAAAAACATGAACTGGTC
>CM053622.1:225603705-225638069 GCA_028646595.1 Phalanger gymnotis | reverse complement strand
AAAGTAAAAAGAATGAAAAAATAGAAGAAAATGTGATATATCTCATAGGAAAAAAATAACTGACCTGGAACATATATTGAAAAGAGATAATTTAGGAATTATTGGATTACCTGAAAGCCATGATCCAAGAAAGAGCCCAGACATCATATTTCAAGAAATTATTAAGTAAAACTGCCCTGATGCCCTTGAACCAGAGCATAAAATAAAATTCAAAGAATCTACCTATCATCTTATAAAAGATATCCCCAGATAAAAACTCCCAAGAATATTATAGCCACATTCCAGGACTCCCATATTAAGGAGAAAATATTACAAGCAGCCAAAAAGAAATAATTCAAATATTGTGGAGCCATAGTCAGGATAACATAAGATTTATCAGCTCCTGCATTAAAGGATCAGGGCTCTTGGAATATAATATTCCAGAAGACAAAAGAGCTAGGATAGCAACCAAAGAAAATGAGATGGAGGGAAATACACAGTTAGTAATTTAAATGTCAATGTAAGTGGGATAAACTCACTCATAAAATGGAAGTGGATAGAAGAATAGATTAGACACCAGATTCCAACAATATGACCCCTCCTACTATTTCTCTGTTGGGTGAGATAGATTCCTATTACCAATTGCATGTATGTGTATGTATGTTTTATATGTACCAAAGTAATTTTCCTTGATAATTTCTTGAAAGATGATGTCTAGGCTCTTTTTTTCTTGATCACAGCTTTCAGGTAGTTCAGTAATTCTTAAATTATCTCTCCTCAGATCTGTTTTTCAGATCAGTTGTTTTTCCAATGAGATATTTAACATTTTCTTCTAATTTTTCATTATTGATTTTGTTTGATTGTTTCTTAGTGTCTCATAGAGTCATCAGCTTCCACTTGCCCAATTATAAATTTTAAGGAATTATTTCTTTCATTAAGCTTTTATACCTTTTTTTCCCCACTTGACCAATTTAAAATTTTAAGGAGTTTTCTCTACAGTTAATTTTTTTACATCTTTTCCTATGTGGTCAATTCTGCTTTTTAAGGGATTTTTCTCACAAGTGGATTTTATGCTTGTTTTGCCTTTTGGCCTATTGTATTTTTAAAGTGTTATTTTCTTCAGTAGTTTTGTGCCTCCTTTACTAAGATACTCATTATTTTTTCATGATTTTCTTGCATCACTGCCATTTCTTTTCCCAATTTTTCTTCTACTTCTCTTATCTGATTTTTAAAATCCTTTTGGAGCTGTTCCAGGAATTCTTTTTTTGGGGGGTGGTGGAGGGGGACCCTGAAACAAACTCACATTTTTCTTTGAGGCTTCGGATGTATTTGTTTTGACCTTATTGTCTTCATCTGAGTGTGTCTTTTGATCTTCCCTGCCACCACAGTAATTTTCAATTGTTAGGTTCTTTTTTATTGTTTGCTCATTTTCCAGCTTCTTTCTTGACTTTTAACTTTTTGTTAAAGTTGGGCTCCACTCCTGTTGTGGAGTGATGATGGTCTCAGGTTTCAGGTTTTTAATGCCTATATTTTCAGAGCTAGTTCTTAGAGTCTATAAGTTTTCAGTTATACTAAAGTCATATGATCCAAAAAGATGTATATTTACTGTTCTATTGGCCTGTGCTCTGTTCTGTGAGTGGCCACAAGTACTCTTTTCTGCCCTGTAACTGGGACCAGGGTTCCTGCTCCCTTTTGCATGCTAGCTCTGGTGTATCATTCCTCCCTCTTACCCTGGAACTGCAAACTGTATAGATCTACATATGGGCAGTGCAACAGAGTCCTGCACCCAGTGCCAGGAAAGGGACCCCTGTAATCTCCTTCTGGCCAGTTGTCTGACCCTATTACTTTGCTCTGTGCTCTGAGAGCTCTGGAAGCCACACCCTAAGGCCTGCTCAAGGCAAGGCTTTCTGCTCTCTTGCTAGAGTGTTGACTGTGCTGAACTGTGCTCTACTCTTACCCGAGTGTGACAGACCTTTCTTGCTAACTTTTGTCCTGGGTTGGAAAATTGTTTTACCTTGTCCTTTTGTGGACTTTGCCTTTCCAGGATTCCTTTTGAGGTATTATTTAAAGTTGGAGGGGAATCTGGGAGAGCTCAGGTGAGCCCCTGACTTTTCTCAGTCATCTTATGCTCCTCGTATCTTCACACATCCCAGACACATATTCTTCCTCTAATACACTCTAATGGTAAAAAACCAGTTAAGTTCCTCCTACTTCATCACAATTTCTTCCCTTGTATATTCCTTAACACTTTTCTTTTTTTTAGTCTTCTAAATCACATAACATAGCACACAACTCCACTGAATCACTATTTTTCTTTCTGTGCTCTTTGATTCTTGAAGATAATAGAATTTTGAAGGAATAATGATCTCTTTTTTACATATTAGGATGTAAATATTTGAGGTATATGGAGTTTTCAGGGAATAGTAGCACCTCTGGTATGAAGGCTTGCTGAGCCCTTTGCAGTGCTGCTTATCCACCTTTGGTTTCTACTTGTCACCCAACTCTCACTTGTGGCTCCAAGAAGCTGTAGCATGATTAGTAGCCACATCGCAGTAAACTAATCTCAGCAGACAGGCTAAATCAGGTTGAGGGTAACTGACAGGCCTCAAAACTGTCAGTGAGTTAGGAAGATGTCTACCCTGAGCATGTGAAGACTTCCTCCAGCTGAAAGGGCAGATGAGAACAATATGTTCCAATAGCCATGAAGGCAGATGAAGCAGGCACTGTGGAGTGCTTAGATCTTGGTCAGACATCAAAGATGACAAGGTTATCCAGTGCATTCTGGGCCACTGTCAGTCTTCTTGACTTTTGTCTTGCAACTGGACTTTGATAACCCAAAGAGAGAGTGAGGCCAGTGACTGCACAACTCTGACTTACTTAAGTACAATTCATGTGCACTTCAAGACATCACCCTATGATATCATCAGCCCTCTTCAAAAATGAAGACCAAACAACAAATGATTACCATTTAGATCATTCAAAGATGTTAGCAAGCTTTATTTCACCAACAAGGATACTTAAAAATCCTCTATTCATTCTATAGAATGATTCTACAGAATCATGCTCAGTTTTACAAAGTTAGCCATTCTTGGTTGCAAGTCTTTTTTTCCTTTCATTATATTGTATTTCAAGACTTTCTTTTCTCAGAGTACTTGCTGCTAAGTCTTCTATGATCTTGACTCTGGTTCTTTGGTACTTGGTTTCTTCTTTTCTGGTTGTTTGCAGTATTTTGTCATTAATTCTAAAATTCTGGATGTTGGTTATTACATTTTGGGTTAATTTAGTTTGAAGTTTCTTTCAGATAACCAATAGATTTTTAAAAAATATTTTCACTTTGCACACTGGTCTTAATAGTTGTGGGATGACTTTTAGATCATATCTCATCCAGTTTTTCACATCACTTTTTTTGGTACTAGATGTCTAACTTGTTCTTTTCAGCCTTTTGACTTTGTTCTAATATTAACTTGTGACATCATTGAATTAAGTTCTATTTGTCCCATTCTATTTTCCAGGGGACATTTTGTTGGGTAAGACTGTCTACTTTTTACTTTGATCCATTTATTAATTTTCAAAGTATTATAAATTTATTTATTTTAAAATAATTATTCTTTTGGCTTTTTCGCAGGAAGCTAGGTGACATAAAAGATAGGGTCTTGGACTTTGAGCTAAGAATAATTGAGTTCCAATCCTTCGTCAGAAACTTATTATCTGTTTGGCCCTTGGCAAGTTATTTAACCTCTCTTAGCCTCAATTTCCTTATATGTAAGATGGAGGTAATAATACCACCTAGCTCACAGGATTATTTTAAGGATCAAACGTGATACTATAGTAAAGTGATTTGCAAACCTCAAAGTCTAATATCTATGATATTCTGTATATGTGTGTCTACATATTTTTAAGGATATACGTATATGGTTGTTGTTGTTAAGCTATTCAGTTGTGTCTGAATCTTTGTAACTCTATTTGGGGTTTTCTTGGCAGAGATACTGTAGTTGTTTGCCATTTCCTTCTCCAGCTCATTTTACATATGAGGAACTGAGGTAAACAGGGTTAAGTGAGTTGCGTAGGGTCATACAGTTAATAAGTATCTGAGGCCAGATTTGAACTCAGGAAGGTAAGTCTCCCTTACTTCAGACCTGGCACTCTATCCACTCTGCTACTTAGCTGTCCTTAAGCAATCCATATATGATACTTTTGGGGGGGGTATTTTTGACTATTTCCTTGTTTAGCCACTTACTTAGAGAGCTGTAGCTTCAGGGTTTGGCCCTAGACCTCAGTTCCTGGTGTGTCCAACCAAACAGGACTGACTGTATGTCACCTTCCCAGAGCCTATTTATAATGTCATTTAAAAAGGATGGCTTTACCTCTGGAATTATGCTTGCTTCTGATTTCATCTCCTTTATGATATGGAAGAGCTCAGGGATGTTTTTATTTGGTTCTGCTTCATATAGTACTCTTCTTCAGGGGAGAAAGAGAAATGTTTGCCTAGAACCTTTCACATCTCTTTTAACTGGAACTCCTTAGTTGTTTTTTTTTTCTTTCCATATATTATATTGTGGTTTTTTCCCCTTTCCTCATTTTTACAAAGAAAAAGAAGGTAAGGAATAAAAGGGATGAGATAAATGCTAATAATCTATAATTGGAGTGTGATGATCCTATTTCTGTCTTTCCTCTCATTGCCCAGCCCAGAAATAGATTTCTGGTTCTTACATTTCCATTTTCTCTCTTAGAGACCTGGATCACAGAACTGGAGGTAAAAGCAACCTCAGAGCTTATCTAAAACAAGCCCCTCATATTATGAAAGAAAAAAAAGACTCAGAGAGGTCAAATGACTATAGATGTAGTAAGGGAGAGAATTATAATTTGCTCCTAAGCCCTATGATTCTGGCACCTTAAGACCCAAGTCCAAATAATGTATTCTTTTTACTACATCATTGGCCATATGATAGTACAGTTCATTGGATTTGGAACTGATTGAATGACTAAATACAAAGAATAATCCTTCGTTCAGTGTCAACTTGGAAAGAGGTCTCTGATTCTACCTCCTTGAGCTGTTAAATATTTTTATCAATTACTTGGATATAATTATAGATAGCAAGTTTTTAAATTTGCAGATGACATAATTAACATGTTTGATGACAAGAGTCAAGATCCTAAAACATTTTGACAGGTTATGAGTTTATAGTGAATGAAATACTATAAAATTTAAGAGGTAAATGTAAAGTTTTATAGTTGCGAAATATAGTCTGCAGAGTTTCTACAATATTCTCTAAGTCTCCATGTGTGTTTAATGCTTTGTTGCCCACTTCTGATGAATAGGGTCCATGAGATACTTGATCCTCCTCCTCCCAACTCAATGTTTGTATTGTATTCTGCTGGAACAGCCCAAATATGATACAGAGTCATTTCTTCTTGCTATGTGGAGGAGATTACTGGCATTTCTCCTTGGTTTTATTGCATCTTTAATTTACCTGTTTTAATTCACTTGTGGGCTTTGTCATCTTTGCTTTCATAATATGTCCTCTTTGAACAAACAAATGACATTTGAAGGTCAAAGACTGGGGTTGCGTGTTTGCAATTCATCTGAAAAAGATCCAGAGGAATTATTAAACTAGAAAGTTAATATGAGTTAACAATACGAAAAGGCAGTGAAAAATGGTTAATTTAAGATATATTGAGAGACAAAGTAGCCAGAATTAAAAACATAATAATCCTGCAGTATTCTGCCCTGTCAGAGCATATTTGGAGTATATGATAGCTACCTTCAAGTATTTGAAGAGTTACCTTGTGGAAGAAGGATTAGTTTTCTACTTAGCCCCAGAAGGCAGTTAAAAGAAACAATGAGTTAAAGTTACAGAGGTGTAGATTTGAGTTGACTGTTAAGGAAAACTTCCTATTAGAATTGCCCAAATTGGAATGGATGCCAAAGGCAATAGTTGCTTCCCCAATATGTCAACTTGTATCTTGCAGAGAAGATTCTACTCATACACAATTTGGAATAGATGGTCTCAAATATGACTTCAAATCATATTGCATGAATCTTTTTTTCTTACTTATCCCTGTCTGCCCATATACAATTAACCAAACTACACTTGCTTCTTAGGCCAATGGATTTTATCCCATTCTTGAATGTCCGTGAACCTGATTTACCATCTCATCTATAAGACAGCATAAAATAAATGCCTTACCAAGGAAGTATTAGTTGCATCATCATATATAATGAAAAGGATTATTTCTATAATTCATGAAATGTCTTCTTAATTTGTCTGATTATGTTTTATTAGTCTATTTTCTCACTTCCTTTAATCTTTTTTAAAAAAATCACTCTTTTCTTTCTCTTAATAAAAGAATATTCTTTCTATCTGTCTCATAAACTATTTGGAGCTGGATCGATTTCCCTAACAAGATTGTCAAGGAAGATTAAAACCATAGGCCATGGATATTATTTCATAAAATCTTTCATGTGAACTATCACTGAGATTTTCATGAGGCAATTACTACATAAAATAGAAATTAAGGGTCAAAGTATGATTATTAGATTTCTTTTTTAAGATCTATATCCAAAATTATTTAAGAAAGTAGATTATTATTATACAATAACAATATATGTTTAAGGCATAGTCAATAGATTCCAAAATGAAACCTTTCTTGTACCCTTGTCATAATTTTTATTAAGCCAAAAACCAAAGTAATTCAGGAAGCTGAGAGAATAGTGCCTTGAGGAAACACTAAAAAAAAATATTTTTTTGCATTCCATTTAACCATCTCTAAACTTTCCCATTTTCCTATTTCCCATGTCCTTAGATCTCAGGTTTTTTAAAACAGAATAGCTGCCTTTAAAAAATAAAACGACATATTTATTACTTTTCTGGGTGCCTCAAAAGTTTTTTTTAGGTATTATTGATTTCATGTACATAATTTAAGCCTATTGTTGTACACAGCAGTGTACTTAGTGTATCTGGTATCCAGAGGAGATAATATTATACATGACAAAATTATTTTCAGTAATAATAATTAAATGAAATAAATAATAATGGTCAGAAAAGAAAAACAGTGAAAATTTTCTTTTGTTGAGTGTCATACAATATAATCGTGCAATAAAATTTTAAATAAAATAATTATAGCATAGAAAATGGAAAAAGTAATAGGTTATTAAAACATTTTAATTACATTATGTTCTTGTGAAAAAAGGAAAAAAAACTTATACCTACATATTGATCTGCTATCCTAATTAATAACATTATAACAATATAGTTTCTTTTTCCAATCCTTAACTTCAGCAAATTTGTCAATGACTTTTCCAAAATTGATTTTCTTTGCATATTCATTTTTAGTGGGCTGTATAGCCTGATTTGTTAATTAATCTTTGCTTAGATGATTAAATATTTTAAAAATTAATTTTAATTTAGAATGTTTCCTTTATGTGAAGCAGTATCTTTACAAATGATTAAGAAGAGTCTCAAACATAAGGATTAATTTGGCATATGTTCATGAAAATCCCCTTTCACAGGTAAATTTTCATCAAACTGAAAGGTCACTAAAAAGTACAATTTAATCAACTGGTAAGTAAATCATACTAGTGATGTAATATTTTATTTTCTTTATTTTAAAAAATATCATTTATTTTATTTTAATCTGTGGAATAAGCACTTTTATAACATAGTACTACAACAATAACAACAGATGATTGCACATGAAACTGCAAATCCATTATTCCCAACTTGCTATCTATTTTAAATATATTATAAGCTTATCATGTAAATTTCTTTTTTTCTTCTGTTCTCCCCCCCTCCCCACCCTAGAGAAGGCTACCATTGGTCATAAATGTGTGTGTGTGTGTGTGTGTGTGTGTGTGTGTGTGTGTATAGAATCACTACATACACCTATTTTTTAGTTCCTTCTCTGGATGCAGACAACATACTTCCTTCATATGTCCTTTTTAGCTAATTTGGGTATTTATAATAATAAAAATGACTTCTTTGCTCAAAGTCGTTCTTTAAACAATAATGTTGTTACTATATATAACATTCTCTTGGTTATGCTTATTTGACTCTTCATTATTTCATTCAAGTCTACCCATGTTTTTCTAAGGTCATTGAGCTCATAATTTCTTATGGCACAGTCATATTCCATCACAATCATATACCACAACTTTTTCAGGCATTCCTCAACTGATAGGCATCCTGAGATTTTCAATTCTTTGCCACCACAAAGAGAGCTTCAATAAACATTTTAGAACATATAGGTTCTTTTCCTTTTTCCCTAATCATCTTTGGAAATAGATCTAGTAGTGGTATTGCTGGGTCAAAGGCTATAGACAGTTTAATAACTCTTTGAACGTAATTCCAGATTGCTCTGCAAAATAGATATATCAGTTCACAATTCCACCAACAATGAATTAAGAGTCACAAATTTTCCACATCCTCTTTAACATTTGTCACTTTCCCCTTAAATCACTTTAGTCAATCTGATATATAGGAATAGGTATATAGGTATAGGTATATAGGTATAAAATGATATTTGCATTTCTGTAGTCAATAATGATTTAAATCATTTTTATATGACTACATGGTC
Source organism: Phalanger gymnotis (assembly GCA_028646595.1). Taxonomy (NCBI): domain Eukaryota; kingdom Metazoa; phylum Chordata; class Mammalia; order Diprotodontia; family Phalangeridae; genus Phalanger; species Phalanger gymnotis. The sequence goes on along the minus strand of CM053622.1, from coordinate 225,629,516 downwards.
TTTTGATTTCTTCATCTCAAAACTGCCTGTTCATATCATTTGACCATTTTTCACTTGGGGAATGATTTATATTTTTACAGGTTTGACAAAGTGCTTTGCATATTTGAGATATGAAATTTTGTATGACTTTTTTCTTCGGTTTTAAAATAATTAGCAAAAAATGCATTTCAATTTTAAAGATCTTATCTAAATTCCCTGAAATATTTCATGTATGAACTAAAATTTTTACTTACCCTACAAAAATATTATACTTCCCAGTTCATACTCTTTCACTGATTTAAGTTTTTAATGCAAATCTAAGAGTTCCTTACACTATTCACTAACTAGCTATAGCTATACTTTTTAAACCTAGTGCTACCAAAAAGTCTGTTTTCTGATTTCCAGTTTTTATAGACATCATAATTGATAAGTACCTAACAAGGATTGATGCTATTCAGTTAATATAGCCAAAATGGCTAGTATGTTCCAGTTATTTTATTTACTTATTTTTTCAGCTACCATGACAATTGAATCAGGTGGTATATTGCATGGCCAATGAGATATGAGCAACTGCTATGAATATGCACATAGATTTTAAGGATCTAATCACAAGGTATAATAAGCACTCGTCACTCAAAACTGAATCATATAACATTTATACTGTACACTAAGATAAAACATCATTACGGAGATACAGGAAAACAAAGCTTAACCAGCAACAAGGGTTTTTACACAGATTACCAGCCCCCAGAACACTGCCATCCTAATTCACTTTCACAGCTTGGAGGCTCCTTGATAACAGGTCTTAAGAAGGTCTTAAGTTAATCATCTTTCCCTTGGGTGAGGTATTCCTCTAGCTAGTCTCTGTTCCTTCAGCAAGTTTTTGTTGCTGCCTTCTCCATGCCTAATGCTCCATGCACCACGTTCACCTTCCTCTCATCCTCTTCCTCCTCCTCCTCCTCCTCCCCTTCCTCCCCTTCCTCTTCTTCTTCTCCTTCCCCTCTCCCTCCTCCCCCTCCCTCTCCCCTTCTTCCTCCTCCTTCTCCTCCTCCTCCTCAATGAGGGCTTGCCCTCTCAAGGGCTGGCTCTTTCAATGCCCACTCTGTTAATGCTGGTTCTCTAGATATACAGTTTTATTTGTCATCTGATTAATTAGAGCCCATATGCACAAAAGTATAAGAGCCCACCTGGGTAGCCCATCTATGAAGCCTTGGCACAGGATGTCAAAAAACATCTGTGATTGGTGGGGTATGGTCACATGGGCCTATTAATGCATAAGGAAGATCTTCATATTCCATTAACCCTACAGGTGGGCAAGTCACATATAGACTGGTTAAGATGTAAGAATATCTATTATGATGGGGGGAAAAACTAAATCAATAATAAAATGATTGATCTGGTGATATGTTTTCGTATGGGAAATTCTAAATAAAAGGAGAGACAGGAGAAGACAAAGAAACAATAGTTTGAATTTTCAGTTCAAAAAACACTCCCATATACATTATCACATGAGATCCTTACAAGTGGTCTCTAATGTAGGTCATGGTAGTAATTTTTTTTCTCTCTTTAGATGGCAGAGAAAAGGCAAAAATTCTTCTAAGCTCTCCCCAATTCCCCTCAAACCAATATTAAATGACACCTCAAAACAAATTCTGGAGTGGTAGAACCCACTAAAGGACAGGGTGAAACAATTTTACAGCCAAAGACAACTTAGAAAGTTGTCAGAAAAGGTCTATCACACTGGGATGAGAGCGAAGTGCAGGCTGTACCAGCACAGGTCGCACCACAGCAGAGGAGCAGCAGGTCTTGGGAATGACTGAATCAATGGTGCCAGACACTGCTTTTGGAGCTCTCAGGCAACAGATGGTAAGGGGGTCAGAAGGAGACTATGGGGGTCCCTTTGTTGGCACTGAGTGCATTACACTGTTGCATTGCCTTACTTAGATCCAGGTTGCAGGCTTGTGTTGCATTCCAAGGGCAAGAAGAGCAATAGAACACCAGAACTTGCATCTTCAGAAGAACGAGGACCTTGTTCATAGTTCCAGGGTAGAAAAGAGTGATTGTGGTCACTCATGGACCTGTGAAGAGGCTAGGAGAGTAGTGAACTAGTGAAGTAAATATGAACTGCTTAGATCATATCATTTTAAAAGAACTGAAAGCTTCCAGACCCGCAGAATTAGCTGTGCAAAAGTCTTAAAGCCCAATTGGGACAGTGTCCCCTTCACCCTTGGAGTAGAGCCCAACTTTATTATAAATTTAAAAGCAAGAAAGAAGCTAGAAAAGAATGAGTAAACAATATAAAATGATTTTGACCATAGAAAGTTGTTGTTGTAACAAGGAAGATGAAAACACAAACTCAGGAAAAGAAAATTAAGTGAAAACAACTACATCCAAATTCCCTTTCTCTACTCCTCTTCCCCCCACCCACAAAAAAAGATTTTCTGGAAGAGCTCCAAAAGGATTTTAAAAAACATATGAGAGAGGTGGAAGAAAAATTGGGAAAAGAAATGAGTGATGCAAGAAAATCATGAAAAAAGAGTCAATTGCTTAGTAAAGGAGGCACAAAAATATTCAAGAAAATAACGCCTTAAAAACAGAATAGGCCAAATAGTAAGAGGGGCACAAATATTCAGTGAAGAAAAGAACACCATAAAAAGTAGAATTGGCCAAATGGAAAAAGTCATACAAAAACTCACTGAAGAAAATAATTCCATAAAAATTAGAATTGGGTAAGTGAAAGCTAATGAAGAAACCGCATTTGAAAAACAACTGACCTAGAAAACTGATCAAGGAGAGATAATTTAAAAATTATTGGGCTACCAGAAAGTCATGCAAAAAAGAGCCTACGCATCTTTTAAGAAATTATCAAGGAAAACTACCCTGATATTCTAGAACCACGTGGTAAAATAGAAATGAAAAGAATCCATCAATTGCCTCCTGAAAGGGATCCCAAAATGAAAACTCCTAGGAATATTATATCCAAATCCCAGAGCTCTCAGGTCAAGGAGAAAATATTGCAAGCAGCCAGAAATAAACTATTTACATATCATGGACCAACAAGATAATACAAAGTTTAGCAGCTTCTACACTAAAGGATTGGAGGGCTTAGAATATAATATTCCAGAGGTTAAAGGAGTTAGAATTACAACCAAGAATCATCTACCCAGCAAAACTGAGTATAATCCTTCAAGGGGAAAAATGGAAATTCAATGAAATAGAGGGCTTTCACGTATTCCTGATAAAAATATCAGAGCTAAATAGAGAAAATTTGACTTTCAAATCCAAGACAGGAGAAATCATAAGGGATTCAATAGGGTTAAACTTTTTACATTTCTACCTGAGAAGATAATACTTGTAACTTCTAGGAACTTTTTATTATTAGGTCAATTATAAGGAGTATGAATAGACATAGGGCACAGGTATGAGTTGACTATGATGGCATGATGTATTAAAAAATAAAACCAAGAGGTAAGAAACAGGAATGCACTGAGGGAAGGGGAAACAGAGAGGTAGAATAGGGTAAATTATCTCATATAAATGAGGTATGAAAGAGCTTTTAAAGTGGAGTGGAAGGTAGAAGAGGTGGGTGGGAGCTCTTGAACCTTACTTTTATCAGAATTGGCTCAGAAAGAGGAAGATACATACTCAGGTGAGTACCAAAATCTATCTTACCCTGCAGGAAAGTTGGAGGGAAAGGCAATGAAAGGACAGTCTGATAGAAGGGAATATGAATTGGACAAAATGATAGTCAGAGGTAAAAACTTTTGAGGACAGAGGTGAAAGGAGAGAGAGATTAGGAAAATAGGGGAAATAAGATGGAGGGAAATAGGCTAATCACAACTGTGAAAAAATCACAGTGAGTTTCTCTGATAAAGGCCTCTTTTCTCAAATATATAGAGAACTGAGCCAAATTTACAAAAAATTAGAGAAATTCGCAAATTGATAAGTAGTCAAGGGACTTATAGGCAGTGTTTAAATGAAGTTATCAACGCTATCAAAAGTCAAAAAATGCCGTAAATTACTATTGATTGGATAAATACAAAATAAAACAACTCTGAAGTACTATCCCACATTTATCAGATTGGCTAGTATGACAAAAAAAAGAAAATGACAAATGTTGGAGGGGATGTGAGACAATTGAGACACTAATGAATTATTGGTGGAGTTGTGGACTGTTCCAGCCATCCTGGAGGGCAATTTGGAGCTACGTCTGAAAGGCTACAAAACCATGCACATCCTTTGACCCAGCAATACCATTACTAGGTCTGCGTCCCAGGAAGATAAAAAATGGAAAAAAAAGAAAAGGACCTGTATACACAAAACATTTATTACAGCTCTTTTTTTGTGGTGGCAAAGAATTGGAAATTGAGGGGATATCCATCAGCTGGGGAGTGGCTGAACAAATTATGGTATATGATTATGATGGAATCCTATTGTACTATAAGAAACAATAAGCAGGGTGCTCTCGGGCAAACCTGAAAAGACTTACATGAACTGATGCAAAGTAAAATGAACAGAAACATGACAATGTTGTACACAGTAATATTGTGCAAAGTAATATTTGTGAATATTACACAGTAATATTTGTGAATTATTTAGCTATTCTAACCAATACAATGATCCAAGACAATTCTAAAGGACTTATGAAAAATGCTATCTATCTGCAGAGAAATAATCAATGGAGTCTGACTGCAAATTGAAGTATACTTTTTGCTTTCTTTCTTTTTCTTTTTCCTTTCAATTCATGTTTTCTTTCACAACATGACTAACATGGAAATATGTTTTGTATGACTACACATGTCTAACCTATAATAAATTACTTCCCTTCTCAAAAAGAAGGGAAGGAAGGGAGAGAATTTAGAACTCAAATTTTTAATAAAATGAATGTTAAAAATTGTTATTTTGTGTAATTGGGGAAAATAAAATATCAAAAGAGATGAGGAGCAGATAACTACAATTACTTATAACTATTATTGATTCCAATCACTTTTTTGCCTGCATTTTCTTTTTCATTGTAGAGTTAGAGAATGAAGGGAGCAATAAAATGAAGGAGTTGACATTTTTTCTGATCCTCATAAACTCTCAAATATCTGCAAAACAGAAATTATGTACCAAGGATAGAGCAATTTCAGGTATCTCAGTGTCCATGGTCCAAGAGACCTGGAATCCAAAAAAAAAAGGTTAAAAAAGAAAGAAAACTTCTTTGAGCTCACTTAGCACCTCTCTTGCACCTTCCACACTACAAAACTGAGACCATATTAGTTGATCCAAGGAACAAAATGTGGGCTTGAAACAAAACCCCAATACATTAATAGATCTCTTTCTTTCTTTACAACTTTGTGGAGATTCTGGCTCCAGGCTGCAGAAATTTGCTCACACGATAACAGACAGCATGTCTGTGGCAGTGCTCCAGGCACAGAAGCTTACTGAGGCTCCTACAGACAGGCAATGTCATATGGGTATCTGTTTGTGCTAAAAAAGCAAAAAGAAAGAAAAAAAGATCTCAGCAGGAGAACAGAACAAAGGGAAAGGGGATAGGACATATGCATGGGTTTGAAATAGAGCTTAGCACCACATTCTGTATTCTCCTCCTCCCAGAACCTTGAAGACCCAAGAAACAGAAATCAACCCCATAACATCAGTGTTGCAACATTCAGATCTGCTGGTGCCATGCCAGAGAAATGAGGAACAGAAGGAAAGGGACAGGGTATTAGGCCAAGACACTGTGTATTTGTGGGAGGAAAAGTGTAACACTCCACTGAGCCTGAGCACAACATCCAGCTGACGTAAGTTCTGGCTATTCAAAAGTCACTTGGGGTACAGAACCAGGCTAGTAAACCATGAATTTCCTAGCATGGGAAAAGGCTGAGATACTTTAATTCTTTAAGATCTAGCCTCTGTAGAAACCATCGTCAGAGAGGAAAGAGTCGGAAAGTGAGCATTAGGTAAAAATAGGAGGGGAAAAGACTGAAATTACCAAAGATATCAGAAAAGAAAGAGACCTCAAATTTATTGAACATAAGCAGATCATCCAACAGGGAAAATATTAAGAACAGAAGGAAATAGGATATCTAGTAAATGATTTCAGGTATCTATGAATAAACACTGCAAAAAATGGAAAATGATTCAGCGCTTTGAGAAAGAGGAACCTCTAGAATGTGAAGAGAATGTAGAATAACAACATGCTGTTCCTGAGTAGTTCAAAAGGGAAATGAGAATTATGAAAGCAGAATTTATAGCATGCATGGCAAAAATAATGGGCAAAACAGAAAAACAAATCTGTGATGGCCAGTCTCATCTAAGAAACAAAAGAGAAAACAAGAGATTGGGATCCCAAATATATAGAAATGAAGGACAATCTAGAAGAGAATAAAAAATAGTACAAGAAAATATGCTCACTGAGAAGATTAAGATTGATTTTGTATCATTTTCTTATTGATCCTATTACAATTAATTGATTTTGTCCTATAACTGCTTTTGTCCTGTAACTGCTTAAGTCATGGTTCTTTGTTTCTGAACTTGGTTCAAAAGACTAAATTTTAAAAATAATCTAGCTCTCCTGCTCAAGGAATTTTTGCTAACCTTGTGAAATGTGTGAGAAGGCAAGGGAGTTTGGGCCTGATATATTTACTCCACCAAGCTATCCTTCAAAGATGTCTGGTTTGCTGTGCAAAAGTCTAGGCCACTAGCATGCACCTGGACTCAAAGATCACTTCTTATTCTCATGAAAAAGGAGCGGGGTTGTTGCTTACCCCCATTACCAAACTTTCAACCAATCATGTTGCACTTGAGCTCTGTAACCAGTTATGTTGTTTTTAATTCAATGATGTCACCTACCCTGTTCTGTCCTTTGTTCTGTACTCCCCAAAACCTATATAATGGGAACTGTACTCTTGCTCGGGGTCTTTTGCACTAATGGAGGCAAACCAATGATCCATTTGGCAGGTAGGATGTTCCTGATAACAAATGTTATCTTGCAAGGAGATCTGCCTCAGTTTACCCTTTTCCTAAAATGAAATGCAACAGTCCTATTTAAGCAAAATGTTCTTTTCTTGAAGACGGGAAGCATAGAAATAATCTAAGGACCATTTGTCTAAGAAAAGAATTTGACAGTACAGAAAAGTTGAATGCTATAATACAAGAAATAATAGAAGAGAACCACTAAAATTTTCTGAACACAGAAAATGAAATACCAATTGAAAGGGCTCATACATTGCTTCCAGTAAAAGGAGGGACATAAAGTAGACAGTAGTGATAGGAAAGGTCAGAAATAGGATGAGATAGAAGGAAATATACACCTAATAATCCAAACCATGAATATAAATCAGATAAGCTCACCCTTAAAATGGAGTAAGGAGAAAGGATGTATTAAAAAAAAAGAATTCTACATGTTGTTAACAGGAAACATACATGAGATAAAAAGGCACACAAATAATAAAGATGAAAAGGTAAACTAAAATTTATCATGTCCCAGGTGAATCCAAGAAAAGCTAGGCTACCAGCCATAATTTCAGAGAAGTCAACTATGAAATAGACATATTTAAAGGTGATAAACAGAAACTAAATTACATAAATTATACTTCAAAACACCAGAGATGATGATATATCAGTACTCAACATACAAGCATTAAATATCATATGATCAAAAGCTTAAAGGAAAAACTCACCCCACACCCTAATTCCCATGCCATGGAGACCCAGGGTCCAGGCTGGGGAAAATCAGAGGGGAAAAAAGACTGAAATTATCAAAGATGTCAGAAAGAAGAAAACTCAAAAATGTTGAAACTAAGTAGCTAAACAAAAAAGAAAATGTTAAGAAAGAAGGAAATATTGCCTCCAGATCTAATGTGATACTTCATAAGAAAAAGGAATTTGTAGAATGTAAGGAGAAAATGAAACACTGTTCTTGAGTGGTTCAAAAGAAGAATGAGAACTATGAAAGTAGAACTTACAGCATGCATGGCAAAAAATAACGGGCAGAACAAAAAACCAAATCTGTGATGGCAAATCTCACTCAAGAAACAAAAGAGAAAACAATAGAATGGAATTTGAAAATATACAGAAATGAAAGACAATCTAGAAGAGAAGGAAAAATCCCAATAATACTAAATATGTTTACTATTCAAGCAAAACATACTGAACTAGAAGACAGGAGGCATCGGCAACTGAAGGATCATAGCTCTCCCCCACCCCAAATTGACAGGACAGATAACCTGAACATAGTAATAAAAATAATAGAAGAGAACTGCTCATCGCTTCTGAGCATAGAAAATAAAATAGTGATTGAAAGAATTCATAGATCATCTTCAGAAAAACAATCCTAGCCCGCAAACTCTAAGACACAAAGAGGTTAAATTGAACAAATCAATTCAGAAACAAGATCTGTAAGTGACTGAGAGAAATATCTTCAAATAAAAAGGAAGGGAAATTCAAATAATGAAAGACTATTCTGCAACCAACTGAAAACATGGGAGGGAATGAAATCATGTGTTCTGAAAAACAATGGAGCTCAAAATGTGGCCCAAGGTGACCTACATTGCAAATCTGAGCTTAGCCATAAATGAAAAAAGATGGGCATTCAATAACAAAGAGGCTTCGAAATATAATTAAAAAGGAGACCAGACATGAAGAAATTGTGCTTCCTGAACACCCCAAAAACACGAAAGAAGGAGTGAATAAATGCAGCAGACAAAAAAAATAACCTGTGACAGCAAAATGATAGCAGGAAAACCAGAAAGGAATTTCTTTCTAAATGTACAAAGGAGACAAATGTGAAGGTGAGAATCTGGTAGAGACAATAGTAAAGAGGAGGATGAGATTATTTTGCTTATAATCTGGCCATACCTTGCCTACAAGTGAATCAATGTTTTAAAATTTTTTTAGTGGGGCTACATTACAACATGAGAAGGTACATAAAAGGGGCTGAGGAGAACAGTGGGACAGAGAGAAGCATGTGATGTGCTCATGCTAAATCAAAGGCTAGTAATGAGGCAAAATTGATCCTTGTGGATTCATAATGAGAAGAATATACATAGGGGTGGATGAGGAAGAGAGGGGAAGGATCAAAAATGTTGGGGAAGAAAAGAGGTCTTGGGAGCCAAGATGGTGGCTGGAAAGCAGGGACTTGTGTGAGCTCCCTGCCAGGTCCCTCCAAAAACCTATAAAAAATGGCCCTGAACAAATTCTAGAACTGCACACCCCACAAAATAGCAGAGGGAAGCAGGACTGTAGCCCAGGACAACCTGGATGGTCACTGGGTGAGATCTATGGTGCACGAAGCTGGGAGTAGAGGGGAGCTGAGCGCAGCATGGGCAGCCACAGGACCAACCAGATGGGAGCCAGGCAGAACAGGCCCTAGCACCCTGAATCAGTGAGCTGTGGCAGTTACCAGGCTTCTGAACCCACAAACACCAAAGACAACAGAGAAGGTTAGTAGGAAAAGCTGCAGGGAACAGAGTGGAAGGAGTTCATGGTTTGGCCACCACCCTGGGGACAGTGGGGGTGGTACAGCTAGAGAACTACAGTTGCAGTTGCTTCTGGCCCCAGGCCCACCTGGTAGCAGGAATTAAGTGGCAGATCAGAGCAGGAGTGCAGAGCCTGCTTAAAATCTGAGTCCATTCCAGGTTGGGGGTTCTAACTAACAATACTAGTTGAAGAAGAGAAGAGGAAGGGAGGATCAACTTTAACTGGGAGAGGAAAAAGAAGAAAATAATTACATAGCCAGATAGAAGCAAGAGAGGAAAAGGAACTAATAAGAAGAACCACAAAAGGAAAGTGGTAACAACTGAGAAGATGGGATTAGGGATAAGAAGAGAGACAATATGAACAGGGCCACCTTAAAAAGATGAATATAAAGTAAATGAAGGCATATAGTACTATGTTTTGTAGAAGAAAAAGGATAAAATGTAACTTGAAAGAAAACAAGCTAGAATAGATGGATGAAAATATAAACTCAAGTTTCATAAATTTAAATGTGAATGGATTAAACAATCCAATAAAATTAAAAATAATGAGAGATTGGATAAGAAAATAAAACTCTACAATCTATTGTTTACAAGAAATACACTTAAAAAGCAAAGACAGACACAAAAATCAAACCGAGGGGATGGAAAACAAATTTACTATGCATCAAATGATCCAAGAAAGCAGGCATTGCCATCATGCCTTCTGACAAAGCAAAAGAAAACATCAAATAAAAGGAATAAACAGAGAAGTGACATTAAGTTGAAAGGACCCACAGAAAACAAACTAATAAACTTATATTGTCCAAATGCTTTAGCATCATAATTTATAAAGGAAATATTAACTGCAATAGTAACAAGAGACTTCAATATTACACTCTCAGTTTTGGTCAATTCTAAAAGAAAGATAAACAAAAAGTAACTATGGATGTGAACAAATTACTGAAGAAACTAGAGTTATAAGACTTATGGAATCTTCTAATGGGGACATCAAAAGAATATGCCTATTTCTCAGTACTACATGTCACTTCTGGAAAAACTGACCATGTAATAGGCCATAGAAAGATGTTGCAAACATATGTGAAAAAGCAGAAAGAGGTAATACATCTTTACTAACAATAATGCAATCAAATAATAATTTGTTTGGGAACCACAAAGAAAAGATACAGATGCAAGTGGAGATTTAATGAAATTTTAAATAATGAGTTTCTCAAAGAAAAAACATCACAGAAACAACTAATAACTATGTAAAAGAAAATAATGATGATGGAACATACTAAAAATTTTTGGAAGAAGCTAAAATAATCTTCAGAAAAAAAAATCACATTGTTGTAAACATACAAAATAGGGAAAAAAGGGTATTAATGAACTGCATGTGCATTTAAAATATTGGAAAGCCATCAAATAGAAAGCCTAAAATAGTCACAAGAGAAGAGCTAAAAATTAGTAGGGAAAGAGATAAATTGGAAATAAAAAGCATAGATATGATGAATGAAACTAAAATCTGTTTTTTTGAAAAAAACTAATAAAATTCATAAACTCTTAGCTAATCTGATAAAAAAAGAAGAGAGTAAAGAACCAAATCAATAACATATCAAATTATCAAGGTGAAATCACAACTAGAACAGAAGTAATAAAAAGAATAATCAGAATACCATACACACAGTTATATGCCAAAAAAGCTCAGGACAAAAAAGAAAGTAATACCTTCAAAAATGTAAAACATCATACAAACCATCAGCATTTTCATATATTACCAGCAAAATCCTGCCAGAAAAGCTAGTAACAGATACCCTATTTAAAATCACTGTACACTGTGTAAAACACCATTTGGCAGGGAGTATACCTGCCAAAACAAATCTTGGAACTACATAATTATACATAATTATAAAACATTTTTATACAGATAAAGTCAGATTTAAATATTTGGAGAAATATTAATTTTTCATGGGTGGGCAGGGCCAATGTAATAAAAGAATGACAATTCTGCCTAAACTAGTCTACTTATTCAATGCCATCTCAATTAATTTACAAAAAAAATCCTTTATTAATCTAGAAAAAATAATAAAAATCATCTGGAAGAACAAAAAATCAAGAATATCAAAGGAATTAATGAAAGCATATGCAAAGGAAGGAGGTGTAGCAGTACCAGATCTTAAACTATATTATAAGGCAGTAATTATCAGAACTATATGATACTGGCTATGAAATAGAAAAGTGGACCAATGGGACAGAGTAGGCATAAAATGCGTAGTAGTAAATGATAACAGTAACCTTGTATTCGACAAATGTTAAGATTTAAGCTTTTGAGACAAGAACACACTATTTGGTAATAAAAAAAATATTGTTAGGAAAATTGGAAAGCAGTTTGGTAGAAATTGGGTGTAGATCAATATCTTATACCATTTACCAAGAAAAGGTCAAAATGGATACATGACCTAGATATAAAGGAGATACCATAAGAAAACTAGAACAACATGGGACACATTATCCAACAGACTTATGGACAGGAGAAGAATTTATGAATGAGAAAAAGAGAACATTGTGAAATGTAATATTTGATAATTTTTATTACATTAAATTAAAAAGATTTTGTACAAATAAAACCAATGTAACCAAGATTAGAAGGAAAGTAGAAAATTTGGGGAAAATTATAGATAATTTTTCAAATAAAAGTCTCATATCTCAAATATCTAGAGAACTTTGTCAAATTTGTAAGACTCATTACCAAATTGACAAATAGTCAAATGATGTGAATAAGAAGTTTTTCAATGAAGAAATCAAAACTATGCAGCTCTAAATCATTATTCATTAGAGATCTCTATTGTTGCTCCATATAGTATAAATACTCAAATCAACTATAAAGAAACTTATGAAGGAAGATGCTCTCTACCTCCAGAGAAAGACCTGATAAATAGAAGTATATATAGTATGGTTTTACATGTATTTACAAATCTGAATCAAAGGGTGGCCTTCTCTAATGAAGAGTGGGGAGGGAAGCGGTGAGAGAGAAAGTTTGGAATTCTAAAGGTAACAAAAATTAATTTAATTAAAAAAATAAAATACCCAAACCACCAGAAGATCAGATAGAGTTCTTGTATAAGTCAGTCTCAGAGAATGAAGTTGATCTAGCTATAAAGGAAATGCCATAGTTAAAAATCCTAATCCTGATGGATTCACAGAATTCTATCAAAATTTTAGGGAATAGTTTTAGACATACTTCCGCAAATTATTCTCAAAAATTTAGGAAGCAACATATAAGAATCATTTTAGGACCCAAATATATTTCTAATACCTAAACTGAAAAAGGTAAAACACAGAAATAAAATTACAAAGCAGTATCATTAAGAAACATTGATTAAAAAATTTTAAGCAAAATTCTGTCAAACAGACAATAGTGATATATCACAGAGTCCATTTATTATGACCAAGTATGATTTATACTAGGCATGCAAGGATGCTTCAACATTAGGAAAACAATCAATATAACTAATCATATTTTTTTTTAAAAAATTATTTTATTTTCAGGTCAGGGAACAAAACAAACATTTCCTTAACACAGTATAATAGAAAAGATGGTTGTGCATGAAACTGCAAATTTACCACAGACAACTTGCTATTCTCTTCAAATATACAACAGAGTTATCTTGTAAATTTATTTTTCCCTTTTTTTCTCCCTCCCCCTCACCCTACAGATTGCTACCACTAGACACACACATACATATAAATAAAATTATTCTATATATACTTAATTTGTCAGTTCTTTCTCTGGTTGCAGATAGCATCCCTCTTTATATGTCCATTATTTTTAATTTGTATGCTTATTATAGTCAAAATGATTTAATCACTCAAAGTTGTCCTTAAAACAATATTATAATCCTGAATGAAAAATGGATATTTGACAAAATGAAAGACTTTCAGGTATTTATCACAAAAAAAGATCATAACCCAATGGAAAATTTGATATAAAAGAACTAGAAGAAATATAACATTAAAGACTAATTATAAGGCACTCATAAGGTCAAACCGCTTACTTATTTCATATACATATACACATAAATATGTGAAAATGTTATCAGTGTTTTTAGAACTGTCATCACTACTAAGGTAGTTTGAAAGAAAGGTTGGAGCTGAGTTGTTTATTAGATGGTGATTCTAAAAGACAAAATTGGGTAGGAAAAGTAAAAGTGAGCAATTATATTATCAAAATAGAGCATGAAAAGCAGAATAAATACAGAGAAAGCAAGCGGGGGTGGAGGGCTGGTAATGTTGGAAACTTACTCTCATCTTGGTTGAAGAGGAAACAATGTCTGGAAAGGTGTAGAAGTCTTCTGAATATGTAGAGGGGTGAGAAGACTAGGGGACAGGTCTGGGGAAGGACTTTTAGAGGGGTGTGTGGATTGGGATTTAGGAAGAGGAGAGGATGGGGGACATTTGAAGGGGTATGTGGATTGAGATGGGGGTAGGGGAAGGGATGGGATGACTGTTGGAGGGGTGGGTGAAGTGGGAGGGGTCAGAGGGTGGAGGGAGAAGATAAGGTAACAGAGACAGGGTAAAAAGAGAGGCTGAGAAAGAAAATAGTGACTAAAAATAAGATGGAGGGAATTTAACAAATAGTAATTATAATTTTGAATGTGAGTGGGAAGTTTTTAGCAGCTGTCTTTGTGGTGGCAAAGAATTGGAAATTGCAAGGATCTCCATCAACTGGGGAATGGCTCAAGAAATTGTGATATATGGTTGTGATGGAATGCTACTGTGCTAACAGAAATAACGAGCTCATTGACCTTAAAAAGGCATTGAAAGACTTGTACAACATGATGAAGAGTGAAATGAGCAGAACCAAGAGAACATTGTATCCAGTAACTGCAACATTGTTTTAATCATTTAAAAAATGAAAACATCCAAATCCATATGATCAGCTCAATAGATACAGAAAAAAAGACTTTGATAACATTTTAGGCTAAAAATTCCATATGGTATAAGCAGAGGGTTAATTTAAAACCAAAAGCAAGCACTATACGCAATGGGGGAAGCAATAAAACCTTTTCCAATAAATACAGGAGGGAAGCAAGAATGTCCACTTTTCCATTATTTTTATGTAGTTCTAGAAATGCTATCAAAAGCAATAAGAGAAAAGAAAGAAATTAAAGGTACAATGATAGGCTAAAAGGTGTTACAACTATTCCCATTTTCTGATAAAAAGATGGTTTGCTTGAAAAATCCTAGGGAATCAGGGATGGTATCATTTTCTAGGGCACAGAAATACTGTAAACAAGGAGATGAAAAATTCTTGTTGTCCAGACAATTAGATACAAATAGTAGAGTGGTTTGGATTGCACTTAAGCTGAATAGTGCTTTCAAAATTCTAACATGCATCCAACATAAAACAAGAACTTTTCTAATACCAATGTTCTGCTGGTGATATTATATGTTGGTAAATCATAAGGTATCACAATCTTCAAAGAATAAAAATTATGAGTAACCCCAACAGCAATTCAGAAATGTGTGGTGGTGATAAGGAGCATATTGTTTTTACCAATAAATGCATAGAATCAAAGCTAAAATAAAGTTTTGTAAATTGATTATCTTTCCAGGTCATCTGGCACAACACCTTCATTTTCAAGTTGAGAAAACTGAGGTTCAAAGAGATTAAGAGTTTGACCAACATCACAGCAGTCATCACTTAGTAAGTAGGACAATCAGGATTTGCACTTAGAGGGTCTGACTCCAAATCTAGCTCTCTTTCCTGATTTCCACTTCACCACACTGCCTTTTATTGCACAAAAATATACCAAAGTATATGAATGATGAGAAAAGGAGCTGGGCTCCTCGTGATGCAAGGGACAAGACAGGGATGATTTGAACATTGAATATTTCAACATACTTCATTGCTATCAGCAAAATGTGTATATATTTTTAAACAAAATGCAGGAATTCTCCCTACTCCTTGGACAGTTTCTCAGTGCAACATCCACAGAAGGAAGATATAAGATTTGCATAGGATGAGAAGATGTGGGTGGATTGAAATCTAGACCCATAGAAGAAAGTAGCCAACTTGGTAAATTGCAACTACTTTAAAATATTAAAGTTCTGAGTATTTTTCTTGACAAATAATACTGTTCCATGGCTCTGATAATTTCTCCTACTCTATCTGAATAAGGTTTACCATCATGAGTCGTATCTCACCAACTCTTATTGACAACTATAAGGTCAAGTTTGCATCCTTATGCCACTATCTCTATTCAATTCCTCTCATTTCTGGATGAGAAAAAAAGAGGCCTGAAAGGTAAAATAACTTTTTTGAAATGCATACATCTGGCAATTTGCAGAATTCATGTTTAATCCTATTTTTCCTGACTCCAAATTCAGTTATTTACCATTCCACCAAAATCTAATCAGTCACAGCTTCTGAAATATATGAACAAACATGTGACACTATGTGTGAATATCTCCTCTATACTTCATGAAACTATCAATTTAACTTTGGAATAATAGGAGTCTAGTACTGGAAGAGACCTTAGAAATTACCTGCTCTCCTGAATTTTGCAAATTAAGAAACTGAGACACAAAGAAATTATATGTCTTGTAGAAAACCCCACAGCTAGTAGTTAGCAGAGCCAAGATTTGGACTTAGGTCTGTTAACTCCAAATTTGGAGGTCTTTTCAATGCACAGTTGGACTATGTTTGTAAATTTTACTTGTGGAGTCACTATATTTTCCTAAGTATCTTCTCACCATCATTTTCTCCATTATTTCTGGAGTTTGCATGATTGTGAATATTTGAATTGCACTATAGATCAATAATTCTAAGTACTAGACTGCTATTTCAAAACTATATTGTTATCTATCAGATTTGCTATTTGCCCAGTGATGGCTTGCCAAAAACATTCTTAAGTAAATGCTAACTTTTAAATCAGGTAATTAGCAGTTAATTCTGTGTATAGATTTTCATCCCTGAAATCAAGCAGCAGACTTGCTGAAAAGTCTGAGCATCTTGCCCCTGGCTCAGAGCATGTTTTTGCTTCATTTTCCTTCTGTTTCAGATTTCCCCTGATGTGGCTCTAAAGGACCACATATCTGAAAATCAGACCAAGATGCTAATAGTGGATTAAGCTCTCCCTTAATATTTTAAATATTGAAGACATCCCAGATGGAAGCTGGGGATGAGGAAGAGAATAATTCTCTCTTAACTTTTATTTGTATAGTACTAGAATGGCAAAAATAAAATTTCTTCTATAGACATCTAAATTTGTTTTCTCTTTCATGTGCCACTTCTCCTAGGACTGGGTCAACTGGAATATTCATAGTAATTATGAAAGGCATTCTAATCAAAACAAGAGAAGAAACCAGCTAGTAGACATGAATTAATTTTTCTTTAAAATTTTATTTTTTGAAGCTTTTCAATGAAAAAGTTTTTCTTTTCTCCATCACTCACCTATCCCACTGGAAATACAAAGACAAAGAATTCTTATAACAAATATTCATAGTTTAACAAAACAAATTCTCACATTAATCATGTCCAAAAATTTATGTCTCATTTCTCATCTTCATTCCATTGGGTCTCTGTCAGGAGAACTTGACATTGCATTTGGATTGCTTCCCCACAACCAAAGTCTTTTTAAAAGAAAGCATGTAGTTACAACACAGAGATGTGTTGGTACTTTCTGTGAAACTTTGGGTTGCTGAGAGATATCTAGAAATCTGAGAGGTTAAATGACTTGTCCAGAGTCACAGAACCTCTGAGAGACCTGCTAGAGGCAGAGCATGAACTCAAGTCAAATCATCAAGCAATTATTAACTGCTTACTATTTCTAGGTACTGTGCTAATTGCCAAGGATAAAGAAAGGAAAAAAATAGTCACTGTTGTCAGATAACTCACATTCTAATGGGGAAATAAAGCATGTTAGTAACTAGGTAAGTAAAAGATATTTATGGAGTAGATTGAAAGTATTATGAGGAGGGGAAGGCACTAGCAGCTCCCAGTACCATGAAAAGACTGCTGCAGAATATAGATTTGAACTGAGTTTTGAAAAGGTAAAGGGCTGGGGTGAAGAGGGAGAACATTCCAGGAATGGGGGACAACCAGTACAAACTGATGAACATGAAATGCTCAGATAATAATTAATACAATAACAATAACATTGTAGAAACAATCAAATTGGAAAACTGTAAGAATTATTGTCACCAAAATGAACATCTAGGATTCCAGGGGACTAATGATAGAGCATTTTATTCACCTCCTGATAGAGAGGTGATAAATTTATGGTTCAGAATGAGACATATAGCCCTTGAATGCAGTCGATGAAAGAATTTGTCTTGATTTACTGCATATTTCTCACATGGATTTTGTTTTTTGTTTTCTTTTTTAGTGGGGTGTAAGTGAGAGGGAGAAAAAGTAGGTTTCTGCTAATTTTTTTAAAAAAAAATACAGCTTTGAAAAAAAGAGCCAAAGGCAAGGAATTGGGAAATGGAATGTCCTATGTAAGAAGTAACAAGTAGGCTATTGTTCCTAGATTGGAGAATTATGGAAGGGAATAAAATGTAAGAAGACTGGAAATGTGGGCATGGGACAGATTATGAAAAATATTAGTGCCTCAAAAAGTTTTATTTTATCCTATAAATAATGGGGACCATTGGACTTTATTGAGTAGGGAGGTGACACGGTCATACATTAGAAAAATAATCTTAGCAGCTGAGGGAACGAAAAATTGGAACAGGGAAAGGCTCGAGGCAGGGAGACTACCTAGAAAGTTATCATAATAATACAGGTGAGAAGAGTTAACACCCTAAACTAGGTGGTGAATGACTGAGTGGGGAAAAGTGAATATATTGTTGAATACAACTGAGGACCTTGCATGGTCCTCAAGATATAAATTGCCTGAGGACTATTGAAACTAGTCAAAAGAAGATTATGAAAAGCAGGTTTTTTTTAAAAAAAATGTGTTGAATGAAGACATTAGAAGGAGCTGCTTGACTTTGATCCCAACTGACCCCATGATTGGAGCAGGTCCAAACCAGTTTCTCCATTGCTGTCTTCTCTATGGACTTTTGGTTGTTGGGCAAAACAACTTCTGTAACAGATTCTTGAGGCTATGCCTCCCCATGAGACTTTCTCTCTGCGGAAATGTGTTTAATCCTGCCTGTCTCTGCCCCTCTCGCACACTCCAGTATTTTGTTGCTGCACAGAGGTCCTGAATTGCAATTCAATTGCCTCCATTAAAGACCCTAGTTTGTTTGTTTTTTACTACTTTGGAAGTCTTTATTTCAGATTGACAATATTCTAGAGATGTTTTAAAGGTAAATACAAAAATATGTAGCAAAGGATGAGATATGTAGGCTGAATTGAGTATTATTCCAAGGTTGCAAGTCCAGCTCTTACTGACTCCAGGGCCGGCTCTCTATCCACCATGTCACCATGTCTCCATTTTGAGTAAAGTCACTAGGCCATCCATGTCTTCATTCATCTCTTGGCCCTACTTGTGATTATATGGACAGCTTTTTTTTTAAAAAAATTCATATTAAACATATTTTACATTCGTCATGTTGTAAAAAAGAACTACAACCAATGGGATGCACCACAAGAAAGAAGAAACAAGAGAGAGAGAGAGAGAGAGAGAGAGAGAGAGAGAGAGAGAGAGAGAGAGACAGAGTCAGAGACAGAGTCAGAGACAGAGACAGAGAGACAGAGAGACAGAGAGAGAGCAAATAGTATGCTTTGATCTGCAGTCAGACTCATTAATTCTTTCTCTGAATCTGGATAGCATTTACATCATGTGCCTTTTGGAGTTGTCTTAGAACTTTGCATTGCTAGGAAGAGCTAAGTCTATCAAAGTCATCACACAATATGGCTATAACTATGTACAATGTTCTCTCAGTTCGGCTCATCTCCCTCAACATCAGTTCATATATGTCTTTCCATGTTTTTCTGAAGTCTCCTTGCTCATCATTTCTTATAGCACAACAGTATTTCGTTACATTCATATGCTACAACTTGTTCAGCTATTCCCCAATTGATGGGATTCCCCTCAATTTCCAATTCTTTCCCACCACAAAAAGAGATGCTATAAATATTTTTGTGCTTGTGGGTTCTTTTTCCATTTTTATGATCTCTTTGGGATACAGCCCTGTGGTTGTTTTTTTTAACCTTGCCAAAAAAAGTCTAGGCTTTTTTTGAGGGAGGAAGGTAGGGTAATTGGGGTTAAGTGACTTACTCAAGGTCACACAGCTAGTAAGTGTGTCAAGTGTCTGAGTCCGGATTTGAACTCAGGTCCTCCTGACTCCAGGGCCACTGCTCTACTCACTGCACCACATAGTTGCCCCTACAGTAAGCTTTTCACCCTGAAATTTTACTCTTCCATTGCAGCTTTTTGACCCAGAATGTCACCTCACTGCTGGAAGTATATTCTGTCAGTGAGGTCACTTTCTCTGATTGGTTGGCTCCTCCCAGAAGCCTATTCTAAGGAAAGGGATGAAATCACCTATGTCTTCATTCATCTCTAGGCTCCACTCCCTGCCTCTAGATTTTCTCTAAAATGTCACCACACAAGAATCTTCTCCCGCTTTAAGTTTCCTTTTATGTGCTGTCTTTCCTTAATAGAATGTAAGTGCCTTGAAGGCAGAGACTTTCTTTCAAGTCAACTAAATAGACAGCAGAAATATCTGGACACCAGAATGACCCCAAAGTTCTGGGTCTGTGATGACCCGAGCAGCAGAAGAAAAAAGGAAGTCAGACAGGTGGACAATCAGTATCAGGAAGGACTTTGAACAGATAATAGATGTAGGTGTATATTGGGTTCTTTTCTCTTATACCTGGAATCATTGAGATATGAGAGTGAAAGGATAATGCAAAGAATCAAAGAAAAGGCCATTGAAGATATAGCATCACAGAACACTTGAAGTATTGAAAGTAATGTTTGGTTTTACTGGGCCCTACATGTAATCAGTGAGCACAGTGCATTTATGGCCATTTTATAAAACCCAGAGCATCATTTTTCCCATCTAAAAGTATTATCAAGCATTATAGCTATTATGTCTTTACATTTACAACATAATGTTGGCACACATTAGCTGGCTCAGTATCTCTGATCAACTTTGCAAAGGTTATAACATTGTTCCATTATATGCCAATTTGCCTTTTGATGCTGCTTCTAGAAATATATTGGGGAAAAATATGGACTGACTTTATTTCAGGATGAATGTGCTAAAATAAGGTTTTCTTCATGTCAGAGAAATTTCAGCCTTAAAAGAGAGTGTTGGGAAACAGATTTCCGTAAGTGGTACACAAAGATAATACTTGATGGGATATAGGAGTGATCGTTCATATGTGAGAATTACTATGATCTTTCCTGTCAGAGATGAGAGGCAAAGGGAATAAATTCCACCCATACACAAGTGAACCACCCAAGATCAGCTCTAAATCATTCTTTTGAATGTGTTTCAGAGACGCTGTTACTGTTCTCTGTTCTCATCCTAATTTTTACCTTCCTTGCTACTCTGCCCACCAACACGTTGTAATTTTTACTTCCTTAAGACCTTTAAGATTTGAGGTCATCCAAAGATTTAATTTAGTCAGCTCTTGCACCCATGTGATTTGTATTTTTAAAAGAAAAGAGCTAGCACTTCTGAGTAAAATTTCCCTGTAGAAAGTGAAATAGGACCAATTCAGAAGGCTATAAGTAAGTACATGTATCAACATAAAAATTATGATGATCAACAGTTAGTGAAAATTTATGAATATCTACAATTATGTACTCTTTTGTATTTTACCCATTGTTTCATATCATATAGGCATATGATTAGGAAATCTCATCTTATTAGATGATTACCCCTTATTATTATTATTAAATCTAAATGTGTTTCTTTGCAACTTCCAAACTTTGGATATATAGGATTAAACAAGTCAAATCATCCTCCCTTGTAACCTGTGGAATCTTGTGCTATCATATGTCCCAAGTCTGCTTGGAGGATCAGGGAGATGGAAGAGGGAAAAAGATATGGTGGAGAGGAGAGGGACGAAGAGAGAGGAGAAGGATAAAGGATGCAGGGGGAAAGGGAGAAGGGAGAGAGGACATAGAGTAGAAGGGGGAGGAGAATAGAGGAAATAGGAAAAAGAAGGAAAAATGAAGGGAGGGAGGAAGAGAGAGAGAGAGAGAGAGAAAGAGAGAGAGAGAGAGAGAATAAGTTCCAGCTTTTACAATCTACGTGATCATTTCTTTCAGATCCTTGTTTCAAAACTCTCTTCACCTGTATGTACAGAAGAAGCTGAGAGAAGAAGAGAGAGGTTTGAATTCACTACATGTAAGAATATAAAAGCCTGGCTTCCTGCTTTGGTGATTCATCTATTGGCATTATGCTCAATGGTCATAGCAATGAAAAAAGCAAAAGGTGATATGAAGCAAGAAATAGAGAAGCTTGGCAAAAGAAGAAATTTAAGGAAACAAGGCAAGGGGCAATAGCGCAAACTCTTTCTTATCTTTCCTTTCTTCCTTCGTCTGTCCCCCATGAATATAGTTCATTAACTGCAGAAAATAGTTGTTATCTTTGATTTTTTTTGCATGGGAAGAATAGGACCTAGGAATAGTTTGAGGTTGGCACCTACTCACTGAATCTATTTCGGCTGAATTACTTTTTATTGTTTGACTCTTCAGTTCAGAAATGGAAGAGAAAAAGCATTCAAGGTCTATTTGAGTCATTGAATTCTCTAGCCATTAACTTATGCAACTAAATTCTTAACCTTAGGGTTTCGTTGCTTTATTTTTTAAACTAATTAGGAAAAGCAGGACCAACTGTTTTTCTTTTGAGACCCTCAATCCCTCTTTTACTACTTTATTTTGTATACACAAAACACAAAAATCCTCAGGTACTTTACCTTCACACCATGTTACCTAGCCATTAATTTGGGATTGGGTTTCACTGATGGTAAACAAAAGATATCAATAGTAGTTAAAATTATATTCAGAGAACATGATGTCTTTCTTTACTTCTCCTGAAGAATATTGATGTTAAAAATATAGACCTTTATTTGGGGAAAAAGTTTTTGGGTCATTGCAATTTCCCAAAGGCAATTCAGCCTTTTCTCTTATATTTATTCAATTCTGGGCTGAATAGATTGTCTATGTGTATCTGTCAAAGAAAATGTACTGATGGGTGAGTTCTATGTGCTGTCCAAATAACTGCATGTATTGGACAAGAAGCATCCTTCATTCCCCCTCCACTGTAAGAAGATAAATAGACCAAATATTTATGAGTGATTATGCATCTCATTAAGGGCAACTAGGTTGTGTGGTGGATAGAACACTGCACCTGGAGTCAAGAATACCTGAGTTTAAATCTGACCTCAGACACTTATTAGCTGTGTGACCCTGGGGAAGCCACTTAACCTTGTTTGCCTCAGTTTCCTTATCTGTAAGATGAGTTAGAAAAAGAAATGGCAAGCCACTCCTATATCTCTGCTAAGAAAACCCCAAATGTGGTCACAAAAAATTGGAAATGACAATAACAATAGATATCATTTAGAAGGCATTACAATGGTGTTGTTGTTCAGTACTTTCAGTTCAGACTCTTCATTTACAATATTAAGGAATTTCAAGGAATCAACACAATTTTATCTGCAGGAAAGGCCATGTAGAAGACTTTACCATATATTGGAGTCCTTCTTCAATGTGGACTCTGCACTGGATTTCTTCTATAACAATGGTGCCCATATTTAGTGACCTAACACATCACTGGTTTATGCCATTAGAGTTATAACTATTAGAGTTAGAAGGTTGTATAACAAAGTTATCTTGCTTGGTACATCTTTCCTGGAATCCTATAATTTTAACATATGTATAACAAACACCTTGTTGGAGGAATGTTAGAGAATTCTAAGATTGTGCCAACCAAACTGACTCCATTTTGAGACCTAAATTTCATTTTATTTTATGTTTCTCCTATTTGCTAATACTAGGAAATGAGTGACATTCTGTTTCACATCCAGGAAAGTCTACCTGTTTCTTCTAACTCTTCCCAACTTTTGAAAATCACTCACCCCCTTCCCAACTTTGAAAGCCCCTAATCTTTTCTCCAATTAGAAATCAGATTACCTTTTCATACACCATGGGTTATAGAAGGTTAATTGTTTTCTTTTAATGCATAAAAATCTGTCTCCCTCTGTACGTGGGGTCCAATGCTAAAGTGAGAAGGCCTGGTTCTGATTTGTTATGCCATTGACACGTAATGCTTAATAAACTGATATGCTCAGAAGCACAAACCTTTGTTTCTTCAGTCATTTCAATCAATCCACACATCACAGTTTGGGGAGTAGCCAGCTAGGTGGAAAGACAGAACTCCAGACTCTGGGACAATCTTTCAGAACATGAAAGAAATTGATTTGGCTATTTGGATGATTTTTGAAAGAAAATAAAACGTTTATGGAAAGGTTCTACTGTGAATCTTTGAAAATGAGGTAATTGTTAAATCTGGGCTCTAGATTTTAAAGCTCATGTGCCTAATAGCCCTGGAAAGTTGAGATTTTGATCTTTGTTGCAAATACAGATTTTATTTGGTTGAGATTTGTCTTGTAACAAATTATTTTGTGGTAAAATGTATTTTCCTATTAATTATAGAATTAAATGGAAAAAAAGCTAGAAAAATGCAGAGAAACTTGTTACACTGTAGTTTCAGAAATTTATTAGCTGTTTTATCTTAAGTAAGCTATATTATCCCTGTTTAACTCAGTTTCTTGATCTACAGAGAGGAAAATAGTAGTGACAACCACCTTCCAAGGTTATTGTGAGGATCAAAATTATATAATTATTGTGAAGTGCTTGACACAGTGCCTGGCATACAGTAAGCATAATGTTAACTATTGTTATTGCTTCTTATATTGTGTGATGTGATGACTCTACACTGGATGGAATGGTCTGGTATGGAGCAATTACATTACTTTTAATTAAATGGGGTTTCCCCATAACAAATTATTCTGTATAGGGTGTTGTATAAGATAATTTGGAAATGCATTAAGATGAAGTGATATCATATGACTGGTAATAAATTTTGTTTCATGTTTTAAATACATGATATTGTATCATAAATGCTGTGAGAAACCACTACATCAGAAATGCTGCTAGAAAAATAATTTTTCTTTTAATCTTGAAGCTGTTAGATTATGAGTTGAGCTGTTAAAAGAATGTGATAAAATAGATATTTGACACCTGTTCAATATATGATGAGGATGAGGATGACGATGATGATTTTTATTTGTGAGCTTTCTTGAGAATTTGTATTCAGGCAGGGTCATAAGATCTTTCCAACCCCACTGACCTCAAGTTGCAAAATCTAAAGTGTTGAAGTTTGAGAATCTAGAATTGATTGGTACACAGGGGGTGGAGCCAAGATGGTGGCTTGGAAAGCAGGGACTTGTGTGAGCTCCCCACCAGGTCCCTCCCAAAACCTATAAAAAATGGCTCTGAACAAATTCTAGGATGGCAGAACCTAGCAGAGGGAAGCAGGGATCCAGCCCAGGTCAGCCTGGATGGTCGTTGGATGAGGTCTATCACACACAGAGCTGGGAGCGGTGGGGAGCAGAGCCCAGGGTGGGCAGCGGCAGGACCAACCAGATCGGGAGCAGGGCAGAACAGGCCCTAGAGCCCTAAACTTCTCAACCCACAAACAACAAAGACAACAGAGAAG
The DNA here is from genome assembly GCA_028646595.1 of Phalanger gymnotis. Lineage (NCBI taxonomy): Eukaryota > Metazoa > Chordata > Mammalia > Diprotodontia > Phalangeridae > Phalanger > Phalanger gymnotis. Next base: position 225,604,404 of record CM053622.1, on the reverse strand, counting down.
GTTAGTGGGAAAAGCTGCATGGGACAGAGTGAAAAGACTTCCAGGTTCAGCCACTGCACCGGAGGCAGTGGGAGCAGTGCAGCTACAGAACTACATATGTTGCTTCTGGCCCCAGGCCCACCTGGTGAGAGGAATTAAGTGGTGGATCAGAGCAGGAGTGCAGAGCCTGCCAAAGATCTGAGTCAGGTCCAGGCTAGTGGTTCTTGGGGAACGAGGACTGCTGGTGTGGCAGAGCTTTTTGTGTACAAATAGCTCTGCAATCAATGGCACATCCCCTCAAGCTTGGAACAAAGTACTCTTTACTCTACAAGCAGTCATATCCCAACAAAAAACTCAAGGGTCAAGTAAGTTGGCTGGGAACATGGCCAGGCAGTGAAAACACACTCAGATTCAGTCTCAGACTTTGGAATCCAGAAGAAATCAACAAAGTCAAAGAGCCTACATCAAAAGCCTCCAAGAAAAACATGAACTGGTCTCAGGCCATGGAAGAGCTCAAAAAGGATTTAGAAAAGTGAGTTAGAGAAGTAGAGGAAAAATTGCGACGAGAAATGAGGAGGATGAGAGAAAACCATGAAAAACAAGTCAATGACTTGCTAAAGGAGACCCAAAAATATACTGAAAAAAATATTAAAGAAAACACCTTAAAAATAGACTAACTCAAATGGCAAAAGAGATCCAAAAAGCCAATGAGGAGAAGAA
>CM053622.1:225587371-225603205 GCA_028646595.1 Phalanger gymnotis | reverse complement strand
GTTTTTGCATGCAACTAGGAAATAAGATACATAGGCAATGGGGTGTAGAAATTTATCTTACTCTACAAGAGAAGAAGGGAAAAGGGGATGGGAGGGGAGTGGGGTGACAGAAGGGAGGGCTGACTGGAGAAGGGGCAACCAGAATATATGCCATCTTGGAGTGGGTGGGAGGGTAGAAATGGGGAGAAAAGTCATAATTCAAACTCTTGTGAAAATCAGTGCTGAAAACTAAATATATTAATTAAATTAAATCAAATTAAAAAAATAAAATGAAGCTAAAAAAAATAAAAAGAAAAAATAGGATCCTGTCTCCCACTTGTTTTAAATCAGGGGGAGGGGACTTATGTTTACTGTAATAAAAAGTGAGTTTTCATTTGAAAAATTTTGGCTATCACATACAAATTATGGAATCATATTGGGTAGTTTAAACATGTAACTTCAATACATTAACATGATTCAATTATTAAGGACTTGCTATATGTCTGAAACCCCAGACTATGGTTAGTTTTGACTTCTAAGTAAGGGAAAAATGCAACGTAAAGGAAAAATGAGAAAATTAACAATATTCAAGCCCTAAACTGTGATTAGTGAAATTTTACTATCTTAGGTAGAAAATATTGGGACTATAATATTGTTTTGAGTTTTGATTACAGGTGTGGTTATCTGAATTGTCATGAAGCCAATAGTAGAAAATGGGTTTGCTGCAGTCTCAGAATGGCTATGGGTGGATGTATAGCTCAAGTCCTCTTGACTCAGTTTCCCTGTTGTGCTATTCTTTTCTGAACAGGCAATTTTTCTACCTGGTTAATTTTGAGTCTGGCTTTTTGATACCCTGTGACTTCATTACTGGCTATCAGATATGACTAGTGATTGGAATCAAACAAAGATAAGGGAGAATTTCCCCATGTATATGTCTGGTCAGTCTATGCCCTCAGGGAACAATTCTTGGCATTGTTACAACTACTTACCTTCTTTTCTTTTCATATCAAATTTCTATAATCAGGGCAGATGAACAGTAGAAGTTTTATAAATGCAATATTACATCTATTAAGTAATAGGTTGATATTGAAAAATATCTGAGTTACTATAATAAGATATATGAAAATATTAATCTGGTTTTGTGGTCAAATTATAATATAAAGATGTCTCTTAAGGAGGGAATTAGCCAAAGTAATAAGACAAAAATATAGTATACAAGTTTTTTTAATTAAATGGAATAGTAAATTTTGAGTAAACAAGAGAATTAGAATGTTTTCTTTAAGAAAAATATACATACGTATATGATTATATGTATCCAGTATGGAAATGTATCTAGTATGGAAATTTAAGCCTTGATTACATTTTGGTATTAAGTTCTCAAAATTGGATTAAGTTTTTTACACATAAAATTACATTGATAATTGTAAAGAAAGTGAAATTATTTTCCCATTTTAAAGTGTCTGTTAATTTTAAAAGATAGGAAGGCTTATTTCACAAGTTATACGATCATGAAGTTTTTTTTAAAGATTCTTATGTGACTTACATGGTTTAGGTAAAGAAGGAAATATCAAGGGGTATGTAAAAGCTGAAATGCTCTGAAGTTTCAGGTGAATTATAGGTTCCTAATTTGATGTTCTTATAGTTCCATTGTTAATAGGATCAGAACCATAAGGCTTGAATTGGTTTTCATCACATGAACTAGTTGTTGGGAAACCAAATTTAAGAGGTTGTACTAAATTGTATTAAATATTGTTACTGGCATATTTGAGCAGAATTACCTAGAAATTTCTGTAACTGACTTGGAACCAGAAAAGCAGAGTGCCCTTCATATCTGTACTGAGGATGAGGCCTCTTTCAGAATGTCCAAGAGAAGATATTTCCAGGGACCAGATGACTAAATGAGGCATTTGTGACTCAAGATTAAATGACTAAATGGACATTGGGAATGGGTTACTAGGATGCAAAGAGACTAGGTATTATTTAATATTGATGATAATCATATTGCTTTGGCTTTTTGTTTCATGGTGTTTATGTTTGCTGAGTTTTCTAGACTGCAATGGTGACACGTATATCTCCCCTGCGTTCAGTCTGTAGCCTGACTTAGTTTACCTATAGAGTCTATTTAAAAGGTTTGTATATCACCATTATTATTCTTAGACTCTGTGTTAGCTGTTATACTAAGCTATGTAAGAGGTTGCTTCCTAGTGATCTTTCTTACGACATAATGTTGATGGTGAGCATGAGCACATTAAAAACTTTAAAATTTGGCTTACATGTAAATGATCCATAATGGGAGGAAGCTCCTCGCCTCCCCAAGGAATCAAAGGGGAGAATTGAGAGAATTGTGTGAACCGAATTGATTCCATTTTGTAAAACTGACTTCATTTTCAGCCCTAATTTTCATTTTCCTGTAAATTCCACCTGATTACTAATCATGGAAATTGAGTGACATCCAGTTTCATATCTAGAAAAGTCTGCTTGCTTGCTCTCTCCCCTCCCATCTCTCAAATTCATCCATTCTCCTCCCAACTTAGAAAGCTCCTAATATTTTCTCCAAATAGAAATCAGAGTACCTAGTCTTGTATCCTGGTTTATATTCTGTTGTTTTCATTTAATGCATAAAAATCTGTCTCCCTTTATATTTCAGGTTTAGTGCCAACCTGAGAAGGCCTGGTTTGAAGTTGTTATGAAATTGGCATGCATTGCTTAATAAATCAATATGCTCAGAAGCTCAGACCTTTGTTTCTTCAATTATTTCAGATTTTATCTGTCACAAAGGCCTTTTTGGTGTCATGAACCCCTTTACCTGTCTAGTGACATCTATGGATCTCTCCCTGCATAAAATAAAATACATAATATTACAAAGGAAATCAATTAAATAAAAATACATGATTAAAATATTCTAAAATTAAGTTCATGGATCCCAGGTTAAGAAGTCTGCTTTGAGTGACATTTTGTTTTATAGCATTTATATTACACTTTTAGATTTGCAAACTAATTTATAAATATTAACTCACCCAATCCTCAGAACAACCCTAGGGAGAGCAATAGTGTTATCTTCATTTTACAGATAAAGACACTGAAGCAGACAGAGGCTAAGTGACTTTCCCATGGTCACATAGTTACTAAATGTCTGAGCTCACATTTGAACACAGTTCTTCCTAAATACAGATTCACCTGTGTTTTAACAATCTGGCTAGCAGCTTCTGTGGGGGGGGAAGATCCACCCACAGCCAGCACCCAGAAAGCTGCCAGCACGCTACAAAAACACAGGTTCTTTTGATCTGCCTTAATAAGAAGAACAAGGTGAAGGGGTTGGCAAGCTTACTTTAATTCAGCACACAAATATCATTCACTTAGTTCAGGGGAAAAAGCCAGCACCCTGAACTTCAGAGCAAAATACAAGCAAATTACAAACATCAGCAGACAGACCTTGTCTGATTCAAATACTAATACATAGTTACCAGAGTTCAACAAAGTCTCGGCATCTGGGTTTACAAGCTGGAGGGCTTCTTAGCTATAGCTGCCCAGAGTCTCGTCATCAACACCATCTCAAGAGCCCTTAAACAAATTACAAACAGACAGACCCAATACAATTCAGAGTTACCAACATCTAGGTTCAGCCAGGGAGCTCAGAACAAGGGCTGGCCCAGAGTCACGCGTGCCACCACTGCTGCGGCAAAGAGCTCCAAGGAAGAAGAGGCCAACCCCTGACTTTTATATCTTTGTCAACATCAGGGGTGAGCCACACATGCGACTCACCTATGTGACCTAAAATCATCACAAAGAGGCAGACTTAAACCCATGTGGTTTAAGAGCCTCTGCTGTCCCAGATATGTAAACTAGGCCCTCCCTGGAATTAGCCCCATCTTGGGCCCTACCTTAGTTGCCAATCCGCACCCACATAGGTTTTACACCTAATAGGGGTTTGGGCCTGGGGCTTAGCACTTAGTAAGACTCAATGAAATACACTGAATTACTCAGCAAAAACAAAAGCCAAACTCTTCAAGGGCATTTGTTGAACTAAGTGCTAAGGAGCCCATTTTGCTGACCAACACAACCTGACTACCCAGTTGCTTCTATTCAATAAAATACGCTTTTAATATTCAATAATAAATCACAATGGGATGTTATGTTCTCTATGCCTTTTAGTAAATTATAAATTTAAAAGTATGATCTCCTTTAGAACATCACTTTCAAAAGCCTGCATATTCTCTTTTTCTTTTTTTCTTTATCAAGGAAGCCCTGGATATTTATGTATATCATTCCCATAAAATCTTTGTTGAAATGGGAAAATAGGTATGTAGTTCAGTAATTATTAATGATTTTTACTTTTTCTGAAAAAATAATGCCTGTAAGTCTCCTATGTTCTTGTATCCTCAATCCTTTCAGACACCTTGAGAACTGCTGATTTGGTCCTCCCAATCATACTCTCCCATTAGGAAGCTTTGGGTATAATTGATCTAACCCAGTTGCATTCTCCTTTTTTGTTTTATTTCAGTGCTAATTCCACTTTCCCAGGCAGCACATCCAGGACTGTGATGTTAGAGTACAAATATGGTGGTTCTATTCTCTTTGATGGTGAAAAGAGCTTGTTACAAATATCCTTAACACAGATTTTTCTGTCTTTTATCCTTCCTCTAATTACATCATTAAATGTCTTTGAGATGTTTTTATTTAGTCAAGTCTTTTGCCAAGTTTTCTTTAAACCTGCCTTCCCCCTTCAATACTTATTCCTCTTTTATGATATGATAGTACTTGTAATCTTTCACTATCTTTTTTTTATAAGACTTTACAAATGACTTCATGTTCTAAATGACAGTTGTCCTTGGCTGCCACATCTCTCTAATTGGCAAGGAGATGAATTATTTGCTGGTTGAGATCATTTCATGTTCTTTTGGTTTCCTCATTGTTCCTTTTGATTTGTTTGGGCTAAACTTCCATACAAAACTGTTCTTGGACTTCTAGCTAAGATAGTGACTTCTGCATATACTCTGTCAAAGACTTAAAAACCACTGTATCATTGTAAGACAGCTCCAAAAGACTCATGATGGAAAAAGCTACCTACATCCAGAGAAAGAATTACAGTCTGAATGCAGATTGAGGTGAACTACTTGCTCTCTTTTTTCCTTCTTTTTTGGTTTTGCTTCTTCTTTCTCATGGTTCATTGGTTATAATTCTTCTTTACAACTTGACTACTGTATAAATAAGTTTAATGTGGAGGTATATATAGAATCAGATTACATGCCATCTTGTGGGGGGATGGCACAGGGGGAGGAGAGGGAGGCGGAGAAAATTTGGAACTCAAAAACTTGTGGCACTGAGTATGGTAAACTAAAAATTAAAAATAAATTTTAAAAAAGCACCATATCAAATATCTATGTAAAATACAGATATAAGTAGTATACAGACATATGATAAGTAAATTAATAAATTCTTTTGTTCAGTACAAGGCATTCTGAAACAGGCAGCCAGAAACTTCTGGGTACTAGAAGAAATCACTTAACCAGGGAATCCAGTGCCATCTCAGGGAGAAAAAAAGGTCAGTACTCTGAACTGGCATGCTCCAGGGAACTTGAAGCCTATGGAATTATGGCCAGGAATGTTACCTGGAAATGGAAACATGCAGAGTCCAATCCTGTCGTGAGTCGGATGGCTTGAAACATGTAACTCTGATGAAACATACTTTATGGGAACTTGAAAGTTGCTAGCACAAGGATCCTAAACAAAAGATCCATGAGAGACAAGGTAAGAATCTTTGTACCTACCTGAAAGCCACAATCAGAACCAAAGAATCTAGAAATAATATTTCAAGAAATAACGCATGGATTTTGTACTACAAATTTTCTGGGAAATGGGCAAGGAGAGTTTCAAATAACAATTCCTCAGACCTTTTTGAGCAAAGGTCATTATTCCTGTTCTACACTGGGAAGAGGTCAGAAAATATAAGTTCATCAAAAAGGAAAGTCAAGTTCATGCTGCTTCTAAACCAGCTTCTTGGCTGATATACTTCAATAGGATAATGAGGAGAATGTTGAGAACACTCAATATCAGTTCATGTGAGAATTAATTAAAAGGCTGAGGGCCATTTCCTTTGGGCCACTCCTAACTCTGTCAGGCCCTGTGAGTCATTGTTAAGTGCCCTTCATTTCAAATGGGTTGTGTTTAGTCCCCAGACAAGTCCTGAAGGTCAATCATTGTCAAGTATCCTTCACTTTGAAAGGACTCCATTTAGTTTGTAGAATTTCTCCAGACACTTCAACTGACCAGAGTTTAGTACTTACTTAAGTTAGAATGCATAGTCTTCGTATACAATTCTCCAAATCATTTGAAAAAGGATGGAGTCATAGTCTGTGGCTCAAGGGGCAGAATTAAAGCTAATGCATGACAGCTATAGGGAGACAGATTTCATCGCATCCAGAAAAGTTATTTGAAAGTGGATTGAACTGCCTTGCAATGAGATCCTTGTTCTTGGAAGTGTTCAGATTATTGAAAATCACCTTCTAGGAATCTCACAGAAAATATTTCTACATTGTGTGAGACATTGGACGTCAAACTTTAAGATTGCATAATTCAAAATTTGGCCTACAAGTAAAGTTCCTTCAGTAGACAGAAATCGTAGGGCTAACTTTGGGGAAACAATTCATGGAAATTCCAAATTTCACCTCATTTTCAGAACATTGAAGAAAAGCAAGAGGGGATATATTCTTTCTAATATTTGACAGTTTTCTGGAGAATGGGAGAAAAGATACTATAGAGAGTCAATTATGAAGACAAATTTGAATACATATTCAATACAATTTATTTAAAAATGTGATCAAACGTTGCATTCTTTATATTTGGAAAACTGTGACTTTAACATGCTCAGTTGTAATGAGCATAGGTAATACTATACACAAGATCATGCTACTCTGAATATAAAGCCAATATCAAATATAGGCCATACCGTTAAAATGAGATCTTGATGAAAATAAATATGGCTTGTTGATACATATACAAATAGGGGTGTGTATCTTTGTGTGTGTGTAGTATGAAAGTTACTTTCATTGTACTTTCATTGTTTTAAGATATCTACTCTCCTCTCTCATTAGTACAGGCCTAAAAACTTTGCTTGGACAATATTAGAGGACTTTTACTGGTGTTCATTAATAGTCACCATCATCCAATATTACTTTTTATGTCTTTGTATATTTTTATGTGTATGTGTATGGGTATAAGCCTGTATATGTGTATAAGTATATGTCTATCTGTATATATAAATATTGAGACATATAAATGTGCATGCCTAAATGCATGTATATATACACAAATATACAGAGACATCTATCCATCTATGTCTGTATATATCTATAAGGCATATTTCCTTTCTAAGAGATCTTCAACACACACACACACACATGCAAACACAAACAAATCATACATAGACACAGACATGTACACAGAAACATACACTCACATGTGTGTGCATACATACAAACATATACACACATTTCCCTTATCTCTGAGTATGCCCAAAAATTAGGTCTTAGGTTTTCTCTTCTTACCTTGCACTATCTTTTTTGGTGACTCTCTCAGTATCATGAATTGAATAATCATCTCTGTTCCTATTACTCCCAAATTTATTTTTCCAGCTCCAGGATCTCCTGAGTTCTAGTCCAAATTTTTTTTTTAAAAATTGCCTATTACATAAGACTAGAAGCCCCTTAAGTACTCACACTCAACATACTCAAAACATAACTCATTATCTTTATTCCCGAAACACTTTCCTCTTCTAAGCATTATCGCTATTGTTCCAGGTCAAAACCTTGGAATCTGTCACTCAAGTTTGAAAACTTGGAGTCATCCATCAGCTCTCATTCTCTCTCACCCTATATTTTTTCAAGTCTTGTCTTTACTTCCTCTATAATAAGTATCACAGGCATCCCAATATCTATTTAGACAATCATCAATTTATTCCATCTTCATGAACAGGCAGTTTTCAGATGAAGAAATTAAAGCTAGCTATGGACATATAAAATGTTTTAAATCACTATTGATTAGAAAAATGGAAATTAAAACAACTCTGAGATACCACCATATACCTATCAGATGGGTTAATATAAATGAAAAGTAAAATAATAAATGTTGGAGAAGATGTGGGAAAATTGGTCCATCGTTGGTGGAGTTGCGAACTAATCTAATGCATTGTTGGTGGAGTTGTGAACTGATGGAACCATTCTGAAAAGCGATTGGGAACTATGCTCAAAAAGCAATGAAACTGTGCATGCCCTTTGATCCAGCGATACTACTACTAGCTCTGTATCCTAAAGAAATCATGAAAAAGGAAAAAAAGACCAGCATGTACAAAAGTATTTATAGCAGCTCTTTTTGTGGTAGAAAAGACTTGGAAATTGAGAGGATACTCAATATTTGGGGAATGGCTGAACAAGTTGTGGTATATGAATGTAATGGAATACTATTGTGCTATAAGAAATGATCAGCAGGTAGATTTCAGAAAAACCTGGAAAATTTGTTGAGAGAAGTGAGCAGAACCAGAGGATATTTTACATGGTAACAGCAACATTATGTAAAGATCAACTAGGACAAACTTAGCTCCTATTAGCAATACAATGATCCAAGACAATTCCAAAAGACTCCAGATGGAAAATGCTATCCACACCCGGAGAAGGAAGTATGGAGTCTGAATGCAGATCAAGGCATACTATTTTCTCTCCTTTTTTCTTTTTTTTTGGGGGGGGGTGAGGCGGGGCAATTGGGGTTAAGTGGCTTGCCCAAGGTCACATAGCTAGTAAGTGTGTCAAGTATCTGAGGCCGGATTTGAATTTAGGTCTTCCTGACTCCAGGGCCAGTGCTCTACTCACTGTGCCACCTCGCTGCCCCCTCCCCCTTTTTACTTTTTTGTGGTTTTTTCCCTTTTGTTCTTATTTTTCTTTCACAACATGACAATACGGAAATATGTTTAACATGATTGCACATTTATAATATATATCAGATTTCTTGCCATCTTGGGAAGGGGGGAGGGGAGGAGGGAGAAAAATTTGGAACTCAAAATCTTATAAAAAGAAATTTTAAAAACTATATGTAATTAAAAATTACTGTTAAATTTTAAAAAATCACTTTAAAAATAGTTCATTACCTCTCACCTGTACTATTGTCTCTGACAGTTGTTAAAGTAATTTTCCTAAAGCACAGATCTCAACACAAGCACAGTGACACCCCAATTCATTAAATTTCAATGGCTCCAATGTTCTTAGTATCAATTTTAAACTCTTCTGGCATTTAAAGCTCTTTAAACCTGGATCAAATCTGCCTTCTTAGCCTTCCTATTACTCTTTCTCTTATTACTCTTCCAAACACATGCTACACTCTGGCCAAACAGGACTTCTTGCTGTTCTTTACACATTACTTTTGATCTCCTACCTCCATGCCTTTCACTGGCTACCCATGTCTTGAAGAGATGCCCACTTTACCTCTGTTTCTTAGAATCCCAGTTTCCTTCAAAGCTCAACTCAAAGACATGCTTCTACATGAGTCTTTTCCTGACCCCCTCGGCTGCTAATGCCTTTCCACCAAGAAATTCCCTTAAATGTGTAAATATGTTTATTTTTATTTGTATATAATTATATATGTACGTGTTGTCTTTCCAATAGAATGAAAACTCCTTGAGGACAAAGACTATTTCATTTTGTATTTTCATAGCCCTAACAGGAAGTATGGTGCCTGGCACTTAGTAGAGAAGAGAAGTTTGTTGATTAATTCATACACACACGCATGTTATGCTTATAAATATGCATATACATGCATATAACATCACTAGATATGTTTACACATACATACTGAGAACCTGTCTTTCATTCTGTTTGGTATTCTTTATTTTTTTGTGTTTAATTAGTATTTAATTGCCCCCCGCCCAGTTCCATGTAAGCAACAGCTTTTAACATTTGTTCTTAGAACTTTGAGTTCCACATTATCTCCCTTCTCCCTCCTCACCCCCCCTCCATTGAGAAGGCAAGCAATTCCACATAGGTTACACATGTACAGTCATACAAAACATATCCATACTAGTCATATTGTGAAATAAAACAGATAAGAAAAAAACTCAAGAAAAATAAAGTGAAAAAAACACCATAAGTTGCTTCAACCTGCATTGAGACACCATCAGTCCTTTCTCTGGGTATGGGTAGCATTTTTCATTTTAAGTCCTTCAGAGTTGTCATGGATCATTTTATTGCTGATAGTAGCTAAGTCCTTCACAGCTGATAGTCCTACGATATTGCTGTTACTTTGTACCCATTACATTTCACTTTGCATCAACTCATCTAAGTTTCTCTAGGCTTTTCTGAGAGCATCCTGCTCATCATTTCTTATATTACAATAATATTCCATCAAAATGACATACAATTTATTCAGCCATTCCCCAATTGATGTGCATCTCCTCAATGTCCAATTCTTTACCCCTAGAAAAGAGGTGCTATAAATATTTTTGTACATATAGGTCCTTTTCCTTTTTTAAAAAAAAATCTCTATTGGTATACAGACAGGTATGCATGGTTTTATAGCCCTTTGGGCATAGTTCCAAATTACTCAGTAGAATGTTTTAATCAGTTTATAACTCCAACAACAGTATATTAGTGTCTCGTTTTTCCCCACATTCCATCCAACATTTGTCATTTACCTTTTCTGTCCTGTTATATAATAGGTATGAAGTAATACCTCAGAATTGTTTTAACTTGCATTTCTCCAATCAATAGTGAGTTAGAATATTTTTTTCATCTGGCTATAAATAGTTTTAATTACTTCATCTGAAAACTGATTATATCTTTTGATCATTTATCAGCTGGGGAATGGCTGTTACTTTTATACATTTTACATAGCTTTCTATATGTTGGAGAAATAAGGCCTTTATCAGAGAAGCTTGCTTCAATTTTTTTTTCAAAATTACTATTGCTAACTGTATTTCCCTCCATCCTATTCCCCTTACCTCCATTTATTCTATTCTCTCTCTTCTTTCACCCTGTGCCTCCTCAAAAATGTTTTGCTTCTGATTACTCCTTCCCCCAATCTGCCCTCCTTTCTATTATGCCCTTCCTTCTCTCATCCCCTTCCCTTTCTATTTTCCTATGGGGTAAGACAGATTTCTATACCCCATTGCCTGTGTATCTTATTTCTCACATATATGTAAAAACAGCTTTTAACTTTCATTTTTAAAACTTTGAGTTCCAGATTCTCACCCTTGCTCCCTTCCTAACCACCATTATTGAGAAGGAAAGCAGTTTTATATAGGTTATACAGGGGTAGTCACGAAAAACACTTCCATATCAGTCGTGTTATTTCCTTTCACTCTGTCTCTCCTCAAAAGTGTTTACTTCTGATTGCCCCTTCCCCCAATCTGCTCTCCATTCTATCACCCCTCCTCCCTCTCTTATTACGTCCCCCCCCCACTTTCCTGTATGGTAAGATAGATTTCCATACCCAGTTGAGTGTTTATGTTATTCTCTCTTTAAACCAATTCTGATGAGAATATGGTTCAGTCATTCCCTCCCACCTTCCCCTTCTTCCCTTCCATTATAACAGCTTTTTCTTCCCTCTTATAAAATTTAGATAATTAACCACATTTGACCTCTCCCTTTCTCCTTCTCCCAGTACATTCATCTCTCACCCCTTAATTTTATTTTTAGATTATCATCCCTAAATATTCAACTCACTCTATGCCTTCTGCCTATATATATCCCCTCCAACTACTTTAATAATGATTAAAGTCTCATGAGTTACTAATATCATCTTTCCATGTAGGGATGTAAACAGTTCAACTTTAGTAAGTCCCTTACGATTTCTCTTTCCTGTTTACCTTTTCATGCTTCTCTTAAGTCTCGTATTTGAAAGTCAAATTTTATATTTAACTCTAGTCTTTTCTCAAGAATGCATTAAAGTCCTCTATGTCATTGAATGTCAATTTTCCCCCTCCTGAATTACTCTCAGTTTTGCTAGGTATGTGAGTCTTGGTTTTAATCCTAGCTCCTTTGACCTCCCAAATATCATATTTCTAAGCCCTCTGATCCCTTAATGTAGAAGCTGCTAAATCTTGTGTTATTCTGATTGTTGTTCCACAGTACTTGAATTGTTTCTTTCTGGCTGCTTGCAATATTTTCTCTTTGACCTGGGAATTCTGGAATTTGGCTATAATATTACTGGCAGTTTTCATTTTGGGATCTCTTTCAGGAGATGATTGGTGGATTCGTTCAATTTTATTTTTATCACTGGTTCTAGAACATCAGGGCAGTTTTCCTTGATAATTCCTTGAAAGATGTCTAACCTCTTTTAGTGATCATGACCTTCAGGTAGTCCAATAATTTTAAAATTATCTCTCCTGGATCTATTTTCCAGGTCCGTTGTTTTTCCAATGAGATATTTCACATTATCTTCTATTTTTTTTATTTTTATGGTTTTGTTTTATTGCTTCTTAATTTCTGAGTCATTAGCTTCCACTTGCTCAATTCTAATTTTTAAGGAATTATTTTCTTCAGTGAGCTTTTGGACCTCCCTTTCCATTTGGCCGATTCTGCTTTTTTTTAAAGCATTCTTCTCCTCACTGGCTTTTTGGGCCTCTTTTGCCATTTGGCCTAGTCTATTTTAAGGTATTATTTTATTCAGTATTTTTGGGGGTCTCTTTTAGTTGTTGACCCAACTTTCATGATTTTCTTGCATCACTCATTTCTCTTCCTAATTTTTCCTCTACTTCTCTTGCTTGATTTTCAAAATCCTTTTTGAGCTCTTCCATGTCCAGCAATGAAATCTAATTTTTCTTGGACCTCTCAGCCCAGGAAGGGAGTCTGTCAGAGTGCAAAACCTGTGGCCACTGGAACAAGTAGCCGGAGACCTACAACCCCAGGCAAACACAAGAACACCAGACCAAACCAGCCATGAACAGCAGAGAAATCCAGCCAGCATGCTGGTTTGGGAGGTCGCTGGGTGAGTGAAACACCAGAGCAGGAACAGGCCCAGGGCTGAAGTACCAGCTACCACTGTGATTGAGCCCCAGGTCTCTCAGCCCAGGACGACAGTCAGTTGGAGCACAGAGCCTGCAGCTGTGGGAGCAGCTAGCCCAGAAGCCTCCAACCCACAGTCTAAAGGTTTGAAACTCACCTTCTTGAACTTCCCAGAGCCATGATGGACAAGTAAAATGGCTCATATCTCTCCCTTGAACAAACCCAGAGAATAAAACCTCAGAAGAAACAGAGGAGCCAGAAAAGGGGCTTCATTAGTGAGAGAAGTGGGGGAGAGGGCCCCTCCTGTGGTGGCAGAAGGAGCCTAGTGTAGGAAGAGAGGTGTCCCAGTGGCTGTCACCTCAGCAGAACAAGAGTAACTGAGCACCAGGGGGTGTAACTAACTAATGTCAATTCCAGGAACCCAGACTGGGCTTTGCACATTCAGAGGAAGTGGCAGACACCAACACAGACAAGAAATGAGACCACCCATGATGTAGAACAGTCCTGGGGAAAAGAGACTCCCAGCAGCCAGACCACCCCTCCCCCACACGTCATAAAACCAGAGGCCATAGCGCATAAAGCTAGATCCCAACACGAGAAACTTGGGACAGATCCCCCTGAGCCCAGAAGTGGAATTCGACTTCAGAAACAAGGAGAAAAAACACCACAAAAAAGAATAGCAAGAAGCCTTCAAAGATGATTGATTCATATTATAGACATAGGAAAGATCAAAATACCAATTCAGAAGAGGACAGCATGGACACTACACCCACATCTGAAACCTCAAAAGGGAAAGTGAACTGGTCTCCAGACCAAAAAGCATTCCTTGAAGAAGTCAAGGAGGACTTTAAAAACCAAATTACGGAAGTAAAAGAAAAAAATGGAAAAAAATCAGTAAGGAAAACAAATCTTTAAAAGATAAAATTGGGGAATTGGTTAAGGAAAATCAGAATTTAATTGGAGAAAATGTCTCATTGAAAAGCAAAATCAACCAAATGGAAAAGGAGATAGAGAAGATAAAGGAAGAAAACAAAACATTAAAAATTAGAATTGGGCAAGTAGAAGCTAATGACTCTATGAGACATCAAGAATCAGTCAAACAAAATATAAAAAATGAAAAAATAGAAGAAAACATGAAATATCTGATTGGAAAAACAACTGACCTGGAAAATAGATCCAGGAGAGACAATCTAAGAATTATTGATCTACCTGAAAGCTTTGATGAAAAAAGAGCCTGGACAGTATCTTCCATGAAATCCTTAAGGAAAATTGCCCAGAGGTGCTAGAACCAGAGGGTAAAATTGTCATCGAAAGAATCCATTGATCACCACCTGAAAAAGAATCCAAATTGAAAACTCCAAGAAATATTATAGCCAAATTCCAGAGCAACCAGGTCAAGGGGAAAATCCTGCAAGCAGCTAGAAAGAAACAATTCAAATATCATGGAACTACAGTCAGGATCACACAGAATCTTTCAGCTTCTACATTAAATGACAGGAGAAATTGGAATATGATATTCTGAAAAGCAAAGGAGCTTGGACTACAACCAAGGATCAAATAACCAGAAAAAATGAGCATAATTTTCCAGGCAAGGAGATGGACATTCAATGAAATAAGGGAATTCCAGACCTTCCTGATGAAAAGGCCAGAGCTCAATGGAAAATTTGATCTCCAAATACAAAACTCAAGAAAGACATAAAAAGGTAAATGGGGAAAAAACCCTAGTTAATCAATAAGGCTTATTAATTACATCTTTACATAAAATTATTTTGTTTTATATATGTATATATATATATCAATCTTCAGAATAGTATACTCATTATGACAATTGAAAGGGATATTCATAGACTGTGGATATCAGTATAAAATAACCGATATAATGATAAAAAATATAATTAAGAGATATAAAAGGATGGTTCTGGGAGAAGAGGTAAGGAGGTAGTATAAAAGGGTAAATTAAATCACATGAAGAAACACAAAAATATATTGTAGTAGAGGGAAAGAAGGGAGGAAGAAGAGCAGTATTTGAGCTTTACTCTCATTGGGTTTGTTTCAAGAAGGGAATAACATACCCCGATATGTATAAAAATCTAACTTGTCTTACAGGCAGTAGGAGAGGATAGGGAACAAAAGGCAGGGGATGGTCAGAAGGGAGGGAAGAAGTAGCAATTGGAAAATGGTAAGATGAGGGAGGGGAATCAAGAGGGAGTGTCAGCTGAGGAAGGCAGCAGTCAAAATCAAAACTTTGTTGAGGAGTGGAAGGGGAAAGGGAGAAATAAAAGGATAAACAGAGGGAAAATAGGATGGACAAAAAGACACAGATAGTAATCATAACTGTGAATGTGAATGGGATGAACTCTCCCATAAAGTGGAAGTAGATAGCAGAATGGATTAAAAACCATAATCCTACAATATGCTGCTTACAAGAAACACATTTGAAACAGGGGGATACACACAAGGTAAAGGTAAAAGGCTGGGGTAAAATATATTGTGCTTCAGCTAAAGTAAAAAAGTGGGGGTAGCAATCCTAATCTCAGACAAAGCAAATGCAAAGATAGATCTAATTAAAAAACTGTATCCTGCTAAAAGGCACCATAAAAAATGAAGAAATATTGTTTAACATACATGCCCCAAGTGGTATGGCATGCAAATTCTTACAGGAGAGGTTAATGGAGTTACAGGAAGAAATAGACAGCAAAACTATAATAATGGGAGACTTCAACCTCTCCCTCTCTGAACTTGATAAATCTAACCTCAAAATAAACAAGAAAGAAGTCAAGGAGGTGAACAGAATTTTAGAAAAGGCAGATATGATAGACCTCTGGAGAAAACTAAATGGGGATAAAAAGGAAAATACTTTCTTCTCAGC
>CM053622.1:225564144-225586871 GCA_028646595.1 Phalanger gymnotis | reverse complement strand
TGGTGTTTGTGGGTTGAGAAGTCTGGTAACTGCTGCAGCTCACTAATTCAGGGCGCTAGGGCATGCTCCACCAGGCTCCTGGTGTGATTGGTCCTGCCACCACCCACGCTGGGCTCTGCTCTGTTCCACTCCCAGCTCTGTGAGGCATAGACCTTACCCTGAGACCATTCAGGCTGTCCTTGGCTAGAGCCCTGCTTCCCCCCACTATTTTGTGGTTTCTGAGGTTCTAGAATTGGTTCACAGCCATTTTTTATAGGTTTTTGGAGGGACTTGGTGGGGAGCTCACGCTAGTCCCTGCTTTCCAGCCACCATCTTGGCTCTACCCCCCAACTAGTGAATTCTTGACTTGCCTTGATAATAGTTTCATTCTCGAAAAGGATGAAGGAGTGATGCAAGGGGAGAGGAAACTGTTATTATGGATTTGATTTTGACCAATATTGAACAAATGGTTGGAGGAAGTGTTTGTGTAAGTGATAAGAATAAGAAAGCCATGAATAGTTTGGCATATGCCCTAGATTTTTATAGACTGAAATATTTTCAAAGCATGTACAGAAAATAGAAGCAAGGACAGAAAGCTGAGGAAGAAGTCAAAAGAGTTTCATATTCCTTTAAGACAGATGGCTCTTTACATGTCCTTTGGAGAGGGTCTAGGAGCAGCACCCACACAGTCTGGAATGAGAGTGTCTGATCGTTCATGTCTCCAGGGCTCTATATCTCACAAAAGCAAAGGAGACATTTAAAGGAATTGCCCTCTTCAGTTAAACAATTTTCAGATCATTTTCTTGGACTCTTTGAGGAGTAGCTTCCCCTACTCTTGCTTTAATATAATAGGAGGACAATAGTTTAGCCATCAGCATTGAGCTAAGAGAAAGATATTGTTCTTGAATTTTCATGGATTGGAGATCATTGTGGACTGTGCAGCTCACACAGTAATACAGATTCACATATAGCCTGAGCAGCACACGGGAATTGAAGACCCTAGCCTAAGATGTCCCTGATGTCAGCGATTTGATGTTAATGACATTGTCCTTGAACATGGAGCAGACCCAATTGATGCAGTGTGTAGGCTACAGGTGGCAGTCCTTTTTGGCTGGTCTTTTCTTCAGCTTTTTCATGGTCATTTTGTGACAGAGAAGCCCAAAGAGCCTCTAAAATAGTAACAATGACTTTAAAATATAGAATGGAACTATGACAAATGTTGTCGCTCAAACATTTCAGTTGTGTCCAACTCTTTGTGACTCCATTTGGGGTTTTCTTGGCAAAGATACTGGAGGGTTTACTATTTCCTTCTCCAGCTTATTTTACGGAGAAGGAAACCAAGGCAAACAAGGTTAAGTGACTTGCTCAGAGTCACAGAGCTAGAAAGTGTCTGAGGACAGATTTGAGCTCAGGTTTTCCTGACTTCTTGCGCAGTGCTCTATCCACTGCACCACCTAGCTGATGAATGCTAAGGACTATTATTTTTGTTTGTTTATTAATGCTTTTAGGTGATATTGAGATCAAGAAAAAGATTAGGAAGGCATCAGTGGACTGCCTTAGATGTATGGGAAATGATAACAGATGGTAGAGAGAAAGTAAAACTACTCAACTTTTGTTTTGTGTCTTTTTTCTACTAATAAAAAATGTCTTCAGATTGGGAAGAATAAAAAAAGGGTTATTTGCAATTAGGCTCATCCTAACTTCAGAGTATTGAAATGATTTATTGATGGGACAGCTGATTTAACCACAGTGATCTCTGAAAAATCATGGAGAATAGTAAAGATAAAAAGATAAAACTGGGTTAATGGTGGGCAAATGACCTAATTTTTTAAGCACAAGATTTGATTCTTCAGCCTTTAGGTTGGTGAACCTCACTTTGATTCCTGGCAGAGACACACATTTTTGGACATAGCCATTGTATGGATTGATTTTGTCCAATTGCTTATTTGTTATAAGCTTTGTTTTTAAATTTTCAGTTAATTGTTAGCAATAGTGATCTCTAAAAAAGAGGACCATTGTAACAGTTTTAATATTTACAATAAAAGAACAGAAGGATGTTTGAAAAGAAGATTTGATAAGCAAGACAGTTTTGAAAAGAATATGTGGGTTTTACTGCATCCTTTTTTAAAAAGTGAGCCATGTGGAGTGGAGATTCATAGTTTCACATAGAATTCTCTTTTTGGTGTTCTACGTGAATAGAAATGTTCCTTTTGGTTATATGAAAGATAAAATAAAAATATAATATATAAAATTAATTGATGACATAAAACTAGAAGAAACAGTTGACTCCCAGAATCAGATTCCAAAAATGTCTCAACAGGTTGAACCTAATCAAATGAGACAGTACTTGTAAAAGTGCCTTCACATAGTAGGCATTATATAAATGCTTGTTCCCTTTTTTCCCCTTCCTTTACCTTCAAATCTGGTTAAATTTGCTAGTGATAAATGTAAAACTCTTTACTTAATTTTGGAAAGTCTATTATATAAATACAGCATAGAAAAGACATGGCTAGAAAACAGTTGACATAAAAAAAGACCTAAGGTTTTTTTTTGTTAGGTGCAAGCTGAATATGGGTTAACAGTGACATATGTTTGCCAAAACAGAATTAAATAAAGCATCTTGGGATGCTTTTTTTAGAAATGAAGGAAATTACTATACCTTACCCCAACCAGGTTACAACTAAAATATTTTGTTCAGTTCTCAGTCCTACATTTTAAAATCATTCACAACCTATAGCACATCCAGAGGAGGGAGACCAAGGTGATAAGGTATCTTAAAACCATGCCATTCAAGGAAGGGGGCGTGTATAATGGCGACCATATTGGCATACCCAGGATGGCTGCTAGTGTAGGTTCTTGGATCTCCTTTACTAAGGAAAGCAACTTAAAAGGGGTCAATGATCTTCTTTAATTACATAGAAAAAATACAAAGGAAATAAAGACCAACAGACAGGGCCTGAATCAAAGCTTTACATCCAACACTGAATTGAGAGCCTTTTATCTCTGAGCAGTGGGAGAGCTATGAACATATGGCCACTCAGAGTTTTGACCAGGGAATCACAACATCTTTCTCATAAATGAGCCCCCAAAGCAAAAGCTCACCTCTCACAATATATACTCTTTCAGCTAATAGGCTCAGAGACAGAAGGCATCACCACCTGACTCATTGCCTAATTAGCTCATTAACAAAAGGTGTTTAAGTCTTCCTACAAGCAAGCTTCCCTTAATGGGCTCCATGTGAGGCCTATTAATGGGCAGGGAAGATCTTACACACTCTCCCATTAACATTACAGCATAGCAAGAACAGATTTCAAATCATATTTCAAAGGAATAATGATTAATCATTAATAATCAATTAAAAATTGGGGCAGCTAGATAATGCAGTGGATAGAGTGCAAGGCCTAAAGTCAGGAAAACTTATTTTCCTGAGTTCAAATCTGACCTCAGACACTTACTATCTGTGCGACCCTGAGTATATCACCTAACTCTGCCTCAGTTTCCTCATCTGTAAAATGAGCTGAAGAAGGAAATGGCAAACCACTCCAGTATCTTTGCCAAGAAAACCCCAAATGAGATCACAAAGAATCAAACAAAACTATGAATCTTGGGGATACTTTCTAGAAGTCTTGAGAAAAGAGGGGCTCACTAGAAAGGCAAAGCATTTCCCCCCAAAATCCCCAAATTTAATTCTCTTCTGGGGAAAACCGAGGGCTAACTGACTGCTTTGTGTGGTTTCTCTATATCTTCCAAGGAGTTTTTTGAGTCTTTTGTAATTTCTGTGTGTTGAAATAAAGGCTGTCCTACCTCTGATAGGCATTTGAAAACTTTAGAGTTTATATGACAGCTGATGATCCCATTTACCTACATTTGGAGAAAACCTAGATATTAATGAAATTTGGAAATTTTCCTAGAAGAAAAATAGGTGTTGGCAATGAAGCAAATAGGGAAACTGACCCACCTAGGAAATAAACCCTTTGGGGGATGCTGGGCCATAAGTTCCAAAGTCAACTAAAATCCTTATTTTTTTCTTTCATTTGCTTTTAATCTACATCTACCCCATCCTACACTTATTTAACTAACATTTTGAATGCACAGCATAATTGGACATTTGTCTGCTAATTTGAACTTAATCTTACTTATCTCCAGTCCATAATTTTGTCCTGTCAAAGATAATTTTTGAACTCTAAGTAATCATATATTAGATGTCTTCATCAACCCTGTTACCTGCAAAGTTGATAAGCATCCTATATTTCCATGCACAGAATACCTCAAAGAATATCATGTTGACATCAGTCTGTAGAACTATTCATGGCACTACAAACTCACATACTTAGATAATCTTCCCTGTCCACATCTCCTCATCTTGTCCTTAAAGATATATCAGCAGAGATTTTTTTCCAAATACCTTAGAAAATGACAAAAACAAAGAAAAATATTGAGTTGAATTAGGGCCACTCTAAGTTACTTTACAATCCTAAATGATTCCACCAATTTTGCCTTTTTCTTCATTTCTATAATTCTAAATTGTTTTGCATTTTTCACATCTAATACCACAGAAGGCCTGAGACTCACTGATAGCATCAGTGGACAGAACTCTCATGGATAGCTAAGGCTAGCTAACACTTAGATTTGATTCTGTCAGCTGGCACATTTTACTTTCAGAAAGCCCTCCAGGGAAATGGACAGAAAGTGACTGACTGAAAGCAAATGATTAAATTAAGGGATTAAATTAAAGGATGATGCTGATGGCTATTCTTCAAACTCCTAAGCCAAAAGTAATGTATCCCTATGGAATTCAGCGCTATTTGTTAATATCGTCAACTATTCATTATCCATGAACAGGTTGTATGACTTGGAGGATTGCCATGGCAACTCATGCTCTCTCTTGCCTTATGGTTCAGGCCAAGGTAAGCAACATCAAGACTGAAGCCAGATCAATCAGGGATGAGCATAGAGTGGGGTAAGTGTCTGACAGTGTATGCCAATATGTTTTTTCTGACTACAATCCAAAAGAAAATATAAATGTTCCTTTAGATAACCCATTATTTTCAATTAACCGTACTTCTTGCTTCTATTAAGACAGATAAATTAGAATTTGTTATGGTTTACATATGCCCCAAATGGGTCATTTAATGTCCAGATACAAAAAAAAAATGAAAATGAACATTTATGCATTGCCAATATTGAATTTACTTCTAAAACCAGGGTGAAAATTGACAGTGGTTTTCAGAGGAATGGGTGAAAGCTCATTAGGATAGCACTGGCTGGAAATGCTTCCTAGAGTAAACATAATAGAGCTTACAGAATCAAAAAAAAAATGTGTCTAGCCAGACAGTAATTTTTTCTAGGAACTAGAGTACAATGGATCAAATCTTTATGATTCTCTGTCTACAGCACTGTGTCTAGAGTAATGGGTATCTTCACAATCTCCAGTTCTGAGTCAGTAACATAACAAAAAAAAACTTTTCTAGATTGGTAACTGTATTTCAAAAGGTAACTCAGAAAAAGACATAAAACTTATTGACTTCACCAACATAATCAAAAAAGCATTAAGAGCAAATCAATTAACATTCAAGGTCCTTTCTGCTTCGCTTAGGGCCCAAGAGGCTTTTAACATAAGTAGCCTCTGGGAACATAAGGTAATAGGTTCTACACTGAAAATGTTTTGACTCGAGCATGAAGCTAGTTTCTTCTCCCACTATTATCAATAACAATTAACACAAAGAACAATGAACGCAATAGGTAGTATAGTATAGTGGACAAAGAGTTGGTCTAAGAGCCACAAAAACCTGGGTTCAAATCTCACTTCTGATACTTAATGATTGTGTGACCCTGGGAAAATCACTTGTGCTCAGGATCCCAGCACCACTCTTTAAAACTGTAAATTGCGGGTGAGATGCCTATCTACGTTAGCTGAGAGAATTTACACCAGTGAAATTATATGTCAGGTCTGAAATCTAGCCACTTTAAAAGTTTGAGGAGAAAACATCTGTAGGTATATAATGTTGTGGGTATGGTGATTCATTATACAATGAGCAATTAAGAATTTGTATTAATTGAAAACATGAGAGTTTCTTTTCCATGCTACTTCTAAGTTTCCTCTCACTGGAAATCTTAAGGCGATGGTATATAAACCACTTTTAGGGTGTATTGTAGTGGGAATTTGGGCATGCAGAGTATAAATTGAATTAGATAGCTGCTGAAATCCCTTCCAATTGTAAAACCCAGGATTCTGATCTTATGAACAATCTTTCTTGCTCACCATGTTGTGGCCCAGAAGTAGATATTGTGGAATATGTGGATAAATTTACATAGCATTGCTCCAGAAAGAGAACATTTATCATTTTAGAAGATGATATTCAGGTTTTTGCCTCCCCCTTGTGATTCTAGTACCTCTTTTTTGAAGGTGAATAGAGTAAAAATGTCAATTAGATGAAAAAAAATACAAGCTGTTGATAGCAAATTAGGACCAATTTTGTTCCTGAACATGGTAATATTATGTCCTTCTGTTTCCATGGCAATCATGTGAGAGATGATACTGAATTACTGCTACCTCAAATCCATATCCAGATTTTCACCTGCTTCTTTTCTCACTGTGGCCAGTATAACTTCTCTCCATCACTGGACCATACTAATTATCTCCCTAAGGAAAGAGTGTACTATTTTTATATAGAGAAGGAGCTGATTTGCCTAACATAGGCAAATTACGAGGTGAAAATGGATGTGAAAACTTGATACATTTAAGTAACTTTAATTAAGAACTTTGTGAAACAGGAAATAAGAACAGCAGATTGAATAATAGAAATTATCCCTTACAGGGAGTGGACCAACAGTGAGTGTACTTTTGACAGGAATCTGCTCCTGGTAAGTAAAGTTAATTGCAACCTGAGACAAGGAATTTAGAAGTGCAAGAGATCGGTGAATAAAAAAGCAGGTCATCCCTCTCCCTCCCCAGGCAGAACTGTCCTCTTGTGAACATTTTTATTTTAGCCTTTGTGATTTAAAAGTAATTCTAAGAGATAAGATGCCCATTGCTTCTCTTCGGGGAATGATTCCAGTTTGATCAACTACATCAGAACGATTGTCCTGACACATACAGTGAATTCCTACATTATATTCCCTCACTCCTACATGCCCTCTAGTGACAACATGTCTGCACATAGGTGAAACAAAGTAGAATGTGTAACCAAAAGGTAGCAGAGAATGATGAGTAAGGGACTGGATGTGGAGTCAAAAAACCTGCGCTTTGAATACTGCTATCAATTGTGCACCTCATTTATTTTATCTGCAAAATAAGCATATCCATTACCCACTTCCCTGAGTTATGAGGAAAGTGCTTTGCACACCTTCATGTGCTATGAAGGTGTTTTTGTTATAGGTACATAAGTCAATGGGGCAGCTATGTAGCATTGTCCATGGTACTCTCTAGCAGCTCTGCATTAACTCAGGAGGAAATAGCTACCCAGGTACTCTGAAAGCTTTGGCTTTGACCTGGACAAGCCCTGTAGCTTCCTGTTCTTGTCTAGACTTTTTTCACAGCATCACAGGAAGGAAATGATAAGGTATAATGGAGTCA
The DNA here is from genome assembly GCA_028646595.1 of Phalanger gymnotis. Taxonomy (NCBI): domain Eukaryota; kingdom Metazoa; phylum Chordata; class Mammalia; order Diprotodontia; family Phalangeridae; genus Phalanger; species Phalanger gymnotis. Next base: position 225,579,316 of record CM053622.1, on the reverse strand, counting down.
GAGAAGTCCTGTTTCCTTTCCTCAGCACATTGTCCTTTCTTTACGTTGAGTACCCCAGAACCACCTGACTGACCTCTGGATGTTATATTTTCAATACTCAAGGGCCTGAGTCTTTTCTAATTCTAGTAGAGAATAACTGTGCCCCATCCAGTTTGTATTTGACAAATAGATGCCAGGTTTTTTGTATCTGATACATGTCAAGGTGTCTAGACCCATGGGTCTTCCCAGAAATTTTTTTCTGTCTATAAATTGCATGAGAGTCACTGTTCTGTACTGGTAGAGAAATTCTTCATTAGCCATTCCCTCTATCTATGAAATTACATGTCCAGTCAAAACATTATTTGGTGATTATAGCAACAATTTACATTTGGGCCTCAGGTTCCCTACCTAAAAAATGAAGGAATTGGATTAGATCAGGGCTTTTTACCTTGATGGTTCATAGATTTCCAAAGGAGCCACGTATAGATTTTTGGGATGATGAAGGCATTTATGAACTTGGAAGGGAAAAAAAGTTATTATTTTTATTTTCACTAATATTTATTTAAAATTTAGTATTTCCTTAAATTATTTTAAAAAACACACATTATTATTAGAAGGGGTCTAAAGGCTTCCCCCATACTATCAAAGGGATCTATGATACAAAATAAGTAAAGAACCTTTGGGCTGAAAGATATGTTAGGCCTTGACCCTATAAATCCTGTGATCCCATGGCAGGGGTTCTAGAGGCTTCTAGATGGTACAGTGCTTAGAGTGCTGGGCCTGGAGTCAGGAAGACCTAAGATTACGTCCAGCTTCAGACATTTACTAGCTATGTGGCCTTGGGCAAGTCATTTGACCTCTGCTTATCTCAGTTTCCTCAACTGTAAAATGGGAATAACCATAGTACCTACCTCCCAGGGTTGCTGTAAGGCTCCAATGAGATTCATAAAGCACTTAGGAGAGTGCCTGGCATCTAGTAGGTGCTTTACAAATACTAACTAAAGTGCTTAGTAGTAGTTTCACCTCTCTTATTAATACATCAAATAGATTTGGGCAAAACACTTCCCTTCTCCTGACCTTAGTTTCCTTATCTATAAATGACAGAATGGCTGAACAAGTTGTGGTATATGATTGTGATGCAATACTACTGTGCTATACAGAATGATGAGCTCAGTGATTTCAGAAAAAAAAAAACAGAAAGATTTGCATGAAATACTGAAGAGCAGTATTTCTATACTGAACATGAATACTGAACCTGAATGCTGAAATGAGCAGAACCAAGAGAATATTGGATACGGTAACAGAAATATTGTTTTAAGAACAACTTTGAGTGAATAAGTTCTTTTGACTATTATAAATAAACACCCAAATTAACTATAAAAGACATGTGAAGAAAGACACCATCTGCATCCAGAGAAAGAACTGATAAAAGAAGTATGTATAGAATGATTTTATATATATATATATATGTATATATATATATATATGTGTGTGTGTATATGTGTGTATATATATATATATATATATATATATATATATATATATATATATGTTTGTGTAGAATGGTAGCCACCTTTATGGAGGGGATGGAAGGAGGGAAGAAAAAGAGAAATTTACATAGTAATTTCGTTGTATATTTGAAAGGAATAGCAAGTTGTGTACAGCAGACTTGCAGTTTCACGTGCATCATCTTTGTATTGTACTATGTTATGTTAATGCTTGTTTTATCCCATAAATTAAAAATAAAATTTTTAAAAATGACAGAGTTAATCTAGATAATTATTAAGGTAATACAGTAATAGACCTATTTTTTTCTAGGAAAATGATCAGAGTATTTATCAGTCTCTACATTTTATGTGTACTTATAGTTAATAAGTTAAAATTGTAGATAGGAGATTTCTACATTAAAATGTGATTTGATACCAATAAAATCAAAAATAGAAAATAAGGTAAAACAAAGGCCCAAACAGAAAAAATTTCTAGTGCTATATGAAGTTATATTAATTCCAATTCATATATGAACTTTAATTTAGCACCATGTTGAAAACACATGACTTACAGAGAGTAATAAAAGTTCTTTCTCCTTTAAAACTGCATGGCTCTAAATACATTGCCTCTAGTCTGGGGCTTTGCCTCAGTGAAAATACCTTTGTCTATTAGCAGCCATGATGCCTACAGGGATTCACGAATAAGGAATGCTTAGAAATCATGTTCTCACTGATTAGATAGAGAAAAATTTTAGTAAGGCGAATGAAGACAACATGGTGTCATAGAAGGAGCCCTTAATTAGGATTTAGAAGGCCTATTTGGAAACAAACAAAATGTACTTGAATCTTGACTCTACTACCTGACATCTGCGTAAGGTTGAGTGTCACTAAATGTTTCTGATCCTCCATTCTTGTATCTAAAAATTGATGGGGCTGGAGTAGATTATCTGGAAGATTGCTTCCAGGTAAAATGCTCTATATCTCTACTAACCTATAATGCCTTTGAGTGGCATGACAGATCTTATTATCAAGCAGATTCTCATTAAATACCTGCCACGACCTACACCCTCAACTCCTTTCAAATGTGCTTGTCCTTCGTCCCCTTAATAGGCATGGATGATAAAATGTATACAAATCCATCACTTCCAGAACTTTGAATTACAAGTCATACTGCATGCACCAGTGATGAATTGTCAGTGGATTCAGCTTTGCATGTAAAGAACAGCACAAAAAGATGAGATGTCACAAAACATGTCTTAGTGTTGTTATATACGCTCACATTTAGATCTGAGAAGTTCCCGCATCCTTTTTCATTCATTTATTTATTCAAGGTGTGGGGAACCTGTGGCCTTGAGGCTGCATGGCCTCAAGGCCACAGGTTCCCCACACCTGATTTATCCTTCTACTCACTCAACAAACATTTATCAAATGCCTAATATGTTCATACATCTGTGATAAGTGCTGTGGATACAAAGATAAAACTGAAAAGCCATCCCTGTTCTTAAGTAGATCTCTTCCTAGTGGGGGATTCAACATGAAAACATAAAAGTAAATGCAAGATTATTTGGGGAGGAAGAAAGTATTAACTCCTAGGAGTTTCAGGAAAGGGTCTCAGGAAGAAGTAGAAGCTGAAATAAGCCTAGGATTTTCAAGCCAAGGTGAAGAGGAATGTATTCTAGTCATAAGGGACAGACTCTGCAAAGGCAAAGGAGGAGAATTACAAACATTCATGTTACAGTGTTTTCTCCCCATTTCCCACAAGCATTCACTTCAAGAATTGACTTTTTAGAAAACATTTGTAAGGATGGATTAACTCCTACTCCATACAAGATGTTAAAGGTAAGGATATTCACAAAAGGTGAAGTTTTAAATAATAATGATTATAGCTATATAATAATAATATAGCTATGTAATAATAAATAATTATAGCTACATAATAAATCATTAGATTTAAGCTAGCATTTCTAGGGCCTTTTAAGTTTTGAAAAGCACTTTACATACATGGTCTCATTTGATTCTCAGAATAATTCCATTCGGTAGGTGCTTCTACAATGCCCATTTTGCAGATGAGGAAACTCAGACTGATAGAGAGTAAGTGACTTCCCCAGGGTCACATAGGTAGTAAATGTCTAAGGCAGCATTAAAACTGTTTTCTGACTCAAGTTTAGTATGCAATCTACTGTGCTATCTATCTATGACCAAGATAGTTTATATTATGTGATCTCTTTTTGAGGTGTGGAGGGAATAGCATGACTGACCAACCAAGCAAGCTAATCGCACCTCTTGGAGTTTTAAATAACAAGAATTTAAGCAGTTGGTTCTGACCCAAAGCAATCATCCCAGGGAAAGCCTACAAGCCCAGGAACACCTTGAGGAGGAAAACTCTTGAGCCTGTGTCACAGGACAGCAAATGGTGGAGATGGGTGAGAGAAGAAGAGTAAACTCAAAGGGAGTGTGACAGTCTCACTGACAGTATTATTGGAGAGACAATACATTACAGGATTATTGTGAGAATCAAATATATAATAGTTGCATTTAGCACAGTACCTAGCACATGGTAGGCACTTAATACATGCTTCTTCCCTTCCCCTTATACATGTAGCAAATGATTAATAAAAATCTAGGGAATAAGTAGTTGCCTCCTCCCTCTCATTTGCCTAATTCCATTTATTTATCCTTCTGTTACAATGTCTTTTCCATCCATTCTTTCCTTCTCATTCTTGCTGCCACCATCTTATTCCAGGACTTTATAATCATACATCTAGATAATTTGCAATATCCTCCTAATAATCCCCAATTTTCTTCCCCTCCAGTTTCAGACAACACATGCAGCCTGGAGCAGCAAAAACACATAAAGAATAAACACAGACACATCGACAGAAGGATAACCACATAAAATGGAGAGAATTACTGGCATCTTTGGAAAGGCACTGACCCTTAGAGCATAGCAGAGGGAAATGAACGAGGACTCTATGAAGGAAAAAATGGACTTCCACTGACTAGGAATTATGAATTACTTGTTTGCCATAAATGTTCTCTACTATCCACGGACTTGAATTTTGAGCCCACTCTCCCCAGGAATCTTGTATGTATGGGGAAGAGTGGGTCACTCATTTGGAGACAATTTTTGTACCAGCTGCTCTGAATATAACACCCTAGTACTTTTGCTAAAATCTAATTAAGGCTCTAGGCCTCAACAGGAAGCACACAAGGAGGGGAGCCCCTTAGACTAAGCTCCAGAACACTAAAGGGGAGCTGCCCTGTGAGGACTCCAACCTGGGAGCATGAGTGCTTAGCTGTGAGAGCAGCACCAGAGGAGGGTACAACTTGAAGCCTTCCATTCCTCCCCAATAAAACATTTTCCAAGTATATCACTCTTTTCTCTATTCACTGAGAGAATGGAGGGCAATGTTGTATAGCAGACAAAACTAAATTTGACTTAAAGTCAAAATAATGGGTTTTAGTCCTGTCTCGATCATTGCCATGTATGGCGTAGGCCAAGTCACTTAGCTTACTCAGGACTGTAGTTTCCTCATCTGAAAATGAAAAGGCTTAATTAGGTCACATTTGTCAACTTTATTATTCTATCAATCTGTAATTTTAATCACAGTGAAATGTGTTCTGATGTATGCTAAAAAATGTACTTTAAAGTAGATTTTCCCATTGATTCAATCTGTACTGCCCAACAATATCTTATATTTTGGTTCCTTAGGTTCACTGAAAATATACATGATATATTAGAACCTGATTAATTTAATTTCACTGAAAATTACATATACGAATAAATTTCTGGTGTTTGACAAGGCATTGTGAACACACAGAGAGATGAATAACTATAAAAGACCTACCTTAATGATTGATTTTGTGTTTCTCCTTTGAAAGTCACTGGATTTTTCTGGGCCATAGATGACACATAAACAATGCTCTTTCCTTATTTCAGAAAGATGGTACAAATTAAATTACATAATAAGACGAGTCTATCTTGGGGTTTCTCTGGAGAGAGACATTAAATAAAAACAGAAATTACTAGTGATTTATTTTGTCTACAACCTAAGTAAGAAGGATGGCTTGCTTACTTATGCTTATAGTACTAATACAATCCACCTTTTCTTGGGTAATGAGAAACATAAGGGCCCCTTTGTTTCACATCAGCTAATTTAAATTGTGTTCAATATGATTTATTTCAGAGAACTGAAAGTATTTTTCCCAGTATTAACTTGTACTCAAATAGGCGGTCAACTTATATCAATTTATTTATGAAACATTTACAAGAGACTAGCATTCCTCATAAATATTTATGTGCTTATAAATGCTATTGATATTTTGCATTTCAATTCTGTATAATTATAAAACATGAAACCTATATTTAGCATTAGGAAAATGTTTGTAAGTAGACAGGTTATTAAATATCTCAACAGATTAAATGCTAAATAGTCTTTTGTTAAGTCACTTAGTCACGCCCAACTCTTTATGACCCTGTTTTTATGGGATTTTCTTGGCAAAGAAACTAGAGAGGTTTGCTATTTCCTTCCCCAATTTTACAGTTGAGGAAACTGAGGCCAACAGAAGTTAAGTGATTTGCCCTACATCACATAGCTAGTAAGTGTCTGAGGCTGGATTTAAACTCAGGTCCTCCTGACTCCAGGCCCAACACTCAGTCCACTGCGCCACCTAGTCTCCTGCTAAATACGTTGCAAACATGTATTAAATGCCTACTGCACGCCAGGTACTGTGTTAGATACTGAAAATACAAAGACAAAAATAGATATAATGCCTAGTGCTTTAATAGAAACTTTCAAAGCACATGTAGGTATACACAGATAAACACACATATGTTTACATATACATTTACTCAATGAGCATTGATTAAATACCTATTATGTGCCAGGAACTGTGCTAGACTGGTGATATGAAGACAAACATGAAACATACTTTCACCTCAAGGAGGTTTAATTCTACTAGGGGAAACAATATAAAGATAAATAAATACAAAACATATACACAATAAATACCAAGAAATTTGAGGGAGACTCTAGAAGCTTCGAGTGGGGGCACCAGAAAAGGCATCAAATAGGATGTGTCACTTTAACTGTGTTTTGAAAGCATGTAAGGATTCTAAGAGATGGAAGAGAGGGGGTGGTACATGTCAGCAAGGGGATAGATGGGGGAGGCAGGAAATAAATTGTATGAGAAAAAATGAGAAGCTTAATTTGGCTGAAACAGAGCTGTGAAGGGGAGTGTTTAATAAGCCTGGGAAAGAGAGAGCTAGATTTCATTTGATTCTCACTACAACCTTGTGAGGTAAGTGCTGATGTCATCATTTTACAGATGAGAACAGTGGAGCTCACAGATGTAGCAGTTCCACCCTTAGCCTCTTAACTCCACATCTAACAACCTTTCTGCTATACCGCAGAGTCTTTTATCTTTCTGGGGGTAGTATAATATTTATACAGATAAGTATAGTAGAAGGTAGGTTGTGGCAAGGACACAAAGGGCATTAGGAAAATTGAAGAAAAGAGAAAGAAAGTTTCAGATGTTGATCTCAAAGAAGGCTTCCTGGAGAATATAAGACCTGATCTGAGCTTCAAGAATTTTTCCCAGTAGCACTAACATTCACCTCAACTGCCATGTTCATAACCTTAGAGTTCTTTGTTTCTTTCTTCCCTCTGTTTCCCTTCTCACACCTAGTTAGTTTCCAAGTCTTATTGATACCACCTCTACAACATCTTCCATGTCCTTCTCTTCCTTTCCATTTCTGCTGCTGCCACTCTCGTCCATTTCCTCATTACCATCATTCCAGACCCTTGAGATAGTTCCCTATCAGTTCCTCCTACTGCTATACTATTTGCCCTCCAATCTGTACTTTATAATGGTGTAAGAATACTCTTGCTAACACATATGTCTGATCATGCCCTTTATCTGCTTTGAAAATTTTCAATGTAAGTAGAAGGGGAAGGAAATAAGCATGTATCGAACAATTAACTCTTTAGCCTTTTTAGTAAAACTAATACTCTTCCTAGAATTCAAAGACCTCCAGAAGTGGGCACCAGCCTACCTTTCCAGTCTTTTTTTATTATCACTTTGTCTCCTGCCTCATCTCTTATTTCTGCACACCACCCTTATCTCTCATTTCTTCCTGCCATATATTTAATGCTCCATCCGAACTAAACAACTGGCTACCTTCAAAACATAGTGCTTGGCTATGTATTGGCTAAACTTTGTATCTCTGTTCTCCTAATACTGGTCTTCTCTAGAAGAAGGAGCATTCCTTTAGGTGACACAGTGGTTAGAGTGCTAGGCCTGAAGTCAAGAAAATGTGAGGTCGAATGTACTTCATATATTTAATAGCTATGTGTGTGTGTGTGTGTGTGTGTGTGTATACACACACATACACACTCACATACGTATATATACATATATACATATATATATATATATACACATATGCATATATCTTAATGGTCAACTCAATATACACACATACATATAAAATTACAGATATCAGATAAAAATTGAGATCATAAAATCATGAGTCAGAAGGAAAATCACAGGTCATTTATTTGAACATAGTTCCTTTCTACAATATTCTTATAAACAACCATCTATCCTCTGCTTACAGACACCACATGATGAAGAACTCATTACCTTCCAAAGTGTACTATACCACTTTTGGCAGCTGTTATTGTTAGGAAAGTGAATATAAATATATATGTAGCTAAAGAGATACACATGCATGTACAACATAACATAATAAATACAACATAACACAATATAACATAATATGATATGATATGATATAATGTAATGTAATAATCATATATAAGACAGAACTTACTTTCTGCTACCTTCATCTATTGCTACTAGAAGCAAAATAAGTTTAATTCCTCTCCTACACAATAGCCTATCAAATACGTTAAGATAGATGTCATGTACCCTTAATACATCTCTTCTTCAGACTAAATATGTAAATTCAGTGTTACTCTAGTCTCCTCATGCTCCCTGACTCTACATATGAAGGTTTCCAGCTTCACATCTCTAACATCTAACCCCTTCTCTCTACTCACACAGTTCAGGCCCTCATTTCCCCTTGCCTCCACTATCGAAATAGACCTTGAAGTTTTCTTCCTGTTCCAAATCTCTTAGCATTTCAGTTTGTTCAACACATTGCATACAAAGTAATTTTCCTTAAGGTAAACATGAGTATGGGCTTACCTTTTCAATCAAATCTCACGGCTTCCTTTTCTCTCTAGAACAAAATTTAACTTTCTCTATTTGACTTATAGAGCCTTGCACAGCTTGGCCCAACCTTGCATTCCACTCTCATTGGAATTTACTTTCCTTTTCACATTCAGTAATCCAGACAAACTAGCCTTCTCTCTTTCTCACTCATGATACTCTATGTGCCAATGTATTTATTTATTTTGTTTGACTTCTCTCCCATTAGACAGTAAGCTTCCTATGAATAGAAATTGTAGCATTCTTTGTTCTTACATATCTAGCATTTAGCAAAATGCTTGGAACATAGTAGAAGTGAACAAATACCTGTTGATTGATTGGTTATCATTTCCTTATTGTATTGGATTTCAGGTTATTCCATCCTACTAGTCAGTTTTGTTCTCTCCACTCTGGTCTAAAGCTATCTTAATCCTCTGGTGGAAAAAAAAGTTGAGTAGTTCTTTCTATCTTTTCTCCATCATAAATTATCATTATTCTATCCATCTTAAACAGTATAGCCCTATGCTTTCTTATGTATATATGTATATGTATATATATATATATATTTGTCTCAACATTACTAACAAAAATATACATTTAAAAATTATCATTGAACATTAGCTTTATCTCATTCTAAGCTTAAGTCTCAACTTATTTAGGACCATTCCACTCCTTGGAGACAAATAGGGGAAAAAACCCCAAAAACATTGGATTTCAAGTTGGAGGACCTTGGTATGAAGTAATATTTGTAAAGTGCTTAGAATGATGCCTGGAACACAATAGGTATTTAATAAATGCTTGCTCCTTTCCCTTTGGTTTGAATTCTTACTCTGCTAGTTATTACCTGTCTGACTTTGGGCAAGTCATTTATTCTCTGTGGGCCTCAATTGCTCTTCTATAAACTTAGGAGGTTGAATTAGATGGCCTCTGAAATACCTTTAACTCTTTGTAACTCTGAATTTATCACAGTTATCCTGAGTACTGCATGATAATATAATGCATGTAAAACACTTTGCTAACCTTAAAGCACTATTAATGGGAACCATTATATAATGACCAATCATTATTAGGTTAAATGTTTTGTAACTTTGTTGGCAACATCTCCCTCATCTCAGGATGAAGTCTAGCTAATAGCTGCTTCATCGAATCTACTTTATGGAAGGGAGAAAAAAAGGCAAAATTAGATCATGCTTTGGATTTCCTAGGGTAGTGCCCTAGATAGACAGCAGATATTTTCTAAATTCCCTAAGATACTAATTAAGGAAACTCAGCTGGACTACCTGTGTCAAGCATATTGGTAAGTTCCAATTTGCACTGAATGGAGCTTTCAGTGGTGGAACTTTCAGGAGTTGTGATACATGACACAAGAAAGATTCAAGTTTATGGGAAAGATTTGACTAAGCCAGCTGTTCAAAACTTCCCTACCTACAAATGTGAAGTTACCAGGTGAAAACTAATTGGTGCATTCCCCAGAGACTCCAGAAACAGTTCAGTCCTTCTCAAATGGTGATTTACCTAGCTCTGACCTAAAAGCTTATGTGTAAGTTAAGAAATTGTGACTCTCAATGCTGATCTAGTCTATGCTAAAAACTAATAATCATATTGATAAAAGGTGGTTTATCAGCTTCCACAAAAGAAAAACTTATACCAAGGCAAAACCTTCTGATATTTGGAAGCCAGTTTTCTCATCTGTAAAATGAGGGGGTTGGACTAGGTGACCTCTGATGTACTTTACATTTCTAATTTTGGTCCTCTGTAATTCTATGATTTATTCTAGTTGACTGGATATTATATATTCCAAACCAATGATAATTCTTTTTTCAAAAAAATCCTATGTACTCAGTAAACTGCAGGGACCATGCCTAAAGGAAATTTGTACAGAAAAGAATGAAATCAGGAAAAACTCTGCTTTGATATTCTTTTATGATGGAGGAAAAAAATGAAAGTAACTTAGGAATTAATTTCAAAATTAATCAAGAATCATAGCCTATTTTTCAAAACTATAGGCTGTCAGGATTTTTTTCCTATTACCTTTTTAAAAATCCATACCCATTAACATTTATAGAAAACAGGTATGCATAGAAATTTTTACTAGATTATTGCTCTCAAATTTGGGTCTATTTTCATTTTCTCTCACAATGAAGTAGTCAAAGTCCTGAAGATTTGGCTGCATCCTACAATATGATACTCTTCCACATTAAGATGTCACTTTATGAATGAGCATAAATTAAGGAGTTAGCCCACAATCTGTAGGTTCTAAAGCTCTGGACAAGAAAAAAACCCACAAAGATAACAGAAGCACAGGGACCAGGTCTTTCAGCATTTTTGTAGTGAGAGAGATGCCAAGAGCTGGAAGGGTCCTTGAACACACTCCTTTAATTGGGAAATAAGAAAATAGAAACCTTAAAAAGTTCATGAATTGACCCAAGGTCTCAGGAATACTTATTTAGTGAAAGGTCTAAAGCTTCTAGTCAAAGCTCATATCTAGTGAGCAAGCATTTGGAATGAGCAATTCTTAATAAAAAACTATGTTATATTATCATAAAATCATAGTTTTCCTGATATCACAGAACTGAAATGTCTACCCTAGAGACAAATTTTCAATAAAGCATTTAGGCCACAAATGGAGTTTTTGATGTGATTGCTGTAAACTCTTATTTCTGGTTTATTTATTGGGAAGTGTTGGGAATATGGATCTCTGAGTCATTGGCATTTGGGGGGGGAGTGTGATTTAGATGTGAAAATCATTGTCTTTTTATTCATTATAGGTCTTAGAAGAGAGAGCAAAGGGATAATTAGAGACCAGCTGTTCAAGTTGACTAAATTTTTAAAAAATCACAGAATTTCAATGTCAGAAGGAAATTCCAAAATCATCTACTCTATACCTGAAAAAGAAATTCTCCCCTTACAACATACCAAACAAGCGACCATCCAGCCTTTACTGGAAACCTTCCATTGAAGGGAAATCCATTACCTCCCCAAACAGCCCATTTCACTATTGAAAATCTCCCTTTACTGTTTTTTTTTACACCAAACACAAATTTGCTTCTTTTCAACTTCCATTCATCCTCCTAGTTTTACCCTCCAGAGCTAAGCAGTAAAAGTCTAATTTCTATTCCATGGGATCCTCCTTCACATACATGAAGACACCCTAAATATTTGCTTCTTAAGGCTAAATAACCCCTAATCCTGCAACTAACACATAAGTCATTCTCCTTCCTTTCTCAAAGAATTATTAAATATAACAGATTGTTAAGATATATGGTTCTGAAACTTCTGGATTATCAAATAGTTTTCCCAGATGCTTGCTTGAGGATCCCCAAGGTTAAATAAGGGGGAACAGTAAACAAACAAAAGCCAATTTTGTTTCTAGGCCATTGTGTACAGATGTCAAGCTATCCACTTGCATGCTTGCCATGTCTCAATCCTCAGCTCAATAGCTTTTTATAGCTACAGGCTGTATGTATGTATGTATGTATGTATGACACACGTACATATATGTTTTCATGTATATGTGTATGTGATATGTAATTCGATACATGTGTGTCAATATATATGCACATATGTGCATATCTATTATGCATATATGCCACTGTAGTTTTTACAAGGTTTAAAGTTATACTTGGAAAGCAGATATAGACCCAGAGCTCTGGATATGAATAATAGCAGTGGCCAGAGCATGTCTGGATATGAAAGGATATACAATAGAACCCCTTCTACTACATCCTCAGTCCTATGGTATCTAATCTCCACCAAAATTCCAGGGCTTCCTCCCTGAGATCCATGTTTACTCAAAAGAAATTAGTATAACGATCCTTGTAGGAAAAGCCAGATGAATAGAAAGAATCCATTGTGAAGATCATGGCATGCATTTGGATGGCCAGTCCATTGTTAGTACATTAATTCACATAAGCGTTACAGATGAACAATGAATTGATATCAGGATTGAATAGGAGGAAGAAAATAAACTGAGTTACATTTAGGAATTTGTATAAAGTTTTTAATGGTCCTAACCTACTTGTTAGTGAAAAATTCATCTTTAATACTAATCTCAAAACCCCACCTCAGAAGTGCTATCTAATTGTGAATCTTGGAACACCATAATCTCCATACAATTGGAGTTGTAGGTGGTGGAAAAACATAGTCAATGTGCAAGTAGGCCAGAGCATATTTCAGTGGTGACCCATATACAAGATGGTACATAACTATAAATAATATCATCAAAGAAAATTGTGATCAGAAACCAAGGTAGACTGGTCAAGAAAGAAGAGTAGTAGATGGGCAACCTGTATGCTGCACTAGTAATCATGTGATGTAAAAGATATAGAGAAAGGCCTCCAGCATGATGGATAGAACATCTATTGAGGACCTATAGGAGTATGTAGACAAGAATTATATAGTAAGGGAGTAGATGGACAGGGGGAGCTGCAATCTGCACTGATGGAGTAAGTATCCATATCTATAAAACTGCAGATCTTGTGAAGTATTAATTTTTTTTTAAATCAGGTAGGAATTTGTAGGATGGCTGGGAGTAGAACACAAATGGAAAGGAGATTCTACCAAAAAAAGTGTTACCATGCTGAAAAAAATAGATTACTGTACATTCTTATTCTTGGTAATAGAACTCCTGATTTAAATGTATGGGCTTCCAATGAACTTTAGTTATTAACCTACTTTCGCTTATACACTTGTTCCCTATAACATTGTATTACGCACTGATTAAAATATACTGTAGAAACAACCTTTCCCTGAAAGTAGAGAGAACATTCACTGATGTATTTTATTTCTCTTCTCCCCAATGGTAGTGGCACAACGAAAGGTTCAATAATGAGAAAATATGAGTACAACATAGTGCACATAAACTCAATATTCTTTTTCTTTAGTATTGTTGATTTCTTATTGTAGCAGAGGGAAACGGGGGAGTGTATCTTATCTTTTCCACCTTCTCTTATCTTCAGTATCTTTAATTATTTTCAACACTCTCATTGCAACCTACTGAGAGGGCCAGAAAAACTTGATATGTCCATCATATTATCCTTTGAAGATTAACCTCAAGCGTGATTGAAATCTTTTGAGTTATCTTTTCTATCCCATCTGAAAATCATAGTCGGAAGGGAGAAGCAGGCTACAGGATTTCTTTAAACCAAAAACCTCAAAACTGGTTCTGAGGGAAAGACATTAACTCAATTTGACCAGCATGTAATAACTCCCCATTTATGTATAAATCACTCTGCTTGCTGCTGAAAAATGGGCTATGCCTATAAGCCTATCAGATGTAGTTTATAGGTTGAGAAGCTGGCCCTGATGCTCAGTTCCAAAAATATTGCCATGGCTTTCTTATAGCTTTTTTCTTAGCTACTTAAAGACATTTGAAAGGTGGCAATTGTTAGCTAAGACAGCCATTTTGAAGATGTTGGCACTGGAAAATATAGAGGACAGTCATTTGGGGACCATACACAGAATCACAGAACCCCAAAATTGAAAGTGCTCAAAAGCCATATTGTTCAGCAAGTATCTAAGGAAGATTACCTTCACAATATCTTCAAGAAGTGGGTCTCTGGAACTGCTGAACCCACAAAATAGCAAAGAGAAGCAGGACACCAGCCCAGGACAGCCTGGATGGTCTCTGGGTAAGGTCTATCACACAAGGGGCTGGAAGTGCATGGAGCTGGAAGTGGAGCAGAGCAGAGCCCAGCATGGGTGGTGACAGGACCAACCAGACCAGGAGCCGGGTGGCGTGGGCCCTAGCGCCCTGAATCAGTGAGCTGTGGCAGTTACCAGACTTTTCAACCCACAAGCACTAAAGACAACAGAGAAGGTTAGTGGGAAAAGCTGCAGGAGTGGAAGGAGTTCAAGGTTCGGCCACTGCCCCTGGGGCAGCAGAGGTGGTGTAGCGACAGAACTACAGCTGCAGTTGCTTCTGGCCCCAGGCCCATCTGGTGGGAGGAATTAAGTGGTGAATCAGAGCAGGAGTGCAGAGGCTACTTAAGATCTGAGTCCAGTCCAGGTTGGGGGTTCTTGAGGAAGGAGGAGTGCTGGTGTAGCAGAGCTAGCTGTAATAGCTCTGAAAACAACAGTGCATCCCCTCAATCTGGGAACAAAGTACTCTTTACTCCACAAGCAGTCATACCCCACTGAAGAACTCAAGGGTCAAGTAAGTTGGCTGGGAACATGGCCAGGCAGCAAAAATGCACCCAGATTCAGTCTCAGACTCTGGAATCCTTCTTTGGTGACAAAGAAGACCAAAACATACAGTCAGAAGAAGTTAACAAAGTCATAGAGCCTACATCAAAAGCCTCCTAGTAAAAGGTGAACTGGTCTCAGGCCATGGAAGAGCTCAAAAAGGATTTGGAAAAGCAAGTTGGAGAAGTAGAGGAAAAATTGGGAAGAGAAATGAGAAGGATGTGAGAAAACCATGAAAAACAAGTCAATGACTTGCTAAAGGAGACCCAAAAAATATGGAAAAAAATACTGAAGAAAACAACTCTTTA
>CM053622.1:225543939-225563644 GCA_028646595.1 Phalanger gymnotis | reverse complement strand
TTTTTTTTTCCATTTTCTCCATTTTTTCCATTTTTTCCATTTTTCCTTTTACCTCCCTAATTTGGTTTTTAAAATCCTCCTTTATCTCTTCCAGTAATGCTTTTTGGGCTGGAGACCAGTTCACATTACCTTTTGAGGTATCAGATGTGAATATAGTGTCATTGTTATCCTCTTCCAAATTGGCATTTTGATCCTGCCTGTCTCCATCAAAAGAATCAATGGTGCTAGGTTTTTTTTTGTGTTGTTCATGTTGGTTAACCTTTTCCCAGCTTTACAATAAATTTCTGCTTTTGGGGTTCAGGGATCACTGTCCCAGCTTTCTTATTCTGGGGAGTGTGAGTCTCGTTGCTGGCTTTATGAATTATAGTCTTCAGTTTCCTGAGGTGTGGGGGAGGGGGTCTGGCTGCCCGAAATCTCCTCTTCCCCTGGGGTTGTTTTCCAGTACTGTTGCTCTTCAGCAATGGTCTCAGCTCGTTGTTGTTTGAGCTGGGTGTCTAGCACTTCCCCTGGGGGAGCAAGAGTATGTCTGGGCTCCTGGTGTTGACCCCTGCTTGCTCTACCCCTCTGGGACTCAGGTACTCCCACTACTTGGCCCCTGAAGCCCCATTTCTATCTCCTCTGTTCCAGTGTTCTTTCCCCACCCCCACCCCCAAGGAATTCTCTGGGTGGGGAGGGGAGAGATTAGAGCTGTTTACCTGGCCATTATGTCTTCCAGAAGTTCAAGAAGCGTCCTTTGGCCTGCAAGCCTCAGGAGTTGGTGTCTCATGGGCCAGTGGCATTGCGCTGCCTCTCGTTGCTTACACAGAGTGCCGTCCTGTGTTGAGAGGCCTGGGGATCTCCGCTGGTTTCTGGTGTCTGGCTTTCTCCCAGCCTGTCTCCCACATGGGTTTCCCAGCCAGCCACTTCTGCTTTGGTCTGGAGCAGCTCCTCATGCCCAGCACTCTCCTAGCCCACAGATATGTTTCTTTGGCCTTTCAGACTCTCCTGACTGGGAAATTTGCCCCACTCAGACTTCTCGCGGTTTCTAACTCTCTCAAATCTGCTCAAATTCACTTTTTTTTATAGGAATCTGACAGAACTTGTGAGAGAGCTCCGGTAAGATGCTGTTTTCATGTGGCCATCTATAAGTTCCCTTCTTAGAATGTAAAGTACATAAAGAGAATGACTTTATCACTTTTGGAAATTGTTTTCCAGAGGCTTAACAAACAACCTAATATATTAATAAATATTTTTCATTTATTCTTCCAGAATGTCCAATAAAGATTTAGAGCAGTAGTCTTAAAACATTTCAAACATCAAACATCAAATCTATCAGTAAAATATTTTGAGCACATAGAGTCAATCTCTGTATTGGGGCTTGAGCCTTAAACTAGCTGTGAGCTAAGGCAAGTGGCTCTGGGGATTGAACTACTGGGTAAGGGGAGTCTAGCAAGTTTTTTTACATTTGCACATCCCCTAGAAATTAATAAATAAAGTCCTGGCATGTGACGGTCATGTTTGGGAGGGTAATGTTCCTAAAGCTCCTGATAGAGTGGTGACAGTAGCAAGGGGACATCCTTTCTGGTATTGGCAGTTGTGGGGGCTCCATGTTGTCCACAGCAACATTGTTAACAGCTGTAAAACCAGTGAGAACTTTGCCTGTGTGCTGGAACTATTCCAGTGGTAGCAATGGCAGCAGAGACATAGGTCCTCATCTTTACTCCCAGCCTCTTTCCTTCTTGCTCATGTGTTTACCAGGTGCTCTGGGCAATTTTAAATGTAACCAGGCTCACAAAAGAGTAGACTGGGAGCCAAAGGAACCCCTCCACTCATGGAGTACAAAGACCTTGCCTTCCAGTGGCTTTGTGCATCCCTGAGAGGATGTTAAGGATGAATTTGTGACTTTCATTGTGATTGGCTATTGTGACAAAGTTGCCATGAAACCCATCTATTTGGTCTCAAAATCTCCTGGAGTTTGTGCACTCCATCTTGGAGATTATTGATCTGGAAAATATGAATTGAGGAATCAAAATGCAAAGGAGGAAGAATACTGGCTCTAAAACTGTGACTGACTGAATTTTCATGCTCAGTTTCTATGCTTCCCACCTCCTAAAGCTCTATTTTCTCACACCTCCCTCTCTTCATTCTCATATTCCAATCCTGAATGCAGAGTCTTGTTAATTATGCTGGTAATGGAAGCCAGCCATCACTTCAAATTGCTTTTAGCATTATCAAGTCCAAAGAAAAAGTTTCCTGAAAATCTCCCAAAGCTATTGTGTCTTTCCCCATCAACCCCCATCTTGTGTCTTGCCACAGTACTTGTTATAGTTAATTTTAAAAAATAAAACTTATTGGAGAAGTCTTTTAATTTCAGAAGAATAATGAAGAGTTTTGTGGAGATTGTCCTGAGTGTGAAGTGATTGTTAATGTATCTATTTGCTACTAAATGAAATACCTGCCAGAGGCATGCTTTTAAGGGCCTGGTCTCCTTCCATATTCCAGGCATAAATTTCTATAGAAATTCTTAAGTAATTGTGAAAATCATACAGGAGTACTGTACCATGGAAGAAATATGTTCTCCCTCTCTTATCAATTGGTTTACAAACTCTCTGGTTCTAATATTGTTTTATTACAAGGTGGAACAGAAAAAGTGAAATAATCTCTTCTTTCATTTTTTAAAAATTGAACTGAGAAAATTGTTGATTTGCTGTCAGAGTAGAATTTAATAGATGTAAAAATATTCAGACCCTAGTTTTCATCTAACAAATACCAAGAAAATTTCAATTCCACGTTATTCCATTCAAATGACTTTTCTTAGACTTTATTTGTGTGCATATGCTAATATGGCAAATACATTGTATACTCTAAAAGTGATGCTAAAATGAACAATAGAATAGGAAAGGAATCAAATCAACCAAGTCCTCCTTCTCACCTAATAAGATAATTAAATTTGATGATCCATACATACTGGGTCTATACTTTATTTTATACTAACTTCCCCAGATCTTCTTAAGTATTTAACGTTTTCTAATTGCTGTCCAATTTTTATGTCCACATTACCCCCTTTTTTTTACCATAAAGTCAGTGTTCTCATAACTTTATACAATTCCTATCTCCTAATTCTGTGCCTAATGGATACATTATTTTGATAAGTATAGTGGAGGGACTGGTCACTGAGTCCAGTTCTTATTAGTGTACACAGAGTGCTACTGACACAATTCTGTATGTGGAAGAGGTTGGCAAACTTGCTTATGAGAAAGTGATGATGACAAACAATAGGTGTACCTTGGGAAGATGTTGGTTCATTTGTAGATGTTCTGTGATCATTCCATTCTGTTGACCATAAAGTGAAGATGAGATGCTGTGATTGACTGTAGTTGTATAGATAGGACTGGGAGGATGGGTGCATTCAAGAGTCTCTCTTGCTTCCTGACTTTTTCTAGGCTGTTATTATTCTGATGAGAGAAGGGAGATGATGCTATAAGAGGTGAGGCCTTGGGCCCTCTCTCTCTGGGGCTGACATGGCCTCAGACATAGGCCTCATTTCTTTACCAGAGTTTTGCTCTTTTTATATAACTGAAGAAAATAACTATGCCTTGTGAGTTTCAAAAACTTGGAAGAATTTTAGGTTCAAGAGGTCCAGGAAGCAAGTCCATGCTGGATTTTATAGCTAGCTTAGCATTGATTTCCCAAGGAATGAGGAATGACTTTTGAGACAACTACTTATCTGGCAGTGATGCTTCATTTGGATGCAAACTTAGTGAGACAAATGTTTATATATATGTATATATATCTATATATCTATATATATGTGTGTGTGTGTGTTTTATTCATGCGTATATGTGTGCATATATATGTATATATATATACATATACATATATACATACACACACACACACACATATATATATATATATAAACTACATTAAGTCTGAGCACATTCTCCCCAGAGATTGAGGTGATATAGGGTAAAGTGTACCCCTAGGGTATGTGGGAGAAAATGTTTATATTTTAGGGCTCCATCTGGGTCTCTCTCTATAGTCTCTCCTAGTGATCATCTCAGATCCTTCAGACTTACTTGTCATCTCTATGATACATAAATCTGCAGATCTAGCCCTCATGTTTCCCCTGAGATCCAAGCCTGTATCTCTAGTTGCCTGCTTGAGCTCACCTGGGACCCAATATCTAACCCAACATGTCCAAAACAGAATTTCTTATCTTTATTCCTAAACTCACCTCTGCTCTAAAATTCACTGTTTCTGTTAATAATCACCAGCTCTTCTCTTTCTTATCCCACCTCACATCCAATGAGTCATCAACTCTTGCAACTTCCATCTTCTCAACATCTTTTACATCTTTTATCTTATTCATACTACAGTTGCTCTAGCTCAGGGCTCCCTCTTCTCATTTGTGCTTTTTCCATACTTTCCCAATTAGACTCCTATATCCAATTTCTCCCCTCTTCAAATCCATCCTCCACAGAAATAGCAAACTGATATTCCTAAAGAGTGAGTCTGACCATGCAACTGCCCTGCTCGGGGCACTTTAGTGGTTCCCCATTTCCCTTAGGATAAAATAAAAATTACTTTGTTTCTTTAAGCTTTTTTTCCCAGATGAAAACAAATCTTCTTTTACCCTCGTATATCTCATAAACTAAAAAAGTTTTGAATGTAAGATTCAATGAATTTGTTCTCATCTGAGTTCTAATTGAAATATAGTGGACTTCGTAACAAGGCCAAGTTTACAAAAATAGGTAATTGAGGCTAGCAAAGCCTTCCCATTATTGAAATTATCTGCATCACTGAAAGCAAAAAAAATTCAGTGTGTTATAGCAAGTGTATGTACATCTACACTAAATTATTGAGAAATTTTAGAGACGGACAACATGGTATAGTGGATAGAGCCAGGAAGATGTGGGTCTGAATCCTGCCTCGCATAATTACTATATGACTCTAGGCAAATCATTTTACATCATGCAGCCTCAGTTTCCTTATCTGGAAAATAGTAACAATAATAGTACTTCATAGGTTAAGTGGATCAAATGAGATGACATATAAACCATTTTTCAAATTTTTGAGCATGATTTCTGACCAAAGATGGCTGCTTGAATGAGAAGCAGACCACCTGCTCTCACATATCTACACTAGCAAAACCCTAAAGTTTGCACCAGACTGAATAATGACCAAGAAATCCAAAGAGAAAGTAATATAACTATTTCTACCCCAAACTGTGCAAAAAAATATCAGCCAGGATACTGAGGGCAATAGGAAAGGAGTTTTTTTTTTTTTAGTAAAATCAGTGTCCTTACAAGGTATCCTCTCAGTATGATGGACTAAGAACCCTTGTTACCTACAAAGATCTATAGCCAGAGACAACAAGAATGGAGGGCTCCCCCCAAAAGCTCCACACTGATCAGAAAACTCCATGACAGAGATTTTAGAAGCCATGGGAAACACCATGGCATTTAGAATGGGCAACAACTGCACAGTACTACCAACACAGCGTGGCAATAGTTAGATTAGGAGTTTCCAGGCCCAAGGGCTCTGATATCCATAACACTCTGTTCTGAAAGGCCAGAGAGGATTTTGAAAATTCACCTCTCAGAACATCACAGATGGGGGCGGGGGGGGGGGCGGCAGCAAGCTCAGAAGATAGTGCTCAGTATAGGAAAGCAAACCATGGTGAGACTGAGAATAGTGGGCCACTTCACCAAAAAAGCTGCAGGATGCAGATTCTAGCCTTAATACACAGCCTCAATTCAAGAAATAAAGCTGGAGAGATGTAAATCAAAGAAAACACCAACCAGGGTCAATTATTATTTCAAATATAGATATCCCCAAAAGAAAGCACAATTAATTTGGCAAAAAAAAAACTTCAAAGAGAGAGGGAAGAAATAGATTTTCCACATGGACTATATGAATACTTAGAAAAAACAATGCAAGAGATTTAAA
This sequence comes from Phalanger gymnotis, assembly GCA_028646595.1. Classification (NCBI taxonomy): domain Eukaryota; kingdom Metazoa; phylum Chordata; class Mammalia; order Diprotodontia; family Phalangeridae; genus Phalanger; species Phalanger gymnotis. The sequence goes on along the minus strand of CM053622.1, from coordinate 225,557,713 downwards.
AAAAAGCACCTGAGGAAAGAATTTGAAAGAATAAATAGCTTAAAACAGAAGGTAGTAAACCTTACCCAAGGAATGGCCACCCTGAAAAGCAGAGTGGTACAAATGGAAACTGACTCCACAAAAGAACTGTTTTGCTCTAAAAACAAAATAAAATATTGAAAAATAGAAATAAAAATGTCAAAAACAATTTATCTGGAAAATAGATGTGGAAAGCCAAGGAAAAAATATTTTTAAGTCTGAATGCCTTATTTTTAACAAAATCATACATTAAAGCTGCCCAAGCATATTAAAACCAGAGGACAAAGTGAAAACAGAATCTATTCATCATTACCAAAAGAACGCCCTCCCCCCAAAGTCTCAGGAATATCATAACCAAATACTACAAGCTCCAAGTATCTGTTCAAGTACCAAAGAACAATAGTAAAGATCATTCATAAGACCTAGTAGTTTCTACTATAAATGAGAAAGGATCTTGGAATACAAAAACAAAAGGGATAGTCTTAAAAGCTAGAATAATTTATCCTACAAAGCTGAACCTTTAAAGGAATACATGATTTCCAACCATTTCTGATGAAAGACCAAAACCAAGTAGGAACTTTGAAATACAAATACAAGAGTCCAGAGAAAGCTAGAGATATAAAGTTATTTAATGAATTAGATGGAGCTATATGATGATGTAGTGCTAACATTTTAATAGAAGTATACAGAATAAGTATTACTTCAGAACCTTAATGTCTTCAAAGGGCATTGAGAGAGTTAAATAAACAAAACAAATGATCTGAGGGTATATTGGTTCTGTTATGATGGTTTTAAGAGAGGAAAGAGAAGAGAGGATAAAAGGAATATACTAGTATTGAAAAGAGATAGAAGAGTATGAAGTTGCTATTTCTCATAACTGGAGTGCATGAGAAGATGGGCATATAAACAATTGAGAGAGGGGTACATAAAATGGGCATTTGATGACCCCCAAACTTGACTGAAATAGAAAAAGGAGAAATAGATGCTTATACATACATTGTGATATAGAAATATATCAGACCCAATGGGGAAACAACCTGGAATAGAAGGAAATTGAGGGAGGACAATACTGGGTTGAGAATAGATACAAATGAAACAAACTTCCTGATGTAAAGGAGGTGGGAATTAAAAGGGAAAAAAGAAAGTAAAGAGCTAGAATTGAAGTATTGCCTTAAATTGCATCTGAGACAACTGTGGAACTGCTGAACAAATTATTGTATATGAATATAATCGAATAGTATTCCACAAGAAAAGAAAGAAGATATTATTTCAGAGAATTTTGGCGTATTTGAAAATGACAGAGAGTGAAGTGATCAGAAACAGGTGAATAGTTTGAACAAGAACAGAAATATTTTAAAGAATAATTTTGAAAGACTTATGAACTCTGATTAGTAAAATGACTATCTATGTCTCTAGAGGACCTAAGACCAAGCATATTACCCACTTCCTGACTGAGAGGTGATAGACACAAGAAGGTTAAAGAGATACATATATGTTTTGGACAAGGTCACTCCAGGAATTTGTTTAGTTTGTCTATACTTATTTGAACAACTTTCTTTTTCTCTGTTTTAATTGATGGAGAAGAAACTTCAGGGGGAGATAATGATGGCAATAGGGATGTCAAAGAAAAGATAGCCATTTAAACTTTTTAAATGGACAGAAGAGAACATAAGAAAAGTTAAGAAAGAATAGTTTTGAAAGTAACATGTAGAATTTATGATTTTTTTTAAAAAAGAACAGGTATGAAATGGAAAAGCATAGCTCATCTAGAATCCTCTTTTTGTCTTCTGCTGTGCATACAGGAACACTTTTACTTGATGTTTAAGTAAGTAAATAAATAAAAAGTAAAGAAGAGTTCCTTAAAGGACTATAAATGTCAAATAGTATCATATCAACTTCTTATTTAATAGCGATTTTACAGCTCAGTGTTTGGGAGGCTCCAAAGAACAATATGGGAGAAAAGGGGTATTAGATTGACACCAAATTGAAGGTCTACAGAGCTGTTGTGTTGACCTCATTTTGTATGCCTGTGAACACTAGACAGTACACCAGCACCACGACAGGAAAATGAATTGCTTCCATTTGAATGGTCTTGGGAAGATTCTGAAGATCACCTGGCAGGATAAGATACCAGACATTGAGGTTCTTTCTCAAACTAAACTGCCAAGCATTCAAACTCAACTGCAGAGAATGCAACTCCAATGGGTTGGCCACATCGTTTGAATGTCAAATATATGCTTGCCAAAAGACTATTTTATGGAGAACTTCATGCTCACATGGTGATCAGAAGTCATACAAAGACACTCTCAAGGTCTCTCTTAAGAACTCTGGAATTGATTATGTGACTACAATGGCAACCACACTGGCATACCCAGGACGGCTACTGCTGTAGGTTATTTTATCTGCTTTACTAAGGAAAGATAGCTGTTTCAGGGGTCAACAATCTTTTTAATTAATCAAAATACAAACAGAGAATAATACAGAGCAGAGAAATAAAGACCAGCAGACAGGGCTCCACTGCCTGAATCAAAGATTTACACCCACTACAGCCTTTACCTCCAAGAAGATGGGGAGCTCTGAACATATGGCTACTCAGAGTCTTGACCAGGAAATCACAACATCTTTCTCATATTCAAACCTCCAAAGCAAAAGCTCAATTTTCATAATATATACTCTTTCAGCTAATAGGCTCAGTGCTTAATTAGAAATTAATGAAAGGTGTGTAAGCCTTCCTACAAACAAGCTAGCTTCCCTTAATAGGTTCTACATGAGGCCTATTGATGAGCAGAGGAAGATCTTATTTCCCCGTTAACCTTACAGTGACATGGGAGACATTGACACTGGAGTGCCAAGAGTGGCATGCCCTCATTAAAAAAGGTGCTATTCTCTACAAGTAAAGCAAAATTGAAGCAGTTCAAAAAGAAACACAAGATGTGCAAATTTAGAGAATCTACCCCAAATGTTCACATGGACTTTTTGTGCTCGACATAGTGATGTCATTTTGGTCCTCTTCAAGAACAAAGGACAACAACCAACCATTTAATTCCATATATTATGACTCTGGCCTGATGAAAAATATCAAATTTAGGTCTATATAGAACAAAGAAAAATAAAATGTAATGAATGATTTAATGAAACCTGGGAAGCAAACCTCCTAATATGAAAAAGTGGTCTTATTCTGAAGACTTTCCATGTCAACATCTCTACAAATACATAAGTCTGAATCTGAGGAGGAGGATGATTTTCACTTCCTGTCTCTGTTCTTCTTCCTGTATCATCTGTGGGACAGCAGGGAAAATAGTGTCCATATATCAAACTTAAGGCAACCAATGTCTACTGAGACAATAGTTAAAGATAAAATGATAAAAGAACTGAACTGAAGCTGACCCCAGGATTTAAATACTATTATTATCCCCATTTTACAATTGGGGAAACTGAAGCAGGTAGAGGTTAAGTGACTTGGCCAGGGTCACAGAGCTACTAAGTGTCTGAGGCTGTATTTGAACTCAAGGCTTCCCGACTCCAGGCCTGGTACTTTAGCCACTGTGCCAACTAGATACTCTAAGTAGCCTGAAGTACTCTGCCAGCAGCAGCTTTTAAGAACCCTGACAGCCAGTGCTATTACCATTCTTATCAAGAAGTCATATTGTATAGTAAAAGAGTGGAGGGCTTTGAGTTATGAGAGACCTTTATTTAAATCCCACCTCGTCACTTACCTGGTGTGTGGCCATGGGCAAGTCACTTAATACTGGCTTCCTAATCTGGTTGGTTGGTTAGTTGGTTGTTGTCCTTTATTCTTGAAGAGGACCAAAATGACATCACTACGTTTGAGTCAAGATTCAATGTGTCCGACTGTGGCTGATTAGGCCAGTACAAGCTCAGAATGCTCTACCACAGGTGAGGCACAAATTCTGCTTTGCTCACAGAGCACAGCACCTTCTCTGATGTGGGCACACCATGCTGAGCAGTCCTATGCCAATGTCTCCCACATCACCCAATCAATTCCAAAGTTTTTGAGAGAGATCTTGAGAGTGTCCTTGTATCATTTCTTCTGACCACCATGCGAACGTTTGCATCGTGTGAATTCTCCATAAAACAGTCTTTTTGGCAAGTGTGCATTTTGCATTTGTACATGGCCAGCTCATTGGAGTTGCACTCTCTGAAGAGAAACTCTGGTTTGAATGCTTGGTAGTTTAGTCTGAGTAAGGACCTCAGTGTCTGGTACCTTATCCTGCCAGGTGATCTTTGGGATCTTCATAAGACAATTCAAATGGAAGTGATTCAGTTTCCTGGTATGGTGCTGGTAAACTGTCCAAGTTTCACAGGCATACAGCAATGAGGTCAGCACAATGGCTCTGTAGAACTTCAGTTTGGTAGTCAACAACATGGAGAAAACACAGATGCTCCATCAGCCACCACCACACCATCCATAAGTGGAACCATCAGTTACAGCAAATGGAGAAGTTCTGAAGGCTGTGAATAATTTCACTTACTTTGGTAGTGTACTTTCTAGGAACGTACACATTGATAGTGATGTTGATGTATGCATTGCCAGAGCTAGGTCAGTGTTCAGGAGGCTCTGAAGGAAAGTATGGGAGAGAGGAGGGATTAGGCTTCCTAATCTATAAAATAGGGATAATAATATTTCTCTCTTAGGGTCATAGAGTCAGAGCTGGAGGGGACCTTAGAGGTCATCAAGTCCAACCTCCTTCATTTTATAAAAGAAGAACATCTCAGAGATATTAAGTCACTTCCCCAAAGTCACATAGTAACCCAGAAAGGATTTGAATCTAAGCCTCCTCACTCCATATGGCATTATTTTTCCACTGTACAATATTTATTGTTCTGAGAGGGTGAGAAAAGAGTCCAAATGAAATAATGTGGGCTCTATAAACTCCTTAAGGGCAAGGATTGTTTCTTTTTTTCATCTTTGCACCCCTAGCATCTAACAATGTGCCTGGAACATAGTAGGCGCTAAAATAATTGTTGAGTTGAGTTGAATGTATGAAAAATATTTTATACATATTTTATGTCACCCATTATTTTTTCCTGTGGAATGGTATTAAATTTAATAAGCTCAGAGCTCACTCAATGAGTAAGACTTCCTCACATACCCAACAAATCCCTTGCCTGTTCCTGGAGTCCACTTGCTCTCCATGAAGCATTTCACACCTCTCAGAGCCTAATAAAATAAGGACCAAATATGGCTTTCATTGAAAGAGTTTACTATAGTTACGTATGACTTTAATATTTGGAGCTAAGTGCAAACATGTGATACTTTGTAACTGCATTATCTATTACCAGACCAACATTCAACCTGTATCTTTATTAAAATGGTGTGCCAGTAAATTAGCTCTTCATTTATTCTGGGATGAAATTATGATGGAATAACCATTTGTTTTCCTGTTTAATAGGCACTAACACCTTTGAATATGAAGCAAATTTGCTCATTAATTGGTTGATGTAGCTGGTTGTGGTTTTTGTTCAATCTGCAAGTATTTATTAAGTGCCTACTATGTTCAAGAGACTGTGCTGAGCACTGGAGACACAAAGAAAGGCAAAAATAGCCTTTGTTTTCAAGGAGCTCATGGTCTAATGAGGGAGACAACATATATACAGCTGTGTACAAAGAAGATAAATACCCGGTAAATTGGAGATCATTCCAAAGGGAATGCACTAAGATTAATGAAGACTGAGAAAGACTTCTTGCAGAAGGTTGGAATTTAGCAGAGACTGAAGGAAGTGAGGGAAGCTGGAAGACAGAGATGAGGAGGAATAGAGTTCCAGACATGGGGAACAGCCAGAGAAAATGCCTACAGTCAGGAAATGGTATGCCATGGGCAAGGAATGGTAAGGGGGCCAATGTCACTAGATTACAAAATACCTGAGAAAGGAAGGAAAGTGTAAGTTAAGTGGAAAGGTTGGGAGGGGTCAGATTATGGAGAGCTTTAAAAGCCAAACAGATGACTTTATATTTGATCCTGGAAATAACAAGATGCTTCTGGAGTTTATCAAATGGAGGAGCAACATGATGAGACTCACTTTTTAGGAAAATCAATTTGACAGAGGAGTGTAGAATGGATGAGAGTTAGAAGACACTTAAGACCAACCAGCAGGCTTTGGCACTAGTGAAAATACAAGGTGATGACAAGCAGCTAGGTAGCACAGCAGATAGAGCACCAGGCCAGGAGTCAGGAAAACCTGAGTTCAAAGTTCAAAGAGAAAATGTTTTATACTTTTTTACCAGACCAAATGTTTAGCTGTGTGACCTGGGCAAATCACCTAACTTCTGTTTGTCTCAGTTTCCTCACCTGTAAAATGAGCTGGAGAAGGATCTAACAAACTACTCCAGTATCTTTGCCAAGAAAACCTCAAATGGGATCAAAGAGTAGAACATAATTAAAATGATTGAACAACAACAAGGTGATAAGGGCCTGAACCAAGTCAGTGACTATGTTAGAGGAAAGGGTACATGTGAGAGAGCTCTTTCAAAGGAAGAAATGACAAGACTTAGTGACTGACTATATATGGGGGTGAGAGTGACTGGGGAGTTGAGGATGACACCTACTTTGTGAGCTGAAGTGACTAGGAGCATGGTGGTAGCCTCAACAGTAATGGAGAAGCTAGAGAGAGGAAAGGATGTGGGGGAAAGGATGAATGCAGTTTTGGACATGATGTATTTAAGATATCCATAAGACATTCAATTGAATATAGGAAAATCATCTGCATAGAAATGATAGTTGAATCCATGGGAGCTAATGAGATCATCAAATGGTATAACAGAGAAAGAAGAGAAAAGGGTTCAGGATAGAGCTCTGGGGAACCCTCACCTTTGGCAGGCATGACTGGGATGAAAATACAGCAGAGGAGACTGAGAAGTAATGGTCAGACTCATAGAAAGAGAATGCACAAAGAACAATATCATGAAAACCTGAAAGAAAGATAGAAGAGGGCAAACATAGCATCAAGGGCTGCAGCAAGATCAACAAGGGTGAGGACTGGGGAAAAGGTCATTAAATTTGGCAAGTAATGTTGGTCAAGATCATCTGAAAAGTTGAATGATTAAGTTGAAAACCAGATTGCTAAGAGTTAAGAGGGTGAGAGGAAAGTAAGTGGAAGCATCTATTTGTCATCTATTTGTCTTGGTCTTGTCAGGTTTAGCCACAAAACGGAGAAGGGATATAGGACAATAGCTACATATGTATAATAACATATATACATGATGTATAATATATGTCTTCTTTATCCACATTCCTCTCTACCTTGTATAGTTTTACAAACATAAATTGATGGTTTATGATTAGAGATATTCTTATACATAAGCTTTCTATCTTGACAGGTGATGTAAGAATTCCTAACCCTGATAGTCATAGGAGGAAACCAAGGCACATAGTGAAATGACTTTCCCAAGGCCTCATAGTGGGTGAGCCAGAATGTGACTCCAAGTCTAAATTTCAAGGCTAGTATTTTATAAGGTCCTGCTAAATTACACTACCTCTATCCCCACTACAAAGCTTCTCTTCTGACAGTAAAGTTGCAATGACTTTTTCGTCACATGTCTGATATGCCTACAGTCTGTTTTTCCATTTGATTCTCCAGGCTTTTCTTCTGTTGTAGATAGATTTCCCACATTCACTATGCGGATCAGTCTTTCCCACTCAATGAACTAACCTTCAACAAGGGACGAGTTGCAGCTGAAATCTTTCCAACATTAGAAAACTGATATTTGCTTTTGATATGATAGCTCTTTTCTAGGAAGCTTCTCTCCTATCTCAAAGAAGGTAAAGTGTATTGTCTTTAAAAACTTAAGTGATAGTGGATAATAGGCTAATTTTAACTAACAGTTATTTTCTTTAACCATTTATCAATTGAGGAATGACTCATATTCTTATAGATTTGACAAAGTTCTTTATATATTTTAGATATGAGACCTTCATCTGATAAATTGTCTATTGAAATTCTTTCCCAATATTCTGCTTTCCTTCTGATCTTGCCACACTGGTTTTATTTGTGCAAAATCTTTTTAATTTAATGTAATATAATTTAATTGAATATAATTTAATGTAATGTAATTCATTTTACATCTAACTTTGCTCTCCATCTGTCATTTATTCGTAAATTGTTTGCCTATCCATAAGTCTAACTAATATATTCCATGTTCTAATTTTCTTGTAAAATCTCTCTTTATATCTGTTATTTTTCATTTTTGAAGTTTGTCAATTATTAGCAAAGAGGAAAAGCATACATTTAACTTTAATAGCAAAGAACCAATATAATTTATTGTTCTTCATCTTTTTTGTTACCCTTTTGTGCTATATTTATGAATACTACTGTGGCCAAATATATTGTAAGGCCTTCAACTAGAAGTCACTTCTCATTTAACATCAGAGAATTCACACTGGTGAAAAACCTTATAAATGTGGTGAACGTGTTAAGGCTTCCAGTCAGAGCTCAGCTCTTATTGCATATAAGAACATTCATACTAGAGAGAAACCTTATCAATGTAAGGAATGTGGGAAGGCTTTTCACTAGAATTCATACTTCATCCAACACCAGAGGATTCACACTTGAGAGAAACCTTATGAATGTGAAGAATAAGAGAAAGCCTTTGGCCAAAGCTCAGCTCTTACTATACCCCAGATAATTCACACTAGAGAAAAACCCTATCAATGTAAAGAATATGGGAAGGCTTCTACTTGGAGTTCAGCCCTTATTGGACATCACAAAGTTAATACTAGAGAGAAACATTATAAATGTAAAGAGTGTGAAAAATCCTTTAAGAAGAAGTCACATCTCACTCAACATCAACATTCTTACTGGAGAGAAATCCTAGAAGTGTAAGGAAATATGGATAGAGCTTTATAGCTTGATGCAGAGACAGCACAGCCAAACTATGATAAGTAAAGGCTGACAATCAATTTTCTATGACGAGCTCATGATTGTTATTTCTCTCTCCATCCCCTTCTGATTTGGATTTTGTTTCTGACACAAGCCAAGAAATTGGGTGAGAAAAGACATCAGGGTACCAATGACTCATTCCACACTCTAGAAAAATATAATAGGAAGAACTGCACAGATACCAGCTTCCCAATTGTTCTTTGAAGCCTCTAACTGTAATTATTAGAATAAATAATCAAATATCTAGGATCCCTACTTCTACAGAGCACATCAAAAAAAAAATTCCAATTAGAGGAGGACCAAACCATATTTGCTTTGGAAGGCCTTAACTTTTTTCTGCACATAAAGAAGTCCAGAGTAGTGTCCTATCATTTAACTTCTCACTGAGAGATGACTTCCAAAACGAAATCAGATTGTCACTAAAAGCAAGTAGCTTCCATATTTTCTAAGGGAAGAGAGAGAGAATAAAGGAGAAGCTTGTGAATAGGTATGTTTTCAAAGACTGTTGTGCGTTATCTAATAACATATGGGGGCTTTTTCTCTGATTTCTAAAACTTTGTGATAAAATATATACCCAATGAGTTATCACAGTCCCTTATAATCATCTAAATGTTTTTGGAATGGCAGGAAGGGTTTGGTATGTTTTTTTTTTATTCTATGAACCCGGCTTAATATGTGTCCCGTATATTTTTCCTCTAAGTAGTAAATTGCTATGGGTTGACATTCAGCTGCCGGAAGTCAGAAACCAAAACAAGAGAAGAATTGACTTGCTCATGAAGTTATCCAAATTTAATCAGAAATATCTTACTTTTCAGAGTACAAGGAAAGCATTTTGATATTTCTGGAGTGCCCTAATACTGTGAATATAAATGTTTCTCAGCAATAATTTCTTATTTTTAAATGATACAATCTATAAGGATAAATAAAAACGTAGTTTTCAAAAAGCCAAATAAATTGGGGGGGAGGCTTCAAGGAGGGAATGAAAGGGGGAAGTCTTTGAAGTAATGTTTTTACTACTAATAATACCTAACATGAATAGGTAGAACTTTACCATGATTCCAAAGTCTTTCACCTATATTATCTCAATTGATCTTTTCTAAAGACCTTTGTGGGGGTGAGGGGGAGGGTAATCAATAAATCATCAACAAAGATTTATTAATTCCCTGCTATACCTGGCACCACTATGATAAGGACAAGGGACATAAAAAATAAAATAAAATAAAATTGTCTCTGCCTTCAAGGGGCTAACATTCTATTACAAAAGACAACATGTGTATCTAATTCAAATATCACTATCTTCATTACATAGGGAAGGAAACTTAAATTCAGTGACTTACCCATGGACACATAGCTATAAAGTAGCAGTGGCAATAATGAAACCCAAATCTCCTGATGCCAAAACCAGTGCTCTACTCAGCATGCCATGCTCCTTTGCCTGCTGTTACACATAGTAACAATATTAATTGTATAGGTGATGCTCACACTTTTAGGCATAACAAATCAGATTTGGCTTGAGAAATTAGTTTGCGTGTAGAAATGTAGCTTTTTAATAAATATCCTGTAAAATAATCAATGACATCAAGCTTTCATGGCTTCTTATGTATTAGGACAACTAAAGCCAGAAAAGTTGGACTCAACTAGATGAACCATTGAATTGAGCCACGAACTATTTAATGATGAGAATCATTATTTAGTTCCTTGCTGTTATTCTAGTTGGAAAAAAAATGTTAACCATAATGACTGTTAGTTTGTAATGTGTAGACAGGCCCTAAATAATGAGGATGCAGTATGATGTGGAAAGAGAAGTGAATTTAAAGTTAAGGGATCCATTGGGTTTGATGCTTTCTACTAATTAGATATATGACATTGGGCATACATATTACGCTGCAGGAGGATGATAATGAATGTTTGATAATCATCTCTCTTTTAAAAAAATGAAGGAACAGAACAAGTATTAAGCAAATATTATTTGCTCATTTCATCTCATTGGAATGAGATCAAATAAAATGGATTCAAAATATAGTTCTACATTGAATTTGCATTATTAACATTTTTCTCCATCACTTACCTAAATCTATACATCAACAAAACAATAGATCAAGCCCTGACTTGTAGCATTTTCTGATTTCCTGGTTGTAAATGTTCATAGGGAAAAAATAACGGTCTCATGGGATAGAGTAAGAGCTGGGCCTAGCATGCCCCTGCCTCTGTGGATCTCTGATTCCTTCTCTGTAAAATGAGGGATCTAGACTAGATAATATCCACTTATACTTTCTATAATTATTTAAAACATTTTCTAACTAGAACAATCTAAGTCACTTAACCTCTCTGTACCTAACTTTCCTAACAAAAGTATAAGGATTGGCTTCTAAAGAACTTTATAATTCTAATATTCCATTGCATTCCACTATAATCCAGCCTATCCTACCCTATCCTCTCCTCTCCTACCCTCTATTCTGTTCTATTCTATTCTATTCTATTCTATTCTATTCTATTCTATTCTATTCTATTCTATTCTATTCTACTCTATTCTATTCTATTCTATTCTAGGATTGCTAGTTTAACAGTTTTTAGCAAGATTTAGGCTAGCCACCAAGAAAGGAAACAAAGGTAAAATTAGGACTGGAGGGCAGGGGGCTTTCATATATAGCTGAAGTTGTAAGGAGCTCTCATGAGAGATGAGGAGGGGAAAAGAGAGAAGTGGCTGGCATTCTGGGGCAGCAGCATCCAACCCAGGCAGCTTGTGGCTGCATCTGTACTTCTCATTTTCAAAACCATGCTAGGGCACCTCTGAAAGGACAAGCAAAGAGGTCTATAATTTCTGTTTTGTTTTCCTCAGCTTTGCAAGCATAGGGGAAGAGAGGTTAAAAAATCATGTGTCTCTCCATTTGTCCATTTAGAAGTCACTTCTCATAGACTCAAAGATGACTATATCTCATTTCTAAACAGTTGCCAGCATAGAACACCAGCCTCCTTTTATCCCTTCCTTTTTCTCTTTGGAGAGCCCCTCAAACTCCCAATGTACATGAAAAGCTCTCACTTTCCAGTCAATCTCACCTTAGCTTCCCTTCTCAATCTGGAAAGAACTACAACTCCCAGGGTCTTTGTGACCAGCCAAAACATTGCTAGAAATTATTACAAATATATGTGTATACACATACATATACACACATGTGTATATATATATACATATACATATATATATCTGTGCGTATATATATGTGTATGTGTGCATGTATGTATGTAATTTACTTATTTATGTACATGTTGCATTCCCTTCTTCCCCAATAAAATGAAAGTTCTTTGAGGTCAGGGAACCTATAACTTTAGTCTTTGTATCTCCAGCATCTAATGATACCCGGTACATTGAAACATTTAATAAATGCTCATTAATAAACTACTAGCACGAACAATAACAACAAAGTAGAACATTTTCTTCCAGTTGCTAGGGGAAAATATAGCAGTTCTCTCCCAACTAAACCCCACGCTAAACCTTTGAAAACCCTTCAAAAAGCCTAATTCTGCCACAGAGGTTACTAAGACCAAAGGGAATTTTCAACAGTGGTTTCGGGGGAGACAAGATGGTTTCAGAATTAAAAGAACCAAGTTCTAATCTCAGCTCTTTGCCTAATTAGTGGTGCAGTCTTCAGTGAGTCATTCAACCCCACAGGCTACCTGCAACACTAGAGACTTAAACTAGATGGTCTCTATATTTTGTAAGCAGATTCTATTTGTAATTAAATACACTGAAGAGTCAAGAGACTGATGTTTTCTTGGTTTTCTTAGCTTCTCTAGGTTAATTCACTCTACCCTCTCTGCTTAAGTCTGTATGAGCAAGTACAACCAAATTGGTAATGTTTAATGTTATTCATTTGATTCGAGATGCCTTGTTTTAAACATGAAGCAGCATAGCTAAAAACTAGAAGCAGATCTTTTGTTGTTGTTGTTGTTGTTGTTGTTGCTTGTCCTTCATTCTCAAAGAGGACCATGACATCAGGAAGACGATGCCATAACATGAAAGTGAACTGGATTTAAGTGTCAAAGCGCAAAGTCACCAGCCTCACTTTCTCTGCTAGAGCCATCTGGGTCCAGTGGTGAAATATAGATCAGGATTACTGGGGATGGCCCAGGATGTAGTGGGAGACCTTGGCATTTTTAAGCTAAGGTCTTTTCCAGATCTCATTTTGACTGAGGCAATGTCCATTCAGTGATTAAGGCTAGGTGAGAAATGAAATAAAGAATGGCCTCTTTTACCTAGTTACCAAAAAAACCCAATCAATCTGGGAGGGGAAGACTCTCAGGGTCTCTGACCAAAATAGAAACAAGTGCTATTCACCTTTACTCTGAGCTCAAACAATGATCAAATAGGACTTGGCCTAAGACTTATTGTTGGCCAATCAATAAGAGCCAGAGTGATTTGGGTTTATGCCAAGGAAAGAAAAAAAAGGAAGGAAGGAAGGAAGGAAGGAAGGAAGGAAGGAAGGAAGGAAGGAAGGAAGGAAGGAAGGAAGGAAGAAAGGAAGGAAGGAAGCGGGGAGAGAGAGAGAGAGAGAGAGCTAATAACCTCTGTGAGTAGAAATAGGAGCTGCCCCACCACTGGGGACCCAACTGGAACTCACTAATTGGGCAATGCCTTCCTTCCTTCCTTCCTTCCTTCCTTCCTTCCTTCCTTCCTTCCTTCCTTCCTTCCTTCCTTCCTTCCTTCCTTCCTTCCTTCCTTTCTTCTTTCCTTCCTTCCTTCCTTCCTTCCTTCCTTCCTTCCTTCCGTCCTTTCTTTCTTTCTTTCTTCCTCAGGTGCAAAAAGAGTGGTTGTTTGCATGGAGTTTTTCACATCAGTGAGATCACAGATGTGCTATAA
>CM053622.1:225515759-225543439 GCA_028646595.1 Phalanger gymnotis | reverse complement strand
ATTTTTTAATTATGAAAAAGAGGTAAGAATTCATAGGTATTTTCACATAATAATAACACTGGCACTAGCACTGATATTAACAACTTCCCTTCAAATATTGGTAACATTAGACTTGAGGAAATGATACATCTACACAAAATAGATAATAAAACTTTGAATCATAACCACAAAATGATTGAGACATAATGAAACTCTTAATTTTCAAAGATGTAAAAATGAATCCTAGAGATTGTTAAGTGACCTTCTCAAGGTCATACAGTACACATGTAGTACACAATCTGAGTGGAGCCAAGTGCTTCTCACCTTTGTAAGCTACCATAAGTACTATCCATTGTGCTTAATGGGACATATGATATATGAAAATCTTATTTTCAGAAGCAGACATTAGTTATTTCTTCTTCTTTTCTGGAGCCATCTGGATCAAGTGGTGAGATATAGATCAGAAAGAAAACAAGGCAGATGATACAATTTGAGGGTAAAGCAAAAACTGGACTGATAGGTGGAACAATTGATAAGACACATATGAGGTTGATTGAACACAAAAGGAGAGGTGTAGAATTGTTGTTGAGACTAAGAAAGAGTAGTTTAATGGACTTGCAAATAATGGTTGTTGTTCATTCATTTCCTGTTCTTCATGACCCCATTTGGGTTTTTGTTGGCAAAGATACTTGAGTGGTTTGCCATTTCCTTCTCCAGTTCGTTGTAAAACTGTAAAGTTGAGGAACTGAGGCAAACAGGGGTAAGTGACTTGACACAGCTGATAAGTGTATTGTAGCATTTTAAAAGGTTTGAGAGACATAATTTCTGGGTAATTTGATTATTTTCTTAATAGCCCTAGTATATTTATTAATAAAAGGATGATCATTTGGTTATCTCTTTTAGGCCAAAGGCCCCTCATGGCAGTAAGTTCATAGTTTATCTGCCCTTTGAAGAGTAGGTGTTCCTGAGGGGTGGCAATCAACTCTGACTGGCTAAAAATTAATGAGAAAATGAATATTACACTGAGAAGCTGGACTATGTTACAATGAGGGTCTTGGGACACATGACTTAGATAACCCAAATCTTGATGAAAGAGACTTACAGTTTCCATATCACCTATCTGACAAAAGGGAGACTCAACAATTCCCCACACCTGTCTGAGTAAACAATGGGCAGGAATGCACCTATTAGCCCAAACTTAGAATTTCTTTTCCTATCTGATTTGATCTTGGCCTGGATAAATCTTTCCCTAACATTTCCCACATTGGTTAATTTCTGGATAAGGAAGTAGAAGAAGTGAAAAACCTTGGTCCTAATACAATAATTAATTATTAAGTACAAGAGAGCAATGCTCATTTGTCACAGTATGAGGCCGGATTTGAACTCGGGAAGATCAGTTTTCTCTATCCACTGTGCCTCATAGCTGCCCCTGCAAATGCTAAAGAAGGTTAAATTGTGTAGTGACTTGCATCAAGTATATATTTGTATTTCTGTGGCATCTGATGCCAATATTCCAAATGCAGGCTCTCCTTGGGAGTAGAATTTCTGGAGGAGAAAGTGAAAGGATTTGAAGAACACCATTCCACACTCCAGGTTCTTAGGGAAAATGAAGGGCTCCTAAGGGAACAAAAACGAGAATTCAATAGGAAAAAAATGGATCTGAGGAGGAGGATGAGAGATTTGAACCTTTTTAGTATATTAGAGATTGAGATAGGGTTACACAAAAGAGATAGGGAAGGAAAAGTCCAACTGTACATATCCAATATAAAAACAAATGTGAGGTACTCCCTAAAGAGGAAACTTCCTCAGGAAATGATATTGCATAGTTGCAGAAGCTATTAGGTAGAAGGCCATCCATTAAATGCCAGAGGAAAAAGACAAGAATAGTACTACTTGATGACTCCCAGCCCAGGGGTATTGATGCAACTATTTGTCAACCCAATAACAACAATCTATTGGTGTTGTCCTCTCAGCACAGTTTCCAAACAAAACATAACAGAGAACTCCCAAGACTTTTCAAAACATAGGACAACTACGTACTTTCCATAATTCTAGTGGTTGTTGTTGTTAACTCTATTTGGAGAAAAAGAAAGATCAGATAAGGACTAGGACATTTATTGTGGGTGGATTTGACAATAACTAACAAAAGAGAGAAAACAACTGTTTAGTGCTGATTTTGCTTTCTGTTTTCTCTGATAAACAGAATGACCTTTACACAGGAAATGATGGGACAAAAATCACTGGATATGCAAATTCAAGTTAAGCTGAAGGCCAAAAGAAGTAAGGAAGTAATAAGAGCAAAGATATCTTTGATGAATTCCAGTCACTTAACTTAGAAGAAATATATCCTTTGATAATGAAAGAATTGGCAGGTGTGATTACTGAGACCCAGCCAGTGATATTTTAAGAGATCATAGAACTCAGGAGAGGTATCATAATATGAGAGAATGGCAAAATGTTGTTCTAGTGTTCAAAAAATAGAACAGAACGGCCTTCAAGCCCAGGGTCTATGTATGAGCTTAACTTTGATTTGGGGGAAATTACCAAACAGATCACTAAAGAGATGCTTGATGTATATTTTAAAACAGAAATAGTGACAACAAAAATCCCAAATGGATTTATCAAAAACACGTTATTTCAAACTAACCTTTGTCTTTTTAATAGGACCACTAAGGTAGTAGATGAGGCAAATTCAGTGAATAACTTTTACCTAGATTTTAGGAAACTTTTTGATAATGTGTCTCTTGCTATTTATGTGGAGAAAGTAGTGAAAGGTGGGCTAGAAAATAATGCAGTTAGAGAGGTTCAGGATTGGTTGGTTGACCTAACTCACACTCATAAAGTACTTATTAATAAATCTATGCCAATATGGCAGGAAATCTTTAGTATACTACCTTAAAGATCTGTGCTGTACAACATTGTTGTCAATGACTTAAAGGTACAGATGGCATGCTCATCAATTTTTCAAAAGACATAGCTGAGAATGTTGCCCAAACACTGAACAATACTGTCAATATCCTAACAAGACTTAGCACTGGGCTGACTCTAATAAGATGAAATTTAGTAAAGAAGGATGTAAAGTCCTTATACTTAGACATAAGATATAAACTTTTCCCATATAAAATGGCATGGGTAATGTTGGATGAAAGTGGTATGAAGTTTTAGTGGACTGGAAGCTCAATTTAAATCAACAGTGTGATGTAGAAGTAAAAGAACTGGGAGGTGGTAGTTCCACTGAAGACTGACTTTGGCAGACCACAACTTGAGTATTGTGTTCAGTTCTGAGCACTATAGTCTAAGAAAAACATTGATAAGCTGAAGAGTGCCTAGAGGAAGGAAGCCAGGATGTTGAAGGTTTTGAGTCTATTTTGTATAAGGATCAATAAGGAGAACTGGAGATATTTATCCAGGACTGAAGAAACTCAGGGGATAGCTACCTGATAGCTATTTTCAAGTGTTTTGAAGATTCTCATGTGGAAGAAAAATTCAACTTTTTCTATTTGGCTACAGAGGATAGAACCCAAACAGTGAGTGAAATTTACAAAGATATAAATTTAAGCTTAAAGTTTGGAGAAAAAGATTAACTGCTGAAACAATTCAAAGGTATTACCTTAAAAACAGTTCAAAAGTGTTACCTTAAGAGGTAATGGTTTTCTCCTAGAAATTCTTTTAGTAGAAACTACATGACTTGTAGGGTATGTTATAATAGGATTCCTTTTGTATGTGAGATGGGCTAGATGATCACTAAAGTCCCTTTCAGCTTTCAAATTCTGAGATTCTGTAGGTGACTGGAAAAACAAAAAAAAACAGTCTTCCATTGTGTATTTTAAGCTACACTCCTTTGACTGGCATGAATTTCATTTGAGAAATGCAGTTATAGGGCTTAATATAATCAGCATAATCTCATCTACAAAGCTGAGCATCTGGAAAATTTCACTATCCAAACTGCTCTCTAGTTATACCTTTCTTATCTTATAAACATGAATTTGACTTTGTGAACCCAAGTTTAAGACTTTAAAATAAATGTTATTGTGTTTGATTTGGTCCAATGTTCTAGGATGTTAAGATCTTTTTGGATCCTGTTTGTCATCTAATGTGTTAGCCATCCATTCCAGTCTTACAATATGAACAATTATGATAAATCATCTATTTCTTTATTCTTGAATAAATACCATAACCAAAATATCAGTGAAAAAGGTTTCAAACAGCACCAGGCCAACTAAGAACAGGACCACAAAGTGCTCTGCTAGCAATCTCCTTCCAAGTTGACATCATCGATTGCTTGATCATCCAACCTGTTCCAAATCCTTCTAACCATATAGTTACCTAGTCTACATCTCTCCATCTTTTCCATAAGAACATCATAAGAGATTTTGCAAAATGCTTTGTTAAAATGTAAGTAAATTATGTAATCAGTGTTACATAAAATACATAAAATGTATGTCATTAATAGCAATAGTAGTTTGTTATAGAAATGTTGATACATCTTTTCAATTTTTAGTGGTTTTTGGTGTCCTTATTCTGGTTTCATTTTAAAATGCTCTTGTAATGATTTGGAGTAATTGGGTCCGAGGTCAGACTTTTTACAGCTATTTTTCATTCATTTTTCAATGTTTTATGAGTTAACATAGTACTTGTAGTGTTTCACTCTCCTCCAATGTAATAATTTTTAAATTAGTTTGTATCTTAAATTAATATCGATTTTGACTGCCACACCTCCCATTTGATAATAGGATCAAATGTTTGACGACTGAGTCAGTGTCTAGTCTTTTTTGGTCTTCCCATTTGTGTCGATTGCTTTTCAGTGGTTAAACTTCCATCCCATGTTAATCTTTATACTTTACCTGTTTTTTTAATTGTTGTCAACAACACATTTTAATAGTTCAGGTTAGAATTGTTTTCAATATAGGGCATCTCATCTTTGTTTTAGTCTTTCTTCTAATTTGGCATTGATATTGAACTTTGTCTTAACAAATTGATGGTCCCTCTATCCACAGACAACTGATTCAGAAATTCCTCCCCCATATCGAAATCCATTATTTACTATCTATTGAGATAGAATCAATTTGGATTTTTTTGGGCATTATTCACTACTCACTGTGTCCAATACCTTCTTGAAAATATTGTTCATGATAAATAGACATGAGGTTTCTATGTGGTCTAGAAACTATTGCCACCTTGTATTTTTTTTTGCAATCCTCCCCATTCTCAACTTTGCATTGAAGTTACCAAGTTTTTAAGTATATATTGATTTAACGCACAGGTTCTATCAAGCTTTTTTTTTCCTTTTGTAACATCTTTATCTCTTTATTCTCCATAATTGATGTTGGTACTTAAATTGCAACTGTTACAATGGGGTCTATTTTTATATATGCTCACTGTAAGTACTATAAGTTGAGATGACCAAATATTTCGTGCTATTATGTCTCTCGTATGTACCATTAAAAAACTTGACAGTTCCTTTATTCACTTCTCTCTAGATAACCTATGGGTCACTTATTTAGTTGAGAATTTCTTTTTTTCTTCTGGCTCCATTTTTAGTCAAAATGTTAAATTTCATATGATTTTGATCCCCTAGTATAATATTAAATTTTTGGTCATTAGAAAATGTTCTCATATTTAGAGTACCAGTAACAATTAATGCTAAAAAGTCACATGATCCTTTGTTCTCTTTAGGTCATTCTACAACCATCACCATAGGAGCAGAAGGGCATGTAGAGAAAACTTCTGTATTTCTATTTGATCCATGGGTTTCCATGGCCAAAAAATTCATTTTCTCATGGACAACATAATAATAATGAACTTCTCCATACTTAGCAAGATTGGCCCTTAGACAACAATCATTGTCTATCGCAATGACCATAATCAAAGTTTTTTCAACATGATAATGCCTAGCAGAATTTATACTCTAAGATTACGGCCTGTGAGAACCCACAGTCTTTTCCTTACCACAATAAGACACCAAAATTGGATTTTTGTATGGGGAGAAATGAAACATAACATGAGTTCTTTTGTAATTATATACTTATCTTTATCATGCTGTCATTCATTCAATAGATATTTAAGCACTTAGTGCTATACATATTCTGACACAATATTATGTGTAGTTTATAACATATTCATTTGAATGTGTTTTGTGAGGATAAAAATTAAATAAGATGTCAGAATATGTGTTTCACTAAGTAAATGACTTTTTTACTTTAGTTATAATAGCTAACATTTATATGATACTTAAGTTTTGTGTGGCACTTTTACATACGTTATTATACAAATGCTAGCTATTACATTATTATACAAATGCTAGCTAGCTATTGTGAAGTAGATGCTATTATCATATCATCCTCATTTTACAGATGAGCAAACTTACACTGAAACAGAATAATTGACTTGCCTAGGTTCTCACAGGTGGTAGGTGGTCAGGAACTTGCACCATTGTGCCACCTAGCAGCCTCTATTTGGCCATCTGTTAAAATAGGGATGGCAATAATAGCTTCATGACAAAGCACTTTATAGATATTGTCATCTTTGATCCTCTTGACAGTTCTGTTACTTAAGCAGGACAAATGCTATTATCTCATTTTAAAGATAGGCAAACTAAGTGAAGAGAGATTAAATTACTCACTCTGTGTCATGTAATTAAATGTGACAGAGTTGAGATCAAAGACCAGATCATCTGATTCCAAGTTCCAGGTACATTCTACTGTATCATGATAAAATGACGATGATAATAGCATTTACTTCACAGGGTTATTGTCATAATAGCTAGCACTTATATAATGCTTTAAGGGATGTGAATTGCTTTACAAACATTATCTTATTTTACCCTCACAACAACCTTGGGAGGCAGATGTTATTAATATACCATTTTACAGATGAGGAAATTGAGACAGAGATTGACTTGCTCAGAATCGCACAGATAGTAAGTGCCAGATTTGAACTAGTGATTTTCTGACTTTAGGTCCAGCAAACCAGTGTCCTATCTAGCCTGGTCAAAGAAGATAATGTACATAAAAGCACCATGCAAAGCTAAAAGGACCATATAAATGTTAGTTATTATTACTAAAGTAAAAAAGTCATTTACTGTGTTGTCTTCAGTCATGATGATGGACCTGGGGTTAAAAATCATGTACTTTTTCTGTTATGTATGTTGCCTCACAGAGCATGAAATAAAATATGGCTTCCTTTTTCAGAAAAAAAAATGACAGTGATCCCACTGTGGAATAGGCAGGACATTAGGAAGCTTCTAGTGGGGAATATGAGGAATCAGGAGAGAATGGAGTTTGAATATTGTTAAGTCTGAGCCAGAGTGCCCTATTGAGATTCAGTCCATAGTGCAGAAAGGGAATAGGTATGCCATGAAAAAAAAGCATCAAACCAGGGACATCAAATTTGCCAGGCTTACTTTCAGGAACTGTAGGGGATGATGGGGAGGAAGCAAAATTAGAAGAAGTTTGCTATATAACAAATGTTCATCTACCCAAAGATTGCTGAGAGTTATCTGGTTTTCAAGCCTTTCTCTCCTACTCCAGGCTAATGAGACTCAGCTAGCCCCGAAGAAGCAAATTTTCAAACCACAGAAGTGGCAGAAAATAGCTTCTGTTACCATTAGAAGATCCAGATACAGAAAAGACCATGAAAGAAGCAGAGGAAATTTCATGGAGAAATCACTAAAGGCAAGAAATTAGTCTAAAATGGCCTTTTAATGGATCATTAGAAATCCAAACACTTGAATCTCTACCTATGGGTATAAGGGCCATTAAAAAAACCATTCTTTTATCCAAGTAGAGCATGATATAATGATTCTTAAGGGTTAATAAGGCTCATTATGTAATTGATAGGACTGCAAATTAATCAAGGTAAATAACTATGATTAGTTTTTAAAGAAGAAATCCAAAATACTGGCACCATTATAAACCTGTCAAAGAACTAGCAAGCATTTGGTGGGAATTAATTTTGTTCTGAAAGGGGCATTATAATTATAATTGTACTGAAAGGACATTATACTCCTTCAAAAATAATATAAATAGACTCCACTCACAGAAGCTTAATTCATGGATCTACCATACCATCTCTATCAATCCCCTGATACTTTCACTTAGATTATTTTCCATTTGTTTTTCTCTATATATAGCAAAGTTATATTTGCTCTGAAAACATTAATTTGAGAGATTTGAGAGCTATTCTAAATTTAAAGTTAGCTTTAAGAATGTATTCTATGAAAATAGGCAGATGATTTTAGAGAACTCTTTAAGCAGAATGGATATGGCTCTCTTGCCATTTTGTCCTACTGATTCTCACACCCCAAACCTAGATCACTTGCCCTAGATGGGGAGTCAGGAGTAATCAGTAGTCACAATCAATAGTCAATGATCAATAATAAAGCCTAGACCAATCCCACCATCTGCCCTCTCATTTAAACTCATGTTCTACTCAAAAGAACTGGAGAAAATCATGCAACCAACCTGATGGGAGATTGACTACAAATTTAGGTTACCTCATTTCAACCTCACCACAGGAAGGTACTTTTCATTCCTCTTTAGTTGAATCTCTATCCCACTCAACCACAAAAACTATTCCAAACCTTCTTTTCTCTCATCAAACCTCCCCCATACCTCCCTCCTCCACCCACAATATCAGCTGAAGACCTCACTTCACACTTTACTGATTAAATAGAGACCATTTTCTGTGAGTGCTTTCTTCTCTCCGCCTCTATATTTCAAAATATTTTGACATTCCCTATTATACTCTCCTTTATTCCAGTATCTGATGAAGAGATGAAGATCTTCTTGCCAAGGCTGACCATCTTTGTGTACCCTTGGTCATCTCTTGATTTCCCCAAAAGATTTTCCTCAGCATCATCTTCGCTCTCTCATTAATCTCAGTTTCCCGCTATTTGCTCCTATCTTACTGCTTATGAACACACCTAAAGCTACCAGAAACTTTAAAAACTCAGCAGACCTTCAAGCTATTATCCTTCATTTCTCCTCCCTTTTTCAGCCAATTCCCTAGGGGGAAAACTGTTTTGCACATAGTAAACACTTAATAAATACTTCATTCATCCACTCATGATAATTGTTTACAATTCTTATCCTATGTACTCAGCTCTTTACAATCTGACTTCTGTCCCCATTACTCAGCTGAAACTGTTCTGTCCAAATTTAATATTTTTCCAATTAGTGTATCTGATGGCCTTTTCTCAGTTATTACCCTCTTTGAAACATTTGATGCTGCTGATCACCACCTTTTCTCTTGGTTTTTGTGTCTCTTTTTTGGTTTCTCTTTTTGAATTCTGGTTTCTATCTCAGTTTCTTTCTAGATAATGATCCATATCATAGCCCCTAATTGTGTGTGTGTGCATTAAGTCTATGTCCTGGGCCATCTTCTTTTCTCTCTGAACACTTTTAGTTAGAGTCCTTACTATTGCCTCAAATTTTATGACAATAACTCTCAGATCTATACCATCTGTCTCTCTTAGTTTCCTGAACTTTAGTTGCACATCTGCAACTGTTTTTGGACATTTTAAATTGGTCATTTCATTAGGTATATCACCATATCAAGATGTTCAAAACAGAATTAGTAATCTTTGCTCCTGAAATCTACCTCTTTCCAAAACATCCCTATTTTGGTATAATGCACTACCTTCCTTATAATCACCCAGGCTTATAACCCCAATGTTATTCTTGACTCCTTAGTCTCAGTATACACACACATATAATATACACATATTTATATGCATATGTACACACATGTATGTATATATGTATATATACAATGCATATACACATGTGTATGTATATACATGCATATATTGTATGCATATATATATACAAATATGTGTGTACACATACATGTATATATATATACATATATATATTTTCAGTTTCCAAATCTTATCATTTCTACCTCTACAATATCTCTTGTACCCATCCCTTTCTCTCTACTGATGTGGCTTCCACTCTGATTTAAGTCTTCATTACTTAGCTTGGAACTAGTCTCTCTTCCTTAAGTCTTTCCTCACTTCAGTCCATCCTCTGTACTGCTGCCAAACTGATTTTCTTAAAGCACAGGCTTGATCATTCCACTGCCCTACTCAATAAACTCCAATAGTTCCCTATTGACTCTAGGACTTAATGTGAATTTCTCTGTTTGGCCTTTAAAGCCTTTCAAAATCTGACCCCAATCTACCTTTCCAACCTTATTATACATCACTCCCATTACCTCCATTAATTCTGTAGCTGAGTTAAAATTGGCTTTCTTGTTGTTCCTCATAAATGTCACTCCATCTTCCATTTTCATGCTTTTGCACTCACCACATGTTCCTGATAATTAGAATGCATTCTTTCCTCACTTTCACCACTTGAAATCCCTTGTTTCCTTCAAAAGTTAGTTCAGTTGCTACTTTGTACTTGAATCCTTTCCTTTCTTCTCCAGCTGTTAGGACCTTCCCCTGTAAAATTCCATTATAAAAATTCTAACCCTACACCTAACCTTAAATTTGTAACAGAATTACACACACACATACATATATGTATATAAATATACACACATATATACATATTCCAAGTAAAGAATTCCAAGAGCTCTCTCTCTCTCTTTCTTTCTCTCTCTCTCTCTCTCTCTCTCTCTCTCTCTCTCTCTCTCTCTCTCTCTCTTTCTCTCTCTACGTCTGTCTCTCAGTGTCTCTCTCTGTGTCTGTCTCTCAGTGTCTCTCTCTCTGTGTCTCTCTCTGTCTCTCTATGTCAGTCTCTGTCTCTGTCTCTCTCTGTCTCTCTCTGTGTCTGTCTCTTGGTGTCTCTCTGTGTCTCTCTGTGTGTGTCTCTCTCTGTCTTTGTCTCTCTGTCTCTGTCTCTGTCTCTCTCTCTCCTTCTCTTTATCTATTTTTAAAAAGCTCACAGACCCCATATTGAAACCCCTGGTCTGTAATCAGAGGACCTTGGCTCAACTTTCCCTCTGATGCTTACTACCTCTGTAACCTGGAGCAAATCACTTAACTTCGCTAGGTTTCAATTTTCTCATCTAGAAAATGATGTAGTTTAACTAGTGGCCTGAGGTCTCTTCTAGTTCCAGGTCCATGATCCTATGAATCACCCGATTTTCGAAATTTCATTCTCAAGAATCTCGCACTTTAGTTGGGAGACACAATGCATAAAAGAAAGATTAGGTATAGGGAAGATGGAAAGGCCCTGAAGTCTAAAGGGTCCAGCAGTGGAATAGGTGGAAAGTTTCTAAGTTACATAAGCAGATCATATGACAGTGCTAAAGGTTGGCAGGGCATATTAGCAGAGCATATGGTAAGGCCATGAGAAGCTCAAGAGAAAGTAAAAAAGCAGATAAGGCCTCAAAGTCACTCATCTGACCATAAGGAATAAGATTGATGACTCCCATCTCCATATATGATGTTAGCAACCTGGGTATGTCTGGATATGTTAGGAAAGGAGTTTAAGGGAAGACAAGAAGTGAATCCTCCAGTGGTGATGAGTCTTCCCTGGTGCCTAGAAATCCTAGATATGTTCTGGGAAGGATTAACAAGGAAGTAGGCAAGGCGGAGGGGAGAAGACAAAGGGGTTAGAATACTCCTGATAGCCGTGAGTCAGTTCTGGACAAGCTTGCAGGTGGGGGCAGAAGGTTAGGGATGAAGGGCAAGTTAATGAAGGGCATTCCCTCCCATTGGTGTTGTGTCTTTTCAATGCCTGGTCATCCCAAATGAATTCTGGAATGGCCAGTGCCGGAAAGGGGACAAAGAAGAAAGGCAAATGGGGGAACAAAAACAGAAAATGAATAGTAATTTCAGCTTAATATGCCCATGAATATAACTCATGGGTTCTCTATAAAAAGACATCTAATGGAATTGGAAGGATTAATTTTATCACACAACCAAAGACAAAAAGTGCCGTTTCTTTAAACACTTCATTATATCTTATTGTAGTTACTGCATAATAAGCGTTTGCCAAGTGAATATCATGAAACCAGGAAGATAAATGAAGATTATGAAACAAATATCAGGAGCTGAGGCTAAGGTAGAGAAATAATAGGAGTCTGATAATGTCCCCTAAAGCAAATCAATATAAAATTTTACACTTGGTAACTACAATTTGAAGAAGAACCTAGAGAAGGATGATGAAAAATGTATTGGAATATTTGGTACAGAATTAAGAAATGAAGATGGGCAAAAAGTTAGAGATGATACAGAAGCCTGACTTCTAAATGTTGATAAAAATAAGATGTTAAACATGGCAAGAACTAATAAAAGCACAATAAATTTAATTATGTTTTAATAGACTGAAATCTGCTAGTTACCAGTGTTGGGATTCATTTCTGAATCAATTATATAATAGAGTCAAGGCCATGAATTTTTTAGATCAAAGATATGACAATATCAAATTAGAAGAAAAACTAAAAATAAGATGTTTGATGTGGCATGCAATTATAACAACCTGATCTATGGAAGCACGCTATTGACAGTGAAAAATTGGAAATGGATAAATTACAGACTTACTATCACTGTATCTCAGTAAAGTTTAGCCCAAATCAAGGAAAGCAAAAAGCCCAGAATCAGATTCAACCAGAAAACGATTGACTCCTTGCCAAGTAGGGAGATATTGTACACATCCAAGGGCAATACCAATTTAAAACATAAACTAATTAGTCTAACAGAGCAGAATGGTAAAAGATCACAAGCAATATCAGTTCACATATCCCAAACTCAGCCCTCCTCTTAACTCCCATTTTTCATTGAGGACATGACCATCTTTTCAGTCATCCAGCTTTTTCAAATTCAGATTCAAACTTACCGATTCCACTCTCCCACTTGCCTGTCTCCTCCACATATTTAGTTTCATTAGATGGTATAAGTGCCAAATAAATTATATGGTTAACAATTATTATGCATTTCAGATGAGTGAAAAATCATGGGCTGGAGCTGTGGAAAGGCGAATGGGTTCAGGCGGGGTGATTTCATTGAGGAGGTAAGACTTAAAATAGTTCTGAAAGCAAGAGTTCTCAAATTTTTATTTTATTTTATTCATTTATTTATTTGCTTGTGGCACAGCATTACGCTTTGACATGAGGAATCCTGGCATAATACAGGAGAGCCAGGAAACTTAACCTTTGCACGTATGATTGCTATTTTAAGTTTCATACATTTTGACACACTTAGAATGTTTCAGTATCTCCTTTCAGAATGACTACCTTAAAAAATGAATAAAAACTGGCTAGATGAAGAGAAAGTAGAGAGGATAGTCCAGGTGTAGAAAACAAATAAGATATAATTATAATAATAATAACTAACATTTATATAGCATATACTAAATGCCAATCACTGTGCTAAGCATTTTGATCCTCACAACAACCTCGGGAAGCAGGCAAACTGAGGCTAACAGAGGTTAAGTGACTTTCCTCTGATCACATAACTAGTAAATATATGAGGCTAGATTTGAGTCCAGGTCTGACAACCTAGTTAAGTTAAGGCTTAGAGGAAGGTATGTACCCATTCATTCTGGATATGGTTAAAAGATCTAGAGATCTTTTAAAGGTCTAGAAGGGGATTCAGGGGCTTTGAATCCTGAATGCATTATACCCTTAATATCAGGTTTTTGATTTGATCCTATAGGTAAAGAGTCTTAAGGGTTTCTAAGCAGGAGAGTGACATTAGAAAAACAATATTTTAAGAAGATTAATATGTACACATGTCTCTACTTCAAATTACTGGTCCTAAGTCTCCCACCACTCCAATCCATTCTACACACCATTGCCAAAGTAGTTTTGCTTAAATGCAAATCTGACCATGGGACTCCCCTACTCAACCAATTCTAGTGGTTCCCCATTGACTGTAGAATAAAACAAACTCTTTTGTTTAGCTTCTAGAGCCCTACACAACCTGAACCCAATCTATCTTTTCAGCCTCATTGGGCCTTATTCCTTCTCCCATACTCTGCATCCAGTCCAATGGGACTTCTCTCTGTTCCACACTTACAAGACTTCATTGCCTATCTCTGTTTCTGCACTGGCCTCCCTGGAATAAGGGTTGTGCTGGGAAACATTTAACACACTTTTAACTTTATATTATTAACATTTTCTCCATTCCATAAGTTCAGACATTAAATCGAGCTCAGATTTGCAGCATTTGCCAATTTCTGAGGTGTAAATATTTACAATGAAAATTTAATAATCTGCTCTCGTGAACCTATATGAGCGAGCTCCCTGAATGGAATATATTCCTTCCTTACCTTTGCTTCAGAGTCTCTCTCGTCCTTTAAGATGAAACACAGACACCGTCTTCTTTATGAAACTTTTCCTGATCTTCCCCACCCCTGGCAACAATCAGTGTTCTTCTTCCTACATTACCTTGTATTAAACCACTGTGTCTACATATGTATTTACATAGTATTTAGTACATATGTATGTATTAACTTTATGTTGCATTTGTTTTGTTCTATGTGCATATTTATATGTATGTATTATATATATATACATATATATATCATTAGAATGTAAGCTCATTGCTAGCAAGAATTGTTTCATCCTTTTTTACTTCCATCACTAGCATCTATCACAATGCCTGGCATATAGTTGTTGTCATCCTTCATTTTTGAAGAGGACCAATACCATCATGGGGGTGATGTCTTAACACATAGATGAATTGGATTTAAATGAGTCAGAGTTGTACAAAGTCAAGTCATTAGCTTCACTCTTTCTTCCAGAATCATCAAAGTCCAGTGGCAAGACAAAAGTCAGAACAACTAGCAATGTCCTGGGAGGCAGTGGATGACTTGGCATTTTCAGTATCTGACCAAGCTCTAAGCACTCCATAGCACCTACTTCAGCTGCCTTCATGGCTGCTGGAACAAATTCTTCTCATTCACTCATTCCGCCAGGGGGAAGTCTTCACATATTTGACTAGACATCCCCCTAACTCACTGATGGGTTTTAGGCCTTAACCTGGTTTAACCCATTTACCCAGACAGTTTTACCAGGGTGTAGTTGTGTGCATACTAAAGTTTCTTGCAGTCTCAGGTGAGAGTTGGGTGACAGATAGACACCAAAGGTGGATAAGCAACCCCCAAAAAAGCTCAGAAAGCCCTCACATCGGAGGTACTAGTTCTCCCTGAACACCCTGCATACACCTACCACATAGCAGTTACTTAATAAATACTTGATTGATCAACATAATTCAATGCTGTTAGATCTGTAATCTCATGTTCCCCAATGATGATGATCATAAGCCACCCACACTATCACTTCCTGCACAAATCTTATGCATGACCTCCTGTCAATTTTCCACAAAAGTTCATTTATTGAAGCAGGGGTCTTCCTGGATATCTGCTAGCATATATGGGTGTCAAAACTGCACACATAACATCCATTAGTTATGCCTCACTTCTTTCTACAAGACTAGCTCTCCTCCTTTTCTATTCATAAATCTCTCTGATGATATATTTTATACTGTGAAAAAATTCATCATTGATAATATGCTGTACTTAGTAGTGGGTGGCTCATAGTTTTGACTCTTCTGAGATTGTGGTATTCCATAACTATAGCCATAAAGAATCACAGGAAGATGATTAGTACCAAAAATAAAATGAAGTAAAAGAACTTGGAGAAGCTTGAGGTCACAAAAAATACTTTACATTTTCTCAAAGACAAAGCTACCTGCTCTCTTCTTTCTATTCAATTTCGCATCAAAGTCATTGTCCATCTTGAGTTTCTGTTTCAGATATACGTCTCTGCCAAAATAAGCCATCAATAAATGAAAAACTCACAAATGAATTATTGTTTTCTCCTATGTAATGCAATTGAATGTAATATGAC
The DNA here is from genome assembly GCA_028646595.1 of Phalanger gymnotis. NCBI lineage: Eukaryota > Metazoa > Chordata > Mammalia > Diprotodontia > Phalangeridae > Phalanger > Phalanger gymnotis. The sequence continues at coordinate 225,527,653 of CM053622.1, read as the reverse complement.
ATTCAGTTACTTTTTTGTTTGACTTATTTGCCTTTTCTTCTACTTACTAAATTGACTAAAATCTCCCTCTCCAATTGTGTGTGAATTATGCATGCCCCCTTTTTTCCTGAAGCAGGAGTCATCTTACATAAGTACATGTTAATGATAGGGTTTTTGTAAAAGTTATTTTGTAATGACCTGAGATTGATTTAGAAGAAGCTATATAATAGGCAAAAAGCTTTGAATCTAATCATAAGAGTGAAGAGTAAAAAGGAAAAAGGAGGCATCAGGGTTTTTCAAAGCATCAGAAAGCTGTCTAGAGAAAAGCTTAACTTAATAATGGGAGTTATTTTTATTAACCCAATAGGAGAGACATACTCCTGTAAGTATCAGGTCAGCTTAGTGATGCCTCTTCCTGGATTGGGAAGACGAGTGGGAGAAGTAAGAAAAGGAACCCAATTTTATAGGGAAACCAGGTGCACCTAATATTTCAAACCACCTAGTCAATTTGTCATAGAAAATAAGCTACGGTTCTTGCCTTCATTCTTCGTTGTTTCCTTCTGGCTTTATCTCATCTGGCTACTTATGGAAGATGAAGCATCATAGGTTCTCAATGTTAAGCTCCCTGTCTAAAGATTAATAAATGAATTAATAATGTAATTAATGAACAAACAATTCAAATTTTTTAAATGATGTTCTCTCTGATTTGATGCAATTGTATTCTAATAGCTAGGATAGCTAGATGGCATGGTGAATAGAGTTCAAGGCCTGATGTCAGGAAGATGAGTCTTCCTAAGTTCAAATCTGGCCTCAGACACTTATTAGCTATGTGATCTTGGCAAGTCACTTAACCCTGTTTGCCTCAGTTTCTCATCTGTAAAATGACCTACAAAAGAAGCCACTCCACTGTCTTCACCAAGAAAACCCCAAATGGAGTCATGAAGAGTGAGAAATGATTGAACAAAGAAACAATTTTAATAATTGATAAAAAATATTATTATAGAAATTTTTATTAAAAAATACCTATATTTAATTAGATTTCTTTTTTGTCTATTAGCAAACATCTGCGTGCTTCCAAAAATAGTCACCAGATATTTGACATTTTGAATCTGGATGACTGATCACTTTTTATCTGGATATTTTGAGGTAGATAAGCAGGGAGCTAGGGGAAGGAACACAGTCATAATGTATTATCAACTAATAGATTGGAAAGTAGAAGCCATATATTCTAGTCCTAGCTCTGCCACTAACCTCCTTGACTCTAATATATTTCTCAAAGAGTACTAATCATGGGGATGAAAAGTTGAAGAGAGAAGTAATAGATATTAAGAATTATCTATTACTTTAGTTCACCATAGACTTAGTAAGTAGTTGGGTATTGGCAGGGTCCTAAAAGCAATAGGATAGTCAGAGGGAATTCTGATGATTCTAGCTGAGGTGGCCAGAAGAATAATGGTGCCATTAACAGAAACAGAAATAAGAAGGAACCAACACAGAAAGAGGAAAGCTGATAAATTTTGAATTGAATACATTGCATTTGAGGGGCTAGAAAACATTTAGATGGAAATATCTAATAGGGAATTAGAATTAAAAGTTGAAGTAGCAATATGAACCAGAGAAGTGGATTTGAGCATCATAAATAAATGTTTAGTTAATAAGTGAAGCAATGGTGGAAGTAAAATTACCAAGAACCTATAGAAGGCCAAATAAATAATTGTAATTATATGCCACAGCAAACTAGTCCAAAAACAAAGTTTTCCTACTCGGGAATGATATGCAATGGATCTTTAGTATTATGTGGAAAATTGACATTTATAAGTCATATAACTTTGTTCAGCTTTACAAGTTATTTTGTCACAAGCATGCTAAGTAAAAATATGGCTGATAACATGTTTTTTTTTCTATAGAGAATCTTGATCAAAAAAAAAAAAAGACATATCCATTCATCTGATAATTGATGTTCCTGGCAATGACCCTGAGACATTGATAGATCATAAACCACCCTTTGAATCATCAAAAAAGGATCAAAGTATGTTTGATATACCTTAAAGTTGAATATGGTATTACATTTAAATTCTATATTTTCAAGGATTTAAAACTTTTTTCAATTACACTTTCTTATTTAAAAAATTGCTGAATATTCAATTCTATTTACATCACTAAATTTTCCTTGTACCTTTGTTAATGAGCATTCATGCATATTTTACATAAGTATAGTTTGTAAACAATATTTCTTTTTTTTACTGAAGACACTACATACACATTTCCATGTATCAGCAAAACTCCAAATGGTTATGACCTTTAGTAGTTGTACTGCTTCATGTTTAATGTGCCTGGTTTGCTTAGTTCATCAAATTTGCAAATTTGGATCATTTGGATCATTTGGATAACTTTAGTTGGGTCCAGTTTTTTTTTTAATATGGTAAATAGTATATTTGAAAACTTTTCTACAGAAAGTTCTTCATTGAATTTTTTCATTGAAAAAAATTGTTTTTGAAGATGCCTAATTACCTGGAAGAATTTTTTGTGTCATTTTTAAAAATATTTATTTTCATGTGTAAAGGCATATGATTCTTTGGAAATAGACATCTTGACTGTTGTCAGCAAATAAGCCATTTCTTTAAATTTTATTAATGGTCACACTATAGACCAACCTACTAGATAATACAAGCAGTTATAAGAAAGAATCAGTATCAACATTTCGCCAATTAAAAATTACACTGAAAATTAAATCTATGTGCAATGATTAAGTATTGGACATGGAATCAGGAAGATTTGAGTTTCAGTCCTGCCTTGGATAATTACTAGGTCTGTGACCCTGGGCAAGTCACTTAAATTATCAGCTTCAGTTTCCACATCTATAAAATGGGGATTTTATAGGGTAGTTGTGAGGAACAAATGAGAGAACATATTTAAAGTGATTTTCAAACCTTAAAGCTACTGTTGTTTATAATTATTATGATTGTACCTGCTATGATCTCTGTTTTCTGGTCTGATCACGGAAAATAGAAGTTGCATGAATAGAGACTTTTTTAAAGGGAGTTGATGGTTAGAAGGGTCAAAGGGATCAGTGATTTCATTAGTGTAGAGATCTACCTGAATGCAAACTCCTTTCAATAAGGGAGGTTAGCAACTTACCTTTAACATATAGTCCTATAAAGTTGTCTAATACAGCACTTCTTAAACTGTGGGTCACAACCCCATACAGGGTCATGAAAACTTTGGCAATAGTAAAAGGTTTCTGAATGCACAAAGACCAAAACTTAATAAAAAATCAAATGCGTAATGAACCCAAAGTCTTTCTGGCAGTGCTTGTCCATGTTGCACAGTGCAACTTCATTGCAGCTTTGCTTCTGAACACAAAGCACGCACACTTTGCACTACACATACCCTCAGGCCACACAATGCCAACAAGTCTGCCAAAAGGCAAAAAGGAGTTGGGAGTAGAAAAAGTTTAAGAAGCCCTAGAAGACACCAAGAGGTTAAATGACTTGGCAACTGCCTTATCGACAGGATTCTCAGAATTAGAATTGAAACAGATGTTCTTGACTCTAAAGTTGGCCCTCTTTTTACTGTGGCAGTCTAGCTTTTCAATAGAAATCAATGATGGTGGAGAGGCTAAATATGCTCCAAAATAATATCTTAACTTTTCACTTTTACTGTGTCTATCTAGAGCTAAGTGTAAAAATGTTTTGCTTTTTGAAAACCCTCAAATTTATCTCACCCAAATGTGTTGCCCCTGTATTTAAAAAAACCTGATGATTATTTTTAGGGAAATTTAAGGCTTAGGTATCTTATTGATTTGTACTTAGGTCATCAGAGGGTTCCTTGACAAGAATCTCTTGAATCCCAGCATGGTTCATGGAGTCTTCCCAAAGCTGTTTCCTTTGAAAGAAGAAATTGCTCTGCACCAATACAAACCAAATGAAAACCTTAGTTACTTCACTCCACAAGTCACTTGAAAAATGACCAGCACTGGGTTCAAAAACATAGCTATCAAGATTATTTGTTTTCAAACAAAGGTAGTTTCAGTTTTGTAACGTAAAGTAGCTAAAACCAAGAGTTGCTTAGATGAAGGTTTGTCAAAGGCCAGCTCCCAACTTTCTCGAGGAGCCATAGGAGTTTTAAAATATCTTTGACCAATTTTCTGATAAAGGATGTTCATTAAATAAAAACCAACTTTTGGCTGTCTGAGTTGACCACCTCTCAGATATTCCACAGAGAGTGGTGTTCAACAACCAGATCACAAGCTAAAATTAAAGAGGTAAATGTATATGTTACAGATAAATAATGCAGATTCCAAAGCCAAGTAATCCCCTAATGCTCTGACACTCTCTTTGAGGTCTTCCTGGCATTTAGTCATTTTCTAATCTTTTAGTTCTGTACATGTCGAATCTTCTCCACCCTATCTCTACCAATATTAAGGTGTAAATTCCTTGAGAGAGGAGACTATGACATTTCTTCTGTTTGAATTTCCAATGTCTTGCAATTAGAAGGTACTTTATAGATATTTGCTAAATTGAACTGCACGTTCGAGAGAATTTGTGAGAAGTTTTTGGGCAGCCTAGTAGCACAGTGGATAGAGCTCTGGGCTTGTAGTCAGGATGATGTGATTTCAAATGTGGCCTCAAACACTTACTAGTTACATGATCCTGGGCAAGTCATTTAGCCCTGTTTGCCTCAATTTTCTCATCTGTAAAATGAGATGGAGAAGGAAATGGTGAACCACTCCAGTATCTTTGCCAAAAAAAACTCCAAATGGGGTCATGAAGAGTCAGTCATGACTGAACAATATGGGAAATTTTTATTCTTTTAGCAAAAGTTGATCAATGCCATAATATTATTCTAACCTATGAGATTATTAGTTTATTGAGCAATTTTGAAAAATGTTTATTGAAATGTGAAACACCATGTTGTAGACTGTCTGAAAATAACAAGAGGGTTAGATGGACACTCTTCACATATTATAAGAAAGAAGTAAACTGAGAAACCACATTCAGAATAAATCATATCTGTGGCCATATAAACATCAAATGACTTCCCCAAGTCTTGTTAGAGCCTGATTATATTGATTTACCTGAGTTTTGCTTAGCTTTTTTTTTTTCCTGGAGGATGTCTTGCTTCCATTTAGGCTTTCACAATTATTTTGTCTTTAGCTCTATCGATGATGTGGAGGTAGCTTACTTGTGCCATCTAGTGTACTGTTCTAAAACACTGGCATAATTGCATCATTGCGAGAATATAGAATTGGAGTTGTAAAGGACCTGAGAGGCATCCACATTCTGCCCTGCCTCCCATTTTACAGGTAAGGAATCTGAGGCACAAGGACATTAAATTACTTCCTAGGTTCACAAAGCTAGTGTATTTGAAGTAGGATTTGAACCAAGGTCTTCCTGATACCAAGTTCAATGTTCTATAGACTTCCCCATTCCACTAACCACATAGTAATATTTAGTATCAGAATATAAAATGCAAAAACTTTGGGCCCCAGGGATGTAGTCCATGGCTTCTCAAGCACTTAAAGCTAAGAAAACTGAAGCCCCTTTTGGCTGAGTAGCTTTTAGCTACTAGTTAAACTATCCTGATATAAACTAATGATATTGGGCCAGCTAGTCAACAAAAGAATTCTTTCCCCAATATTCCTAATTTCAAGCACATACACTTTTAAAAAAATCTATGTATTTGGAAAAAACAATGTTAGAAGCAAAAAAAATACAAAATAATAAAGATTTATATATTCCTTGTTTTTCTCTCACAAGGTACACCAGATAATGCTCAGGTATGGAGAGGTACTTTATTGTATTCCCACCTTTAGGTTTTTTCATATTCAAGGCCTTATAGGCGAGACTTACACAGGACACAAGGCCCATGGCTCATCAGTTGTAATGTAGCTATAACTCCTGCTATGGCTTCATAAATTGAGTTTTCTAGTGAATTTTGCTACATCTACAAAAATGTGGGAGAACAATTTGTCTTCTTTAACACTTTATATTATTTTACTGCCTGTACTATCTTTCAAATAGTCCTATGATCGCTTGAAACAAAGTAGACTTTAGATTCTGGCTAGTAAGATAAAGTATCTGGCATTTTGTAAGCATAAAGGTCTGACTGTATTTTTTAAAATTCAATTCGATAGCTAAATCTGCTTCTTAATCACCATCGGTCACTTAATACACTTAAATTCTTGTAGTAGAGACCAAATACTGGTTGAGGGTACATTCTGAGACAGGAGGAAGAAGAGCAGTCTGGAATCATTATCTTAATTATGTATTCTTTATCTTATTTCATTATTAGACCAACTTGCCATAAGGTTATTCTTGGAACTTCCTGACATTTTGATATTTTAAAAGAAATGTGCCCCAACAGGCTGCCTTGTATAATACCAGGGGTTTAATAACCATGAAGCTTAGCTTCTTTTCTTCTAGGTAGAAAAAGGTCCCAGAATTCTCTTTCAAAAGTGAATTTGAGGATGCTTACAATGTTATCAGGAAACAGGGGTAAAAAGTTCATAATAATATGAGCCCAGCTGATGAGGAATTATCTAACAATGGCCCAAGAAATGAAGTTCCCAAACCAGAATCAGTATGAAACTTCCTAATAATTGCTCTCCTGTATCACTAAAACTATCAGACTGCCCTCCACACCTTCAGATCCTGAACAAAGGCACACATTGAAATACCTGTCTGGGTGGACTGCATTTTTACAGGAAGAAAGAACAAAAATAAATATAAAAGAAACAGCTTTGTTCAAACATAAAAGTAATCAAAGGCTAACTTTTATTAATGAAGAAACAAGTGGAGAGGAGAAGGAAATTAGGGAGAAATAATTCACATTCCCTGCAATATATCTGCCCTGACTCGAACTTCCCATAATATTGAACCTGGGAAGCAAAAATGCTTCTCACATACTGAATTCAATGGTGCTGCTGCAAAAAAAAGTTGTTCTCAGCCTCAATGCAGTTCCGTGTAACCCCTGCTGGGCCAGGGTAAGCAAGTTCTCTCCTGTCATTCCAACAATGATTTTAGGGTTTCTCCAAGTCTAACCCCAATCCCTCAAACCATGGAATATTCCCTTATGTAAGAGACTAGAGAAAACCTCAAAATCCCAGAAGTCTATAAGGATCTAGAGGATGTGGAATCCATCACATTATACTTGCAAACAGACCACCGAGTTGCAAGCCAGAAAATCTGGGTTTTAATGGTAGCTTTACTCTGGGAGTTCTGTTTCTTTCCCTTAGTTCTCTCATTATTTTAACAGGCTAACTGGAACTAACCTTTAGGACTATATGAGTTGTGCAGTTACAAGACACAAAGAAGTAAAGAAACTAATGGACGAAACGATTAAGAGTACATGTAGTAACAATCTTGCTAGCAGCTGCTATAGGGGTTTAAGACTCCTCAACAACCAGCACCCAGAAAGCTGCCAACACAGGTTCTTTGATCTGCTTCACGAAGGAAAGTAACTTTAATGGGTTAACAATCTCAGTTTAATCAAACATACAAATATCATTCACAGTTCAGGGGGAAAAGATCAGTCCTCTGAACTTCAAGGCAACTACAATCAGAAATTACAAACATCAACAGACAGACCTTGTCTGATTCAAATCACAATACATAGTTACCAGTGCCAACATCTGGGTTGCAAAGCTGGGAGAGCAATTTGCAGCTTGCCCAGAGTCTCAACACTCTTTCCATGAGTGTGCCCCAAAAGTCAAATGCCAAGCTCTCTTCACTTATATCTACTTTGGAACCCTGAGAGCTCTGACCTCACCCAGGCTAGGTCTGGGAAAGTTCTCCATCCCCAGTATCACATCATATACAAATCAATGACTCCCAATTGTCTCAGTGCTGAGAAATACTCCAAGACAAAAAGATCCCACTTTATCTGCCCCATTCAAACAAAGGCCAGAATCCTTAAAGGCACTTAAGAGAAGGAACAGCAAAAAGTCCCACCTTAATTATTATTACAGTATGCAATTAAAATAAACAGCCAGCATGTATTTTTCAAAGTGGATTTATAAAAATTGTATCTGTTACAGTGCTCACAAATATTTTAAACTAAATAAACAAATATCAATACTTGAAAAAAATTCAGTCACATTGTTCTGCCTTAGAATTCTTATATACCCAAAGAATGAACAGGTCCATGGAAATTCTTTCCAATAATACCTACAGAGTTACCTCCTCACTTCCACCCAGCAAGCCCACTATAACTTTGAGACAATCTAGTTTCACTAAAGACAACTATAGAGAAAAAGTAATTATTAGGGATTGAAACTGCCAAGATGGTATGAAAGCACCATTAAACACTGAAGGCTTCAATTTTATTTAATAGATAGTAAAAAGAAGCCAAAAATACTTAAGGACTTGCTATACTACCTTCTCATTCTTCCCTTTCTTTGGCCTTTTTCTTGTCTATTTTTTCATTTCTCCCAGTAGAGTTCAGTGGGTAGTGCACTGTCGTGGCATACTCCCTAGCTTTGGGGTCTGAAGACCTGGTTTCAGATCTCAGCTCTGCCATTTAGGGTTGCTACAATTTTGTATGAGTCACTTCAACTCATGTCTTATCTATGAAATGAGGGGGATCAACTAGATGACCTAAAAGATCCCTTTTAACTCTTTATTGTGTTGGCCTACAATTTTTCCAATGGGGGAAAAATGGAAAGTAGCTACATTAGGTTATTGAGTGCTCTGACTCTTCCTCTAGGAGTGCCATATGGATAGTACTAATCCCTCTAAGTCCTACTCAACAGCTCTATGATGTCATGGATCCTAACATTACCCTAAGCAAGCACTAAGACCATTTGGCCTCCTTCTCATGGTTCCACACACATAGGAGGAAGTAGAGCATTGCCTTGAGAATATCAGACACGGGGTAGGCATCTTTACCTGAGATGTGAGTCCCAGATATTTACTTTAATGAGTACTTAAGAAGAAGCAGCATTTTATGGTGGAAAGCCTGCTGAGTTTGGAGTCAAACAACTGAGGTTCAAATCCTGACTCTAACACTTAATATATGTGTTATCTTGAGAAAATAACTTAAACTCTCTGGTTCTCAGTTTTCTCATCTGTAAAGCCAATTCAACAAACATTTATTAAGCACCTAGTATGTACCAGGGATGGTAGTGCTATAAAATGAGAAGATTGATTTAGATGGTGCAACAGCTATCCATTGCACTGGGCCTGGAGTCAGGAAGACTTGAGACGGGTACTACCTATGTGAATCTGGTGTGCAATTAAACTTAGTTAGGTTTGGATTTGTGCCTGCAATAAGACACACTCCCAATGGAATAATGCTTTTATTAAAAGACAGAGGGAGCATTTTCTTGCTGGGCTGCTCGCATGAGAGAGGGCTGGCTGGTCTCTCTCTGTGCAATCTGGATCCATCTTTCCTCCTGAAGCGATCCACCGAGTGTCTTGTCATCATGACTGAACAGATGACCGTTTGGGGTACCCTTAAGGGTGACTCAGATTGTCAAAGACCCCCCAGTTCCCTGACATGATCCTGTCAGCCTACCAAGATAAGACCATTATCATGTGGAAGCTTACCAGAGATGAGACAAACTATGGGATCCCACAGCATGCCCTCAGAGGTCACTCACATTTTATTAATGATGTGGTCATTTCCTCTGATAGCCAGTTTGCACTCTCAAGCTTCTAGGATGGCACACTAAGACTGTGGGATCTCACAACTGGCACTACCACCAGGTGCTTTGTTGATCACACCAAGGATGCGCTGAGTGTAGCCTTCTCTTCTGACAGCCACCAGATTGTCTCTGGTTCCCGGGATAAGACTATCAAGCTGTGGAACACCCTGGGGGTCTGTAAATACACTGTGAAGGATAAGAGCCACTCAGAGTGGGTGACTTGTGTCCATCATTATCTCCTATGGCTGGGACAAGCTGATCAAGGTCTGGAACTTGGCCAACTGCAAACTGAAGACAAACCGCATTGGCCACACAGGCCACCTAAACACATTTTATTTTAAAACACATTTTATTATAAAAACAATTTATCTTGATGGCTCTGTCTGTGCCTCTGGAGACAAGGATGGTCAGGCCATGCTGTGAGACCTCAATGAAGGTAAGCACCTCTATACTCTGGATGGTGGTGACATAATCAATGCCCTGTGCTTCAGCACCAATCACTACTGGTTCCGTGCTGCCACTGGGCCCAGCCTCAAGATCTGGGACCTAGAGGGCAAAATCATTGTGAATGAGCTTAAGCAAGAAGTTACCAGCAGCAGCAGCAAGGCCAAGCCTCCCTAGTGCACCTCCTTAGGCTGGTCTGCTGATGGTCAGACTCTCTTTGCTGGATACACAGATAGCTTGGTACAAGTGTGGCAAGTGACCATTGGCACTCAGTAAAGGGGTCAACCATAACTCAGATTTTGAAATAAAGATCTTAATTTCTGCCTTTTGAAAAAAAAGACAGAGGGAATACTATATTGGATCTACAACAACCACTGACAATTTTTAATAACACAGCTAATCACAGCAAAAGTTACAAAGACACAGAAAGCAATAGATACATCACTGAATTTTGGGGAAAGCACCAACTCCTGATTCTTCAAAGCTGAGGAATCCCAAGGTACAGCTTATCAGGGTCCCGAACAGGAGAGTCCCAGGCAGAGCGTCCTCTCCATGGGTGAGATTCCAACACGACTAATCCACATGGAAACTTAAATAAGGCCTTGAACAAAGAAAGCTTACTACCAACTACTCCGGATGTCCCCACTGGGAGGGGAGCCACTCCATGAGATGTCATCCTTAGGGGCTGGCTAGGCTCCTAGAATGGCAGTTTCTCCAAATATTTAACCTCAAGAATGTTAATTATCCTTTGTTCAAGGCTTATCATGTCTCCAAGCAGGAGAGTCTAAGGTTTATCATTCTTTGCTCTAGGCCTATCATATCTCCAAGCAGGAGAGTCCAAAGGGATGTGCAGGGCCTGGACTATAATATGGAGGCTCTTATATATATACATATATATATATGTATGTATGTATATATGTATAATAATTTATCATTCACCTGGACAAGTCACTTAACCCTGTTTGCCTCAGTTTTCTCATCTGTAAAATGAGGAGAAGGAAATGGCAAACCACTCCAGTATCTTTGCTCAAAAAAAAACACAAAACACAAATGGGTTCACAAAGAGTCAAATACAACTGAAACAATTGAACAACAAGCTTTTTATCTATGATTCTACAGCTCAGTAGTGTTAAATAGAAACAGGGGTCATTAATCTATAAATAAAGATCTCTGTTTCCTGCATATTGACTTACTTTTAAAATGTAACATAATTTGTTTTATTCTGTTTTCAGCGCTTTTGTTAAATATTTCTCACTTACTTTTTAATCTGGTTCTGCCACAGTCACTGGGAAGCATGTTACAACTCTGCTACAATTGACTCCTTAAGAGAAGAGGTTTTAAAGAAAACTAAAGAGAAAAAAAACATTTTAACAAGTGTTTTCCTCTAACCTAGGAGAGAGGGGAGTAGTGAAGTCCCTGTAACTGAAGTATCTGAATAACAGTGAAACAGAGAGAGAAGACGACACAATGCAGCTTAGCAGAAAAAAATGCTGAATGTGGAGATGGCAGACTTGGGTTTGAATTCCATAACTATTTATCAGTTGTGTGATATTGAGTATATTACTTAATCTCTCTATTCCTTGGTTTCTTCATCTGTAAAATAGAGAAATTTCACTAAAATATCTATAAGATCCCTTCTAGCTCTTAATAGATGATACTTTATAAACTCTGTAAAAGTCATACCAGCCTCATTACTAAACATTGCACATGATGGATAGGCTACTTTGGGAATTTTCAATTCATTCAGAGAGAGAGACAGACAGACAGAAACAGAGACAGAGAGAGACAGACACAGAGAGACAGAAGAGAGAGAGAGAGAGAGAGA
>CM053622.1:225480025-225515259 GCA_028646595.1 Phalanger gymnotis | reverse complement strand
AAAAAAAAGAGTGCTTTGGCAAATACCCTCTACTCCATCTGCAGCACATCTTACTGCTGGAGCACTTCCTTTCTGCTGATTTTTATTTCCATGTTTCTAAGGTCCCTAACAAAGCACTACTCATACATGAGTTATACTCTATGTTACCTGAGTTATATGTTGGGTCCCCTTTTCCTTTTCCCCCATCCCCTTTTCTCTATTGCTTACAATAAAGTTTTGCATTGAACTGACTCTCATTATTTTACATGTATTTTCAGCACCCAACTCATTAGTGGGTTGTTTTCCCAATGTTTCTGGCTGGCCCACAGACCTTTCTTTATGATCTGGGTGCCCAGACAAGGACTTAACCTATTCATAACTGCATATTCACTGCAGAAACAGGATACTATGATCCCTGTTGTGGAAAGCAAAAGTCAGTAGAGGAACCCTCCATCCTTCTAGGAGGCTCTTATGCCAAAGGACTGTCCCAAAACAAGATCACACTTCTTTAGGGATCTAAAGTTTATAGCTTGTTTTTCTCAGACTGGTCCTGCAAAGTAGGCAGCGAAAGTGTAACGATGTCTCCATTTTATTTATGAGGAAATTTAGGGTCAGAGGTACCATTACTCATCCTGGTCACATAGATAGTAAATGGCTGTATTGGATTATTAGGGAGAAACAGGGGAGAAAAGAAAGGAATTGTTCAGAGTTTTCTGGTAAAGGCAACAATAGCTTGACTGTAATCATAAATGCAATTGGAAAACCTGATCTGCACATTCTGTCCTTAAGGTGGCAGCCTAGTCCACATTTTACATGAGCCTTATAACAAATAAAAGAAATCTTCCCAAACCCAAATAAGCTTAATTTCTTGGCTCACCCTCCTCCAAGGAAGATAATCAGGAAGAGTAAAGGCAATGCTAGCATCAGTTGTTACTCACACTGAACAAGTAGCTATTTTTACAATATGACATTGACATTGCCCCCAGTCCTAGAACAAAGAATAAATCTGTAGAATGCCAACAAGCCATAGAAGGGTTTCTTGAAGTTGCAAAAATACTAGAATTATAGAAAATAATAGGATTAGAAGTCTTTGAGGCAGATTCTCAGATGTTTTTCAAATCCCAAGGCCTTGGCCTATGGGTTTTATTTTACCTCTTGGAGTTTAACATTCATGTGGTATCAGGATATTAGGTTAATATTTGAAAATACAAGTCAAATGAAAATCAGGAAATAAAAAGGGAATCCTTCAAGGCACATCTCTGCCATATGCTACCTGTGTGTGATCATGGGCAAATATCTCTCTGACCCTGTTTCTCCATCCATAAAAGTTTCCCCATTTTTAAAATGGAAACATAATAATTCTCACTGCCTAACTCACAGAACCATTCTGAAGAAAGCAGTCAGTGAACTTTAAAGTCCTATAGAAGTGAGAGTTATTATTAGCATTTTTTAGATACATACAATCTGTGGCTTAATGGATTGAGGGCCAGCCTCAGACTCCGGAAGGCTTGGGTTCACAAGCCCAAGCAGCTTGCTATCTAAGTGGTCTTAAGTCTCTTGTGTTAGCTATCTGCTCTCAGTCTTAGTTTCTTCCTCCATAAAAAGGGATAACAGTAGCACCTATCCCACGGAGTCGTTGTGAAGACTAGTGAGATAACATATGTAAAGCATTTTGTAAGTCCACTTAAAATGCTAAAATCATTATTAATGCAGGTATTTGTAAATAATACCGTTTTCTCTGATGCTCATGGGAAAATGAAACTTTTCACTGAGAAAATGATAATCACATTTAGCTCAGGGCCCATCCTCTCCATTCAACCATCCCTGATCCTTCCAATCAGAAGTGAACTCTCACTCCTGAGATTTTTCATTGGCCTTTGTAACAATAACCACAACAACACACATTTGTACATTGTACTCAGAGTACACTGAGATTTCTAAAGCATTTTCTAAACAATTCTTTGAGGAAAGTATTGCATTTTATTATCTCCATTTCGCAAGTGAAGAAATTAAATCTCATAGAGGATAAGTAGCCAACTGGTCATGACAAAGCTAGAAGTATGCAGAACTAGAATTCATGTCTAGGTCTTCTCCTTCCGGTTCCAGTGTTCTTTTCAGTACAAATCACTACTTCACATGTATCTCTCTATCTACATATACATGTATATGTACATATGTATATTCATATATGGATATATTACATTTTCTAATATATATCATCATTTTCTGCACCCTATCCCCTCTAGCTACATAATGAGCAGAAGGAGCAGGGTCTGTCTGAATCATCTTAGTATCTTGTGTATTACAATGAAATGAGTGGAGTTAAGTTTAACTGACCTGAATTAAATCACATTGAATTTGATTGAATAGTACAGGTGTGGAAAGAAGGCTAACTAACAATTCCAAAGTCAGCTCAAATCAATATGAAAGATGGAGCCCAGGAATTAATAGATTTCTCTAAGCCAAATAGTTAAAAATGGGAATGTATGGGATATTCAGGGCTGACTGACACCTCTAGTGTAAGGGCTTGTGTAGGAGCAAGCACCCTAGCACACCCAGGATGGACTGCTAACACAGATTTTTGATCTACTTTTAAAGGAAAAACAGCTTTTAAAGGGGACAACAATCTTCTTTATTTACATTCACTAGTTCAGGGGAAAAGTCAGCCCCTTGAATATCAGAGAAAACACAAGCAGAGAAATCAGCACAAAGACCAACAGACAGGGCTCCGACCACCTGATCAAAGAAATAGTGCTATACACTTTACATATATCACTAGATGGAGAGAGCCTTTACATCTGAGCAGTAAAAGGGAGCTCTGAGCATATAGCTACTCAGAGTCCCAAACAGTAAATCAAAAGTTCGTTGTCGTAAGTGAACGTGAACCCCCAAAGCAAAATACCAATTCAGAGTGCGTGTGTATATACATATATATATGCATACATATATATACATATATATATGCATGTATACATATATATATGTACTTCTCAGAGCTTGAAGGCATCACAACCCTTGTGACTCAGTGCCTAATCAACTTAGTACCAAAAGATGTGAAAGCCTTGCTACAAGCAAGCCTTCCCTAAACAAGCTTCGCTTAATGGGCTCCACATTAATGCGCTGGAAAGATCTTCCTATTCCATTAACATTACAGCTTGCTGAGCCCTTTTCAGGGTTGCTCATCCACTTTTGGTGTCTACCAGGTGCCCAGCTCTCACTTTTGGCTCCAAGAGGCTATATCATGTGCAGTGGCCATACCCCAGTGTTGCAACAATTTGGCTAGCAGCTGTTGTGGGGGGTGAAAAAATCAATACAGGCCCAACAACAAGAACACTGCCAGCACAGATTCTTTCAATCTGCTTTACTAAGGAAAGTAACTTTAGGGAGTTAACAATCTTATTTCAATCCAACATACAAACATCATTCACTTAGTTCAGGGGAAAAAGCTAGCACCCTAAACTTCATAGCAAATACAAATTACAAACATACATTATAAACAGGCCAAATACAGTTCATAGTTACCAAGAAACCATCAACATCTGGGTGAGCCAGGAAGTTCTTAGAGCAGCTGCCCAGAGTTCCACACCTCCAGGAGTGAGAGCTTCCTGCATATAGCTCTGTTCTCTCTTTTTATGCAGTCTTTGGACGTCATCAAATGTCATCTGAGTGACCAGAACTTAGGTGCATGCTATTGGCTCTGGTCTTAGCAACTCCCCTCAGGACCCTGAGGACTTCAGGCCGACATAGGCTTAGCACCTAGTAAATAGGGGTTTGGGCCTGGGGCTTTGCACCTAGTAAGGCTCAATCAAAGACATTTAATTTATCATTCTAAAACAGTAAAAAAAATTCCCAACTTAATTGATATTACTCCCAGTAATCCTTCTTGGCAAATGGGCTAAACCAGGATGAGCATAACTGATAGGCCTCAAGCTCATTGGCGAATTAGGGGGATGTCTACCCCAAGCGGGTGCAAACTTCCCCCAGTGGTGAATGTGATCAACTTGTTCCAATGGCCATGAAGACAGCTGAAGCAAATGCTGTGGAGCTTGTAGAGTTTGGTCAGACATGGAAGATGGCAAGGTCATCCACTGCATCCTGAGCCATCACCAGTGATCTTGACTTTTGTCTCACCACTGGATTCCAGTGATTCTGGAAGAGAGTGAGGCTAATGACTGTGTAACTCGGCCTCACTTAAATTCAATTCTCATGCAAGTCAGGACATCACTCAGTGATGTCAATAGTCCTCTTCAAAAACAAAGGACAAACAACAACAGTTAAAGGCTAGAATGAAGACAAGGGTAAGATGTCAGCACACAATATAGAAAAAAAAATGCCTTATAATTACAAAAAGAATGGACCACAACAAAGAGGCATGGGCAGGGGAATGTTGGAACCAACTCCAACCTGCTCTCTTGTTAAGTTCAGTACGTGCATTTATACTATAGCAAATGCTATAAATCTATATATGAACGCTATGTTTGTGCCCATTCCTTCCACTGATGCTATGTATATTGCCCGGTAGCGGGGGGTGAGGAGAGAAATACATCCAGATTCGTGAAGCTGGTATTTAGTCACTGTTTTTTTATTCTATGACATTTGGGTAAATGTTGTTTTGAGCTAATTGTGTCTGTGGGCTGAAAGCTAAATGCAAACTCATAGATAGAAGCTTATGAGCTATAGTTTTAGGTGTATGGCCTCTGAATTTCTTGAATTCAGGCTAGCAACCCCAGAGGACCCAACTACATGTCAGAGTGGAAAGGGTAACCCAAGAGCATAAGCTATATTTAATACGTTTAACAAAGTTTCTGTCTGCGTGATAAGGTCAGCACTGAGTCAATAGCCTTTTAAAACATGTACCAAACTATCTGAGTGATCCCAATTCCAATGTTTAAAGATAAAGTAGGAAATTGAGGAAATGAGTAACACTATATTAGTACTACAAATCTGAACTTCTCCCTAGACAAGCAAGCATCGATTATTATCCTCATGGGAAAATGCTGAAGAGCATGTAAAAAGACGTCATAGGGAGCAAATAAATGTTATAACAAGAACTACTATTTATAAAATACTTTACATTTACTAGTTCTTTTGATCCTCAAAACAACCCAATAATTTAGAAACTATAAGCATAATTATCCCTAACTTATAGTTCAGCAAATTGAGGCTCAGATAATTACTTGCAGAGAGTCACCTGGCTAGTTAAGTATCAGAGGCAGAATTTGAACCCAGCTCTTTTCTAGTTTCAGATCCCTCACTCTTCCCATACTCCATAGTCTTACTAATTCCAAGAATTTATTTGTATTTCTCTTTGAAACTATATAATCTTTTCAATAACAGTTTATAACCATGCATAGGATTTAGAGAAGGCTGAGTCTCAGAAATCTTCAAGACCAATCTATTCATTTTACAGATGAAGAAACTGAAGCCCAGAGAAGCTAAGTGAGTCATCCCAGGTCACACAGGTGAATAGAAAAATGCAATTGCTGTGCTGGAAAAGAAATATGATTGGAAAGCTTAAAAGTCTTTTCTTATTATTTCAAGCTATTTTTAAAGGTTCAAGATAGCTCCATGTGACTGCGTGACTTACAAAGCTCAGAAATCAATATCAGAAAACAAATTTGAGTTTCATATATTTTTCCTGTCCTCTAGAGGAAAAATCTAATAAAATATGATCTAACCCATCTTACTGTGTGATAGTAGTTAAAGGTGAAGTGATAGATTCCCAAACTTCATCTTGAAGTCACATGCCCAAGCTGTTTCACAAGCTACCCTTTTCTATATCACTCATTCGTTGGACAAATACTTAAGCATGTACAAGCAGAAAAGCAGGGGTTAAGTACTGTGGGTTATACAAAGAAGGTGGAGTCCTACCTCCTATAGCTCAAAGAGCTTATAATCTTGGAGTGAAGATGCCTTCACATGACATACTTGTCACATACACCCCAACTACTGGAACCCTTCTAAATTTCTTCTTCACAAATCCAAACTGTTTGACTTCAAATTAAGTGACACCACAAAATAGTGCTGAGAATTTCTAATTTGCTTAAAATAGAAAAGCAGGGGAAAATAATGAAAACACATTAATAGTAAAGACTCAATGACAGTGGTCCAAGGCAAACCACCAAACCTCTGCTCAGCTCCAATCCCAAGGCACAATCTAGAGCAGGCCTGCACAATCTATGTCCCACCGGTCACTTGCAGCACACTAATGGATTTCAGGTGACCTGCAAAATTTTTCAAGTATCACTTCAAGTATCACTAGGAGACCTGAATCCATCCCTCCTTCTCACTCTGCAGATGCCATGAGTTCTACCCAAGGTAGGCAATGCTCATCTGCAATAAGTCCAGAGTTTGTCCTTACTGAGAATGAGGACAAAAGATATATCCAGAAAGTGTTGTTAACATTCTTCTGCTTCCTTCTCCCTCCACCCCTGCATTCTCCTGTTCCCACTAATAAGTTCTTCCTGGGATGTCCATTTTGAGGAAGGTCCCAGACTAGCTATCCTTCATTCCCTGGACCTTACCACCATGCAAGGTGGGCACATCCCCTCCTACCTCACCACCCAAGTCATGTTCATTCTCTTTCATGTGGTGTTTTCCATTAGGATGTAAGGTCGTTTAGGAAGAGAACAGTCTTTCAGTTTGCTTACATTTGTATCCCCAGCATTTAGCACAGTACCTGACAAATAGTAAGCTTTAAATACAGGTTTGTTGACTTGTCACTTATTAACTATCAAAAGGCTGGAATAACAATGGGAGGAGACTGGAAAGCCACATCCTCATAGAAAGAAAGCTTCATCAAGGGAGGCACTGCTTGAGCCTTGCCGGGAACCAGGAGCTAATCAAGTCCACGTTTTGCCCCTTTTCCTCACCTTGGTAACCCTGGTAGTTAACTGCTTCTATCCTCTGCCTAAAATATGAAAATCCTTGAATGCCAGCATAAAGAAGTTTCGAGAATATCTGGTAGGCAATAGAGAGCTATTAATAGTTTGTGATCATTAGAATTATTAATTGGAATGATGGGAAGGAAAAATTAATTATCCTGTGAGATAGAATAGGTTGAAGGGAGGTGAGACTGGAACTAGTGGGGTCAGTTAGAATACTGTTATAATGGTTCAGGTGAGAGTTAATGAAGGTCTGTACTGTGGTAGTGGCAATAGGAGAGGAAGATGAGGGATGGCTGCAAGAGACGTTTTGGAGGTGGATTTGTGAGATTGGATGAGGGGAGAGGAAAAAACTGATTCTAAATTTTCCAGCAAAGGTCCTTGGGATAATGATGTTTAGTGCATCAGGGGCAGCATCTGCTACTGAATTTAGAGTCAGAATGCCTAGGTTCAAGGGCAGCTAGGTGGCACAGTGGATAGAGTGCCAGGCCTGTAGTCAGAAAGGACCTGAGTTCAAATCTGAACTCAGACACTTACTAGCTGTGTGATTCTGGGCAAGTCACTTAACCTTGTTCACCTCAGTTTCTTCATCTGTAAAATGAGCTGGAGAAGAAAATGGCAAATCGCCCAGTATCTTTGCCAAGAGAACACCAAACGGGGTCATGAGGAGTCAGACATGACTGAAACAACTGAACAATAACCACCTAAGTTCAAAACCTTGCTTTGCTACATTCTGTGTAACTCTGAACAAGTTACTTAACTTCTTAGGGCATATCTAGTGATAGACTAAATGATTTCTAAAGTCTTCTTCAGCATGAAATCCTATGTGATGAGTGATGTGAAGTCAGAAAGTTGGAAGTCAAAAAGAGTAGCTGGTTTCATGGACATCGTTAATTAAGTATAAGACTGAGGACAAGGGTAAAGGGTTCATACAATCCCCATTTATACCTCACCCAGGCAAAATATTTCTGGGGTGGGGTATTTTTTGACAAGTAATCAGCACCCCCAGGGCTAAACCAGATCAATAGCCTTACCAGAAATAGAGCTCTCACTTGCAGGAATAAACATTGAAAAAAAAAATGAACCTTTCTGCTAATATGACCTGGTTCCCTCAAGGCCTATGATAATAATTGCATATATTTCACTAACACTTTTAAGATTTTTGGAGTTATCTCCATCAACAAACCTGTGCAACTGACTCAACAATAGTTATAAATCACAGAGGAGAAGGGAAGGGAATAAACATTTACATAGTGACTATTTTGTGGTAGGATTTTATAAAATCTCATTTAATCATAGATTAAATACAGAAAAGTATATTAGAGGTCATTTAATTCCCTCCATTTATTTTGCAGAAGCTTAATCTGGTGAGTTTAACTTGTCCAAGGTCATGCAGGACTATAATGATTCAGAATTTGAACTCAGACCTGGTGCTATGAGGTCAGAACCCAAAAATCAGCACTTTTTTTACTATACCATTTTGAGTATTAGCCAATAATTTACCCTTTCCCTAAGAATGCCCAAGAAGAATTCTAAGATGAAAGAATACTAATCCTTTTGATACAATTGTCATCTAGTCCTCTTGATGGTCATCACTTCTACCGTGGCTAGTAGAAAATTTATTTTTTTTCCAAGTAGCTACAGCTAGTCTTTGTCCCACTGAGATCCCCTAAGATATATGGTATGAAGATGCTTCATTGAATTTGTGATACTATCGATGGAATTACTCTTTATAGGGTACAGGTTGCAATTCTTTATCCTTCCAATTCAGTTTTTCCTATAAATCCTCTGTAGAAAATCTAACTGATGCCCTAATGACCTGTCTCTAGGTCTTTTAACATTCCAACTATTACCACCACAAAGAGAGTTGCTATAAACATTTTAGAACATACAGGTTCTTTTGCTTGTTCCCTAATCATCTTTGGAAATAGAGTTATTAATGATATTGCTGGCTCAAAAGGTATAGGCAATTTAATAACTCATTCCCTACTCTGATTCCATTTTTTTTCTCTCTTACTGCTATTGCTAGGATTTCCAATACAATATTGAATCGATTGGGGAATGGCTGAACAAGTTGTGGTATATTATTGTGATTGAATACTACTGTGCTATAAGAAATGATGAGTTAATGATCTTAGAAAAATGTGGAAAGGCTTGCATGAAATAATGAACAGTTGAAATAAGCAGAACCAAGAAAACACTGTCTACAGTAATGGCAATGTTGTTTTAAGAATGACTTTGAGCAAATAAATAATTTTGACTACTCTAAATATCCAAATTAACTATAAAGGACATATGCAGACACTATCTGCATCCAGAGAAAGAACCAATAAATAGAAGTATGTATAGAACATACAAACATACACACACACCTATTTTTGTCTAGTTGTAGCCATCTCTAGGGTGAGAGTGGGACAGGGAGGGAAGAAAAAAGAAATTTACATGATAACTTTATTATATATTTAAAAGAAATAACAAGTTGTACATAACAGATTTGCAGTTTCATGTGCAATTATCTTTTTTATTATACTATGTTATAGAAATGCTTGTTTTATTCCATAAGTTAAAAATAAATAAATTGTGCTAAAAAAAAAACCCATTACACCTATTAAATATGTGAAGTCATTATTGTGGTCATAATATATGTTTATATATATGCATAAATATATATGCTGTGTTATACAATATGAAACTTAAGTTTTAGTTTAATGGTATGTTATATAGGTTATATGTATTTTTAACAATATTATAAGTATTCTGTTAATTGGAATTACTTATGCGTACTGCATGCCACAATGTACTATATACAATACAGTTGGAATGATTACCTGTAAATATATTTGTGTGTAGATACACATGTATATTTCTGATGTTTATCATTATATAAATTGCAAATATTTACAAAACTCCATATAATTTGTTGCAACTGATATTTTTCATTCTGTGGGGAGAACATAAAAAGAAATTAAGGTGCGATATGTTGCTGGAGGTGTTACAGAGGTTAACAGTCATATAGTGTTTTCTAGTCAGAACAGAGAAGTTCTTGATGAGTCGAGGTTAAAACAGTTTGCTTTCCATGGTATTACTCAGTTCCTTTCATTTAAATCAGTGGATGGAATCCCTCCTTCCCTATAGAGGGCAATAATCAGAGCTGTTTCTACCAAAGGCTCACCTACTTGGCCCAAAATCATAGCCCCTAAAAAAGTTTATTTCTGAACTACAATCTCTTATTTAGAAAAAGAAGAAGTAGATTTCCTTAGTAGCACTGGCTTTGAATTTTGTCTCACAAGTAATCCCAAGAGCATGGGACTTGGTCTTTCTATAGAAAAAGGAGAATTTCTTTAGCAGTGTGACTCTTGGCAAGAGAATGTCAAGAACATGGACCTGGCTCTAAGCTGAGCAGTAACAAGTGAAAGAAGCAGTAATATAGCTTCACAGAACTTTACTATGCAGCCTTCTTATTAAAATCAATTAGAACTTCATAAGAGTGCATAGTGAAGCTTTTAGGGGCATAAGCTAGTACGTTTCTTAGAGTGAGAGGAATTATTTTTACAAAAGTAAATTATTATTTTTCATATCAGTGCAATTGCCTTTATTATTATTAATAGAGTAATTCCGTTCTCATCTGTCATGACTTTTACTACTATCCAGAGTATCCTCATTTGCCAAAAGAATGAGCTATGTGATTTTAACATACCTTTCCATGTTACTATTTAACATTCACAAATAGATTTCTTCCAGAATTCTTCACCTTCAGTTGCACAAAATATTCCTCCTACGCTCCTGAATATAAGTAATTTGACAGTAAAACATCACTCACTCATGATTGTGTTCATTTGCCTAATTATTGTGGTCATATGTTTTGTGCCTTAATCTGAAACCCAGAAACAACTTTCTATATGATCTACATAAATTCAAAAGATATTTGTTCCTATTGTCAAAAGCCATAGCATAGTAGAACTTCCAGGACTCAGAGAAAAAGATGAGGCATTTTTCAGAAAACCAGTCCCCTACCCCCTTGCTGTTTAATAATGGGCAGACCTAGCTTACTGGAGATAGAAATGTCAAACTACTGTAGTATCTTTGTCAAGAAAATCCAGTGCACAGTATGGTCAGACACAACTGAACAACCAAACAACATGAAAAGACTTAGCTTGCTTCACATAAATAATTCACAGACATGGATATTCTCCATGGCTTAATATTTTCAATTCATGCTTCAGACAACTTCAACTCTACTTACAGATAAGTCTAACGAAAACTGCCACAGAATGGTGAGTCACGATTTTAAGTTCTATTCTTGCTGTTGGCAAATCAACCACAAGGTAATGTAGTGGAAAGAGTATTAGATTAGAAGTCAGAAAACCTGATGTCTATGTCTGACCACTTGTACAGACCAACTTACCTGTCTTCTTCTTAACTGTAAAATGAGGGGGTCAGAATAGATGGCTTCTGAGACCTCTCCCTTCCTGCTTTGTGACTCTGCCTTCCTTGGCGTTAGTTTCCCTATCTAGAAAATAGGAACCAGAATACATAGTTGTTTTGCCTACTCTGGTATGGTGTACTGGACAGTAGTCACTGAACATTCTGAGCCTTTCTTCTTCATTAATTTCAGACAAAGTAAACCATTATCCATAGTTATCAGTAATAGATGATATGTGCATTAGGTGGTTTTCTAGTGAGGTTAAAAATAAGCAAGATGCTCTAATTTTTAGCTACTTGAACTATGAATAGGGAGGGTAAGTTAACTGGAGAGTGGAAATAGTTGTGTTAGTAATTCAGTCTTTGGAGGCAGAGCCAAGATGGCAGAGTAAAGGCAGGGACTCACCTAAGCTCTCCCCCAAACTCCTCCAAATACCTTTTAAAAATGACTCTTCTGATAACCTTCTCTTCCTCGCCGCCCCACCATGCTTTTGGCTTACCTACCAGGTCTACATTTTCCTTAATAGTTCAAATAAATGAATGAAAGGAAAGCGTATATGTTTAAAGAGGAAACCATTATTACTGAGGTGGCACTGAGGAAGTCAAAAGTATGTCCAGGTGAATGCCAAAGCAATATACATAAAAGATTCCCCATTCTCCAGAAAGCTCATTACACATAGCTGTTGATTTTTATTTTAAGTTGAGTACTTCCATGATGGAATATCACAGTTTGTGCACTTCTAAAATGGGCCCACAAATACATATAGTATAAACCTGTCATAAACAAATTAAAACAAAAAGAGATACCTTAAGTCTCAATAGCATTAATATTTAACAGTATTGATAAGACAAGGATAATAAGAACTACAAGTAGTTAATACTTATGCAATAACAAAATACAAGGTCTAAGTCAATTCTTGCTTCTGTAAGGATGCCTACCTGAATTTTTATTTCTCATATAACTCCACATGATAAGGATGAGGCTAGATTGATATCATAACAATAGCTAACATTTATATGACACTGTAGCTTATTTCACCCTCACAACAACCCTGTGAGGTAGGTAATGCAGATATTACTATCCCCATTTTGCAGTTGAGGAAACTGAGGCTCAGAGATTAAATGGGTTACCCATAGTCATACAACTTGCAAACTATACGAAAATATTCAAACCCAGATATTCCTGACTTTAAGTTCAACACTTTAACCACTATGCCAAGTGGCATCCATGCATATAATGGAGTTGGTTACCACGAAAAGAGATAACCTGGCCTTCTCTATGGCTCAATGTAGGGCAATATCCCTCGTGTGCAATTTCAGTAGCTCACAGAATCATCTTAACAAGTCTTGGTGAATCAGAGATACCAAATTCTTCCATTGCATCTTTACTCATGTAGTCATGGCTTGGATCTATGCCTCTGTGTGGTCGAATGTATGATAGATGGCTGTACCACTTAGAATACTATGCTAATAGTTCTTGCTACAATTCATTCTGATTTTCACTGCAATCTAGCACAGTGCCTAGCATGTAGTAAACACTAAAAATTCTTGTGACTTTACTTCACTTAGAGGTGCACTGATAGGGGTGCAAATGGGTACATGAAAAAGATCAGTTTGGGTAAGCTTCATTAACTAGATTTGACCCTTAATGTTTTGTGCTATATAATGTGTATATGGCACAGCATGAATGAGATTTCAAGTAATGAAAACTGCTGAACTGGGTAATTCCAGTCCCTCGGTGGTATTTTGAATCTAAATTTTCTAAGCTGTCTAATTTCTTTGTCAAGTTTCCATTTTGATATACTAGAACCTCTGACCAACAAATTAATTAGATATCAGTTAATTGTGGGGGCCAGAGGAGGAAAAATTCCTTTTTATTAATTATACAAAAATGGAAAAAATTCTAGGGCACTTGAAAGATATTTATGTGTTCCTTTGAACCCTTTTGAGTTCTCTCTCTCTCTCTCTCTCTCTCTCTCTCTCTCTCTCTCTCTCTCTCTCCTTCCCTCCCTTACCCCTTCCCCCTTTCCCCTTCCCCTTTCTCTAGTCTCCCTCCTAATAAAGTAACTATTTCTGAAATAAAATTCAGGAAGAGACTCTCTATTGGCTCCAAGTTGACTGGAGGTGAGTTGAAATGAAGAATTGATTGTGGAGATATTTCGTTAAAAGATGTCATTACTAACGCACTTGGGCACTCAGGCTATTTTAGATCCAGTGTCCAGGAGTACAGAATGACAAAAGGTGGGCAGTGAAATTCAGTCAATGTGCTCTTGCATCGAGAAATCTTTCTACAGCAGGTGGCTCCAAAGCCATAGATCTGAATGTGCTTGCGTGGAATTCTTTCTTTTTCTTTTTCTTTTTCCCCCATTTGAGTCCTTCTACGAATCCAGAAATAAGCTGGCTGGAAAGCAGTAGATCTAAAACCTTGGTTTCTGACATCAAATAGTCAAGCTGCTCTCAATGTAGTTCGAGGAGAGGGCAAGAGTCAGGAAAGATTCAAACATTCAGAAAGGAAATGTTGTAGCTGAGGACCTCCTCTGTCTAGAAAACATTGATTTTACTCCTCTGTTACACTGAGTTTATCCCAGGTAGGCCCAGGGCTTGATCTGCCTGCGCTGTGCTTCCCCTTTCCTTCCTCCCCCTCTATTGACTCGAGGAAACCGGAGCTTCACTGAACACGGTTCAAAGAGGAAAACTTTTCCATCTAAGACAATGAAAGCTGCCTTATCAAAATCATTGATCTTCCCCTGGACCCAGAACCCTCTCGGAAATTTAAGTTAACGGCTCATTGCTAGGTCTGTCCCCACCTCTCTTTCTCCCTCCTTCCCTTTGACCACCTGCCCTATCAAATAAACGAGATGCAGTCATTTTCTTGAGAAGGGGTTCAGAAAGGGGAGCCAGAAGCTGCGTTACTCCTTAAAGCCATTTCCTTCTTTCAAGAGCGTCCTGAATGAGATTTTTATGGTCAGTGTCTGCCAGTGACAGGGCACTTCCTAGCGCACTTTTCTGACCGTCTGGCATGCGATAGAGGGAAGTCTTATTGTTCCACCCAATCTAAGTGCGGACAAAGTAACCAAGAGAAAATGTTTGTCCCCACTCTGATCCCAAAACACAGTGAGAAGAAAAACGGAGAAAGATGAAAACAGGCCAGTGACGGGAACAACTGGCACGCTTCACCTCAGGTTAGGTTCAAGGAAAACAAGACACTTAACAGGAAACATCTGAGTAAAATAGCATAGAGCACAGAAAAGGGTGGGGTGGATGGGCGGGGAGGTGCTCGATTTAGCTTTTTTCCTGTATTTTTCTTTACGAGGTCCAAATCTCTCCCCAAAACTATTTTGTTTAACTTCAGTTTGACGTTAAAGGTTTGGATAAAGATATTGAGAAAAATCTCTTAGCTCCCTCCCCTCTCAAAAAAAAGTGCAAGGAAAATGGAAAATGTTTTCAGGCTCGCACGACCTGAAAAAAAAAAAAAAAAAACTTGAGGGAAAGGCTTTGACCAAGCTACCACACCTTCCCTCTATGAAGGCCATAATAATTCAAACTGTCAATTCCCCCTCTGAGAGACCAGAGATTAGAGGACCAACTTGGAGGACGGAGTGCGTGGGAGAGAAATGAAAGAGAAGATTCCCAGAGGAACCTCAAACTTCAGGGAGAGGCCCGACACTCCACCAGTTTACGGAAACTTCTCCGAAAGTTGTCATCGAGAAAAGCATAGAGGAAAGGGTTGAGGCAGCTATTAGCATAGCTCAGGCTCGTGATGAAGTAGGAGACTCCGATGATGGCTGGAGTTTGCGGAATATCTGTGGTGAGGGCGACCACGGTGCTAAGGTGATAAGGCGTCCAGCAGAGGAGGCACACAGCCAGGATGACCAGGACCATGAGGGTCACCCGCTTCTTGGCCCGATCCAGGACTTTAGCATGGCTGTCCAGCTTCATGGCCCGCAACCGACACAGCATGATGGTGTAGAGGATGCAGATGGTGGACACGGGGATGGCGAAACCCAGGATGAGTGTGTAGATGCGGCTCACTTTCCACCAAAAGCTTTCTGGCTGGGGAAACACCAGGACGCACTGGAGGCGACCCTCCTCCTCGTAAAGGTGGGCGAAGATTGGGAAGGGCAGGACAATAAGAGTGACCAGGAACCAGACTGACAAACTGACTACCTTGGCCGCCCGGTAGGTGCGGTAGGCCATCTTGCGGGACTCAACAGTGGCCAACACCACCAGGTAACGGTCGATGCTCATGACTGTGAGGAAATATAGGCTGGAGAAGATATTGTACTGATCGATGGAGATAATGAGTTTACCCATCAGCTCCCCGAAGGGCCACTGCAGGAGAAGGTAGTCAGCAATATTGATAGGCAGTACCAGCGTGAAGAGCTCATCCGCAATCGCTAGGTTCAGAATGAACAGATTGGTGACAGTCTTCATCCTGGGCGCCCGGAGCAGGACGTAGAGCACCACTGTGTTGCCGGTCAGCCCCACTGCGCAGATCACAGAGTAGATGATCGGCACAGCTATGTACGGGGGCTGAAGGAGCAGCTCAGGGCTGGAGGCGTTGTGGCCCCCGGGCTCTCCCTCTTCTTCCTCTGCCAGCTCCTGAGAGCAGCCCAGCTCTGGGTTAGGGCAGGACGAGTTCTCAGGTCCGGGACTGGAAGACAGATTGTACATCTTCCTAAAACAAAGGATCACTGGGTTCCAGAAAGTCTGCATGCACTCGCCGGAGGCTGAAGTGTGGGGAAAGGTGGAAGAAAGAAAACCTATTACGGGTGCAAGAGAGTCGCGCCAGCTCTCGCCTTGCCACCCTCACTCCCCGTCTGGCACTCGCAGTCTCTTCTCAGGCTGTAGCCTCCTTTACAGAATCGGAGGAGAGCACGATCTCAGATGCAGCTCGGGACCTCTTCACCTGTGGCTTTTCAAAGTTGCTCTGGAAGCATCACCGCCAGTACCTGCAGCCGTAGCGACACCAGGTCATAGGTAGCTGAAGAGCGGGTCCCTTATCTTCTGAATTCTTTAAGGCTGTAAAATAATTATCAAAGCAAAAATTAGGACCTCTGGATTCCAGGTTTCTGGTCTACAAAATAATATTAAGCTCTTTTAGCTAGGAAAACTGTGGGGGGGGGGGGGTCTGTGTCTGTGTGTCTGTGTGCATGTGTGTCTGTGTCTGTATGTGTTTGTGTCTGTGTATGTCTGTTTGTGCGTTTGTACCCATACAGAACTGTTTGGAGAAGAGTAAAGGTATTATTACACATCACCTATTGAAATCTGGTTCACTTGATCATTCCCTACCTGATGGTATATTATTGTAACAAGTAAACTCTCTCAAATAAAATAAAGAGAGGGGAGGGATCGAAAGAAGAAGGGAATCCTAAACCACTCAAATCTCGCCTTTTTATGAAGAAATACAGTCCATTTACAATTCTATCACTGAAATACATTTACCACTGCAAAACTTGCTGTATTTATTGTTCCTTTTTCTTCTTCCAGAATTAATAGTAATATTGTAGTTTTGTTTCTCCAGTTTTCTTTCATATTTAAGCTTACCTTAATCACTTTCTGTTTTGGCTATCCTTTAGGGTGACTTGCTGGTCTAATACAGCCTCACTCGGCCGGCTCCGACTCTGAATGTCTGCTAGGCTGCTGAAATCCTGGACAGCTCTTTCTAGTCTCGCACTACCACTAGCCCAGCTACTGCAAAACAGAGCAAGACAGCGCAGACGCAACTACAATAACTGAGCAGTATTTCTCCCTGTTCTTAACAAGCAAAATGGGATGTTGGAATTGACGGCCTATTATTGTAACTTTTTCTGAAAGAAATAAATCATTTCTCTGACAATAGTTTAATTAGTGTAGATTATTAATTAGTATGTTCATCATCATTAAATCAAAAGTAAAACATTTCACTTTTTAAAATGTTTTCCCCATTAGGTTATGTGACCTCCAGACTTCTATTCGTTTCTTATTTCAACTTTTCTTTCAAAGCCATAATCTCCACTGTCTTCCACTGAATTTCTATTTCATAGTTGAAGAATGCATCTATTTCTCAGCTCATTTGCAGAATTGATGTGAAGGTCACATCCTGAGCTTAGCTGGTCATCAGCCTCAGGAAGCTCACTTCAGGTTATTTCTGATGATGCAGACACTGGGTGCTACAAAGAAGCGATCTCTTTCCTAGGATCCTATTACTACAAGTTTATACTCTCAAAAATATTTGAAACAATAATAGGAGAAAATACTATTGATAGTATAATATTATGAAAGCATAGAAAATAGAAGAAAATACTATTATTAGTAATAGAAAATTTCTGCTGTGGTGTTTTTTCCCTTTTAGAATATGTTACCTGAAATTTTAAGAAGTACTATATTGTCTCTCTGAGCCTCGATTTGTTTATCTGTAAATTGTGGGAAATGCATTCATTTATTTCAGGTATAGTAGAAAACATGAGGAATCTGGAGTCAGAGGTTTTGCTGTTGTTTCAGTCATGTCTGAATCTTTGTGGCCCTATTTGGGGTTTTCTTGGAAAATACACTAGAGGGTTTTGTTTTGTTTGTGCCATTTCATTTTCCAGTTCATTTTACAGATGAGGAACTGAGGAAAAAAGAGAAAAGGAAGTGACTTGCCCAGGGTCACACAGCCAGCAAGTGTCTGACAACAGATTTAAACTTCAGAAGATGAGTCTTCCTGATTCTCACTCTAGTGCTCTATCCACTGTGCAAACTAGGAGTCAGAAGGCCAAGATTCAAATCCTTGTTATGTGTGACCTTAGGCAAGTTACCCTCTTTGGGCCTCAGTTTCTCATCAGAAAAAGGGGATTTTGCTAAATTATTTCCAAGACCTCATCCAGTTCTAAATCTGAGATCTGAAAATCCTTCCAACTCTAGTTATCTGTGACCCTTTCTATTAAAGTAGTAAGATGAACTACTAACAGGCAAATATGTAGTGTAGTAATAGGAGTCAGGAAGATCTGCATTTGAATCCTTCTCAGACACTTAATAGCTCTGCTTGGCAAGTCATAGCACCTGTCTATCCCTATTTCTTCATTTATAAAATAGATGTAATACTAGCACCTTCCTCTCATGGTTCTTGTGAGGATAAAATGAGAGAATATATGTGACCTATCTTGCAAACTTCAACATTCTATTAAAATTTTAGCCATTATTATAACTACTGTACCTTTCTCCTTTAATTGTACTGATTTGAAGCACTATGTGTTTAAGGAAGAATTTACAAAGGCAGCTGAATTTAGTAATAGTACTATCAATAATTGAAGTGTTTCATATTTATATTTAAAATCTACATTTGCTTAGGTCCCTTTTATCTAGAAATGGGAATAATTTGCCCTACTACAATTTGAAGTGAGTTTCCTGAGGCTGATCACCAGCTAAGCTCAGGACATGGTTTTCATATCAGTTCTGCAAATGAGCTGAGAATTAAAGGTATTCTTAAACTATGAAACAGAAACTCAATGGAAGACGGTGGAAATTATGGCTTTGAAAGAAGAGTTGAAATAAGAATAGAAGTCTGGAAGTCACATAGCCTGGAATAAGTCTAAGCCTAGAAGTGAATCTCTAACTGTAAAAGAGAGAGAAGCTAAGATTTACCCAAGAGTAAAAAAAAATGACATAAGATTCAGGAAATGGATAGAAGCAGGGTCCCTAAAGCTATGCCAGTCAAAACAATTGATGCCTAAACTATAGTTCCTATGACATGAGCTTTCCACATTCTATTAACTTATCAATTATATATTTCTGTTTAGTTTTATTGATCATCCTTTAGTTACCTTGAAAACTTCAACCTTTTCTCAGCAAAACTGAGGAAAGGAGGAGTTTATCTAGGTGTAGGCTAAGAGAACCTTAGTGGGATAAGGGTTCACCTTGAGGGCAGGCATAGTTTTGGAATGAGTCTCAGCAGCAACAACAATAGGAGGCTCTAGATGGCTCTGGGTTGCTAGGGTTGTTAAAGAACCAAAAAAAAAAATAAAAAAATAAAAAGGAAAACATGAAAATTGCAGATTCAATTGTAAATTCATTTCCATTCCTTCCAGATGATCTTCATTTATAAATACTATTTCAAAATACACTATTGCTATTAGCTTGACAAAATGCTTTAAGGAGGCATTTGGGATGTAGAGAAAAGAATGCTGGATTTGGAATCAAAAAACCTAGATGCAAATCCTGACTTCTCTTTTTATTGTGTAACTATGGGCAAAAATCACTTGATCTTTTTAACTCTCATTTATAAAACAACAATAATAATACGGTCTGCCTCATGGGACCATTTTAAAGGGATAAGTTCAGTTTGTATCCTCCATTTAACTACACTAGTCTTTTCTTCATAGGAAACCTTCCATGCCCCGTAGTCATGTACACAAGAGATTTTATAAAGGGCTATCAGATTTATCACTTTCAATGAACTGACCATTTGATTCAAGTTTAAAAAGCAACGGATGAAGGTTATTTTTTTCACTCTACAAAAAAACTTTGCTCATTTTGAAGCTTTAAATTCAAAATCAAAGAATCTTCATGGCACACCATTGCAAAGAGGAAAACCGGGAATAACCATTCACATTGAATTGCAGCAAAAATCCCATTATTAAATTAACTGTCACACATTTAAGCTTATTTGGATTTGGGAGAAGTAAGGTAAAACACTTAGGATTGAATACAAAAAGCATTTAGGATTATCCATAAACAATGAATGATAGGGTCTTAGTTTTGAGTTTGTACAAATTCTAAATAAAGGTCTTTGTTTTGTGTTGTTTTGCCAAAAAAGAAATCTATTTTTAAAAAGAAAATATCAGATTCATGTTATGACATTCCTTTGATTCATTAGCTATCAGAAGTCACTTAATTAATTGCCTAATGGGACACAGAAAGCAATAGGAGCATTTGATTCCCTGTGAAGCCAGGTTTGAAACTTCAGGCTCATTCCCTAAATATCATGGAAATCCATTCTTCTGTTCTCCCTCAAATTCTAATTATAACGTATTTGCTTGTGCAAAATCTTTTTAAGTTTATAAAAACCAAAATTGCACAATTTTATCCTGCATGATCCTTTTTATCACTTAAACTCTTCCAATCCAGATTATAAACGTAATTTCTTCCTTGCTCCTGTAATTTATTTATTGTCATGTATCAATTTGGAGCTTATCTTGATATAAAGTGAAGTATTGGTCTAAACTTAAGTTTTACCAGACTGCTACTCAGCTTCCCCGGAAGTTTTTGTTAGTGAGTCCTTTCTCCACCAACTAGGGTCTTAGGATTTATAGAACACTATGTTAATGTGGATTTTTGCTTCATCGCATGGCATGTCTAAGTTATTGCACTGATTACTCTATTTTTAATCAATACAATATCTTAATGATTACCACTTTATAGTACAATCCAGGATTTGGTACTGATAGACTTCCTCTCTCCCCACTTTTTTGCTATTATTCATGGTATTTTTGTGATTCTTGACCTTTTATTCCTCCAAGTGAACGTTGTTTTTACTTTTCTAGCTCTACAAACTTTTCCTTTTCTAGCTCTATAAAATATTCATTTTGATTGTCACAGAGGAGAATAAGTAAATTAATTTAGGTAGAATTGTAATTTTTACTATATTAGTTTGACTTATCCATGAACAATTTCTATGTCCCCAATTATCTAAGTCTGCCTTTATTTCTGTAGATAGTGTTTTAGAGCTGGAATCATGTAGCTCGTGGGTGAATTTTAGTAGGACCATGATCAAACATTTTAAAACTTATATAGTATTTTCAACTGAATTTTTTATTTCTAGTTCATGCTGCTGGGTTTTATTGGCAATATACAAAATGTCAATGAGATATTTAGGTTTATTTTATATCCTCCAAGTTGTCCAAATTTATTTATTGTTTCAACTAATTTTAACTCATTCTAGGTTTTGCTAAGTAAATCATCACATAATCAACAAAAAACAATATTTTTCCTCTTTGTCTATCATAATTCCTTTGATTTTTCTTTTTTGTCTTGTTGCTATAGCTGGCATTTCTAGCAGTGTGTTAAATAGTAGTGTGATAAAGGGCATCCTTGCTTTACCCTTCATCATATTGAGAAATTTTTTAAATTTTCCCCATTAAATATGAAATATCTGCTCTTGCAATTAGATGTTACTTACTATGTCAATAAAATGTCTTTTTATTCCTATGCTTCCTAGAATTTCTAAGAAAAAAATAGATTTTGTTAAAACTCTCCTCAGCATTTTGAGGTTTTTTGTTATTCGTATTATGAAATTGATTTTATATTCTTCCTAATGCTAAACTAATCCTACATGCTTGGAATAAACTGAACTTAATCAATCTATAAAATCTTTCTGATATGTTTTGTAGCTTGCTTGCTAATATTTTATTTAAAATTTTTATATCAATGTGATTAAGGGATATTAGTCTGCAGTTTTATTTTTCTACTTTATCTCTCCCTGATTTACTTGTCAAATTATCATAGAAAGAGATTGGAAAAGTGGTTTCTTTTCCTATTATTGGAGAGTCTATGTCATATGAGAATTAATTTTTCATGAATGTTTTCTAGAATTTATTAGTGAATTCATCTATCCCTGGAATTTTTTCCCTCCCTTTAGGAAATTATTTTAGCTTGTTCAATTCCTTTTTCAGATATTGGGTAATTTAAACAGTATCTTCTGTTAATCTGGGGCTTTTTGTATGAATTTATGTATTTTCTCTAAATTACCAGGTTTTTTTTAGCATATTTTTAGTTATATTTTTAGTTGGGCAAAGTAGTTTCTGATAATTTTCTTTACTTTCTCTTCATTTATTGTGAGTTCTATTTCCCTTTAAATTTCCTTGTTTATTTATTAATTGTATGTTTTTTATGTTAATTTTATTAATGTCATCTCTTATTTTCAGAATTTTTATTTTGTTGCTTTTGGGTGATTTTTGATTTGTCATTTTTATTTGTCATTTGTCTTTTTTATCTGAATGCTTGATTGTTGTTCTTTCTCTTTTGTTAATGAAAAGGTGTATTTCCCCCCCTCAGAGTTGCTTTAGCTGTATTCCGTAAGTTCTATTACATTATTTCACTATTTTCTCTCATGAAATTTTATATTGTTTCAACAATTTGCTCTTTGACTCACCATTTCTTTAGAATTGTCTTATTTAGTTGTCAATTACTTTATAATTCTTTAAATGTCATTTACTGAACATAATCCTATTGCATTGCAATCAGAAAATTGCGTGGTTAGCATTTCTGTTTTGTTTCTGAATTTTTAGAGAGGTCTTTTGCACTAATACATGATCAATTTTTGTAAAGGTAGCATTTACATTAGAGAAATACATAATTTCCTTTCTATTTCTATTCAGTAATAATCTGAGAGCCATATTCTCTAAATATTTTTAGAGTTACATTCAGATATTTAACTTCTTTATTTTTATTAGATTTTTTTTAGTCTGAAAGAGATATGTTAAGGTCCCCCACTATTTTTATACTTTTTCCCCTTATTGTTGCTATTCAGTCATTTTAAACATGTCCAAATCTTGGTGGGCCCATTAGGGATTTTTTTTGCTTTGTTTTTTGGAGGGGGGAAGGCAGGGCAATTGGGGTTAAATGACTTGCCCAAGGTCACACAGCTAGTAAGTGTCAAGTGTCTGAGGCTATATTTGAACTCAGGTCCTCCTGACTCCAGGGCTGGTGCTCTACTCACTGAGCCACCTAGCTGCCCCAGCTCTCCACTATTATAGCTTAATATCTATTTCTCCCCCCAATTAAATTAACTTTTCTTTTAAATATCTTGAACCTATTAATATTTTCATTATTTAGAATGCTTTTAAGTACAATGCAATTTCCCTACCATTCTCACTTTTTATTTTGTCTATATTTGCTGTTACCGTCTCTGAATTAATGATTGCTACTAAATCCCTTTAACTTTAATTCATAATAGATTATGTTCCAACCTCTTATTCTAACTTCATAGGAACCTTTCTATTTCTTTTTTCCCTAGCATTTGAGTTTGTTTTGTTTATGACTATTCTCTGTCAAACTCCTCTCTCACTCTTCTGGTTCCTGTCTTTTCCTATATCCCTTTCCTATATCCCTAAAATTTTTATGTGTGTATGGTTGAGTATGGGTAGCTGTGTTTAGTTTTCCCTTATCCAGTTCAAATGAAGGTAAGTTTCATGAGATGCCCATATTTCCATACTTACCTCCATTATTATATATTTTCCACCTTAGGCAACACTATGCGACAGTGATCTCCCTCCCCTTCTCCTTTCTTCTTATTTCTTTTTAGATCAGTACGTTTCTAAGCCCCCACAAAGCAGTTTGCAAGATATTGGTGCTTTTTTTTTTACTATTTTTAAAATTTTTTATAAAACTTAAATACACTATAAGAAAAGAAAAAACATATGAACTTACATATTAAAATTTAAATACAAAATAAGAAAAGAAAAAAGGAATGTACACAGCAGAACATAAGAGAGGATTCAAAATACATAGCAATAAATTTCCATTTCAAGAAATCCTATGTAATGAATACCATGCATTATGTTGAAAGCTATCCATCTTTTCTTTGCTTCCTAAGTTTTCTTTTGTTGTCTGCTGTGCAGGGCAGGGAAGGGGAGGGGATAGCGTGACAAGTGCTTTGCAAATGGTTGGTTGGTTGTTGTCCTTCATTCTTGAAGAGGACCAAAATGAAATCACTATGCTATAGTCAAGTTTCAACGTATTGGACTGTGACTGACCAGACCAATACAATCTTGGAATGCTCTACCATAGGTTGGGTACAAATAGCCCATGTGAACATTTGGGGTGGATTCTCTCAATTTGTGTATTCTGCATTTCTTTTGAGCTGTTTCAATTCTGCTTTTCACATAGAGCACATCACCTTCTCTGATGTGTGCATGCTATGCTGAGCGGTGCTGTACTAGTGTCTCCCATGTTGCACAATCAATTCCAAAATTCTTAAGAGAGACATTGAGAGTGTCCTCGTATGGCTTCTTCTCACCACCATGTGAATGCTTTCCCTGTGTGAATTCTCCATAAAATAGTCTTTTTGGAAAGTGCACATTTTGTATCAGAACAACGTGGCCAGCCATCAGAGTTGAGCTCTCTGAAGCAGAGTTTGAATGCTTGGCAGTGTAGTTTGAGTAAGGACCTCAGTGTCTGGTACCTTACCCTGTCAGAATCTTCCTAAGACAGTTCAAATGGAAGCAATTCATTTTCCTGGCATCACGCTGGCAGACTGTCCAGGTTTCACAGGCATACGACAATGAAGTCAGCAGGACAGCTCTGTAGACGTTCAGTTTGGTAATCAGTCTAATACCTCTTCTCTTCCATACTTTCCTTTGGAGCCTCCCAATCACTGAGCTAGCTCTGGCAATGCATGCATCAATGTGTACATTCCTGGAAAGTACACTACCAAGGTAAGCGAACTTATCCACAGCATTCAAAACTTCTCCATTTGCTGTAAACAATGCTTCCATGTATGGACAGTGTGGTGCTGGCTGATGGAGCACCCGTGTTTTCTTGGTGTTAATTGTTAGGCTACAATTAGCACAAGCAGCAGAGAATACTGATACTGCCATATTTGATCCTGACAATAATCCCATGAAGTGGAGTGGGGAAATTATTGTGTCAGATCTTTCTGACTCCAGGCCCTGTGCTCTATCAATTGTACTAGGTAGCGGCCTATCTCACATTGTTATGTATAATTTGAGATTTTGAAAAGGCATGATAAGATTATGTACAAATCTCTACCTGATACAAAAGTATTCCTCCAAGATCCCTAATGTATCATCAGTTTGTATTTGAATGCTTCCTCATCTCTGCCTCCTGCTTTCCCTGAATTCCTTCAAATATCAGCTTAAGTCCTGCCTTGCACAAGAAGACTTTCCTGGTCCTCCTTAATCTTAGTGCCTTCCCTCTCAGATTATCTCCAACATATCTTGTATATATCTTATACATACATAGTTGCTTGCATGTTGTCTCCCCCCATTAAACTGTAAACTCCTTGAAAGCAAAGATTTTTTTGCCTTTCTTTGTATCCCCAGCATTTAGTACAGTGTCTGGTACATAGTCAAGGCTTAATAAATGCTGGTTGCCTTGACTTGACATGATAACATAGTACTATGATCATGTAATACCAATAAGTAAATAAAAGAAGGAGATAACAGGTACAAAGTACTCCTAGAGAATTTTAATGGGTGGAGAAAGTGGGAAAGGACCCCTTGTAGAAGGCTGAATTTGAGCTGAGCCTGGAAGGAAGCCATGGGATCTAGTAGGTAGAGGTAAGGAAGAAAAGCATCCAAGATTTGGGGAACAGCCGGTGAAAAGGCACAACGATTAATGACCTAGTCCTAGAATTGATCAACCAGGAAAAAACCAGAGTGGATTGCATTTGGGAAGTTGTACAATGCTTCCAAAAATCCCAATGTGATCTCTAACACCAAAGTTCCATCTGTCTGATGTCATTGTTTTCCCAAAGACGCTAAATAGCTGTGAATCCTGAAGTACTGCAATACTTAAAGAATCAAAACTGTGGTTCATCCGGAAGGCAATAGAAAAAGCTACTGGTGGAAAGCATATGCAGAGCATATTTCCAACAAAAACTCTTGTGGCAGAAATGACAAAAGGGCTTTCATACACAAAATATATGACTAGGAATGATAGTGAGCCAATAACTTCTGCTTTGGCACGAAAAGGTAGAGTAGGAGAAAGTTTTGGAATTGTGAGGGTCAGAGGTTAAATTTGTGGAGTGAAATTTGAGATGACTTGAGAAGTTAAAAGAGGAGAAGGAGAAGGCCTTTGCTAATGCAGGAGAACTTGAGCCACTTGAGGAAACTGAGGAAAAGGAAAATCTGACAAGTAAATAGTGTCTTCAGTCTAACTAAAGAAATAGAAGAAAAAAACCAAAGTGAATAAAGAATATTTATTGTTAAAATGCTGATATGCAGTTGGGTGGAGAACCCATAGAGCTGGCATATATACATATATGTACACATGACATATACTGAAGAATAATTAGATTGACCCAGAATTGAACAGGAGGAGGACAGTCTGCATTGCATTTAGGAAGACACACAGTGCTTTTGAAAATCCCAAGCTTCTCCTTGAAACAAAGGTCCATCTTCTCTAACACCAGTCTTTTTTTGATAATGCTACTGGTCTGTGAGCCATGGAATAGCACAGCATTTAAAGAATTAAAGCTGCGTGTCATTCAAAAGAATCAGCTTAGAGGTACATGGTCAGCAGAAATAGGTGGTGACGTATTACTACCAAAGAATTATGTAAGAGAAGGGGCAGAAAGGAAACCAAGGAGACGAATTATTGGAAGGAATAAAAAAATGAGCACCCAACATGCTCTATTGGTACTCCC
Organism: Phalanger gymnotis; assembly: GCA_028646595.1. NCBI lineage: Eukaryota > Metazoa > Chordata > Mammalia > Diprotodontia > Phalangeridae > Phalanger > Phalanger gymnotis. The sequence goes on along the minus strand of CM053622.1, from coordinate 225,488,628 downwards.
ACATGGTCAAGAGATCAGAGAATCACACCCAGAAATTTGGCCTACTGGAGGCTTTGTAAAAGGATAAAGACAAGGGTTACAGAGGATCAAGGGAATTAGATAAGTTAAAATCTACACCAATGGAGAGATTACCCACATTCAGGAGATGATGAATCCATTGAAGTGTAGAAATATTACCTGAAAAGTGATAATGGGTACATCTTTTTTAAAGGGGGCTTCTTCTCAAAGTTAACCAAAATGGGATTCAGTCAAACATAGCTCAAATGACTCAGGATAAAACACCCCTCACTTTATGCAGATATGAACGTTCATCAGCTCTTGGTGGAGCTTTGGTTGGAAATAAAGTTACTATGTTGAGTTGACATTTCCTTTCAAAGTAAATAAAAGTAGGGACAGCTAGATGGTGCAGTGGATAGAGCACCAGCCCTGGAATCAGGGCAACCTGAGTTTTACTAGCTGTGTAACACTGACTGGGTCTGAAAAAAATTTAAAAAGTAAATACAAGTATATGTAGATATATAACTTCCATAAAAACAGAATTTTATTAATTGAATTCTTTTGTAAATTTACCAAGTTGATTGACGTTTAGAAGAAACCAGGCTGTGAATACTTATGAGTCACTATGGTTACAAAAAAGTTTACATACACTATCTCATTTAATCCTCCTAAAAACAATCAGGAATAAGAAATGAGAGGCTAAGGCCTGGTAGAATGGGAAAAAGTCTCATACGTGTATAACGAATATCTTCCCCCCCCAAAAAAAAACAATGAAGCTGCAACTTATAACAAGCAATAAACAATATAATAAAACTACAACTAATTATACTTTAATAGACAGTAAATAAGTCATATCTTATTAATAAATCAGCTGCTTATGTACAATCAGATCATTTACTTGTTAAAAGAAAGATCAAAATTAATAAAAATCCTGAAGAATAAAAATTAGAAAAATATATGGCATGTTGTTAAAACAATTCCATCCTGACATACTTAAACAAGTTATTGACTGTGAATGAATCAAACAATCAACAAACATTTATTAATTACCTAGTATACACCAAACATTGTACTAGACACTAAGGAGACAAAGGCAAAAATCATAGCAGTCATTGCCATGGAGCGATTACACTCTAATGAGGAAGACAACATAAACACACATAGATAGGCAAACAGACAGACAGACAGATAGAATGGCAAACAGAGAGAGAAAGAGAGAGAGAGAGAGAGAGAGAGAGAGAGAGAGAGAGAGAGAGACATACATAGATGGAGAGAGATACATAGATAGATACATAGGTGGAGATAGATAGATAGATAGATAGATAGATAGATAGATAGATAGATAGATAGATAGATAGATAGATAGACAGATAGACGGACAGACAGACAGACAGACAGATAGATAGATAGATAGATAGATAGATAGATAGATAGATAGATAGATAGATAGATAGATAGATAGATAGATAGACATATATACAGTACCCTCTACTTGTTGCCAGGCACTGTGTTATCCCTTACTATGACTAAGTAAATCCTCTTTTGTTAACTATTAAATGACCAATGAGTGTCTCATTTTATTCCAATATCAAACCTAAACTGTCTGGAAACTAGCCTAAAGTACACCCAGCTCAGAAAACCAAAGAAATCTTCTGTGTATATTAAATTAGCTAGTTTCACTAGGTCGAATGAGTAAATTAATGAAATATTTCCAGATTCCCGCTACATTTTATGTAAAATTAACAATGTCTAGAACAGTGAATCAAGTTCTAGTGATTCAAGTTGATTGGTATAAGCAACATTTCTTTTGAACTCATGTTGATTATTTATTATCCTCAATACAAAAGCCCCAAACACACTAGACAAGATATACAAGTCATACCCTTGTAAGATCCTTACACATGGTGATTCCTAAAGTGCCATCTGTTCTGTTCAATTCTTTCAAAAGAAACACTAGGAGATGGGAACCTCAGTGATACATCATTGTCCTTCTCAGTGTTATGAACCATGCAATTAAACACATGGCCTTGGAGCAGAAGTGATTGCTTCCATTAGGAATCATGGCATCTGGATAGAGCATCAGCTCTCTGAGCTGTAAGAATCTGAAGTAGAAAGCAATTTTGAAAAGGGCAAAATCAAGACAGAATCACTCAAAGTAGTAAGACTGAAAAAAGCACAGAGCATTATAATACACCAATGGTCTCTAGGAGCCCTAGATATATCAATATCATTACAACATTTTTGTTCAGCTGTCAAAGCCTTAATGAAAATTTTTGGTGATTACGGCAATTATGAGGTAGGGAGGAATGTATCATGACCAGAGAGCGATTTTTTAGTCCATGTCTTGACGAGGAGCTTTCTGGACCTATTCTACCTGTCTCTATGTGGAGAAAAGCAAAACATCTGCTTCAGAAAATTGGGCCTGGGGCCTTGAAGTGCCACCTCTTCCTGAACATGAAGTGCAAAGAGGCACCTGAAGGGTTCTGCCTACTCTCCATGAGAATTTGCATCTAGTGATGTGCTCCTATTCCTTCTCCAAAATGCCTGAGACCTTAACCACATACTCTGTCCCTGAAGACTCACAAGAAAGGTCTTTACCATTTCTCTAGGAAGTCCATTCCACTTTTGGACAACTCTGTTTGACTTAAATTTGCCTCTTTGAAATTTTCTACCTATTGTCCTCTGTTCTACCCTCTGGGGACAAATAGAACAAATCTAGGCCCTCATTCACATGAAAATCAGATATCATGTCCCTTCTCAGTCTTCTCTGCTCCAGCCTAAAGATGGCTTCAACTCTATGACATGGAACTCAGGCCCTTCACTACCTTGGTCACCCTCCTCTGTACATACTTCAACTTATCAAAATCCTTCTTAAACCCTGGTACTCAGAACGGAACACAGTACCACAGATGAGGTCTGGAAATAATATTGCTGTCATCTTTATGTTCTTCATAATGTAGCTTAAGATAATATTGAGCTTGCATTCCACTAAAACACCCAGATATTTATCAGAACAGTTGCTAGCTAAACTTAACTCCTATACCTTGTACTTGTGATTTTGTTTTTGTACCAAGACATTACATTTATACCTATTGAATTTCATCCTAATGGATTCAGTCTAATGACCTGTTCCAGACATCAGCAAATCATGAATCATGGACCAAATCCAACCCATGAATTTAGAAATGTAAAACACAATTCTTAGCTCATGAACTATATAAAAAAGGTGGCAGACCAAATTTTACCCTTGATCTATAGTTTGACTATTTTGCTCCAGGCTGGTGTTGTCAAACTCAAACGGAAACACTAACCTCTACATCAATATCCCTGTAGGCTCCACATTGACTTTAGAAAACCACATGTTAACATTATCTACGTTTCGTATTTTCATTTCATTTTGTTAAATATTTCCAAATTATATTTTGCCTGGTTTAGGTAGCACTAAGGAATACTGTAGACCACACGCAGTTGGTATTCTGTGTATTTGACACCTCTTCTCTAGTCTGTCAAGGTTCTTTTAGGTCTTGATTCTGTTGGCCACTGGGTTAGCTATCCTCAGCTCATACCTGGTTAACAGAGTGGATAACAGAGAAAAATGTATAGATGGCATGCTCATCTACAAATCACATTTACAAACCAACTGATTTGCAAGGGAGCATAAAACATCTACACTTTCTTCCAACTTGTTGAGAAAAATGTTAAGCAATACAAGTTCAAGCATGGATTCCTAGAGTACTCCACCAGAGACATTCCATCATGTTGATGCTAAATAACTTTTAATAACAACTCTTTGTGTCCGCCCATGCAACTGGTTATGCAGCAGTCTGGTTGTATTATTGTCTAATCCATATTCCCCCATCTTCCCCATGAGAATAATATGAAATAGCTTATCAAAAACTTTGCAAAAAAACTAGGTAAAATAAAGCCACAGGATTCCTTCTTCTATTAGTTTAGTAGTCCATCCTATCAAAAAAGGAAATTAAGTTAGTATGGCTTTACCTAATGTTGATGAAGTCATTTTGGATTTTTATAATTTTAGTTTTCCAGTCTAGATACTTGCCAACCATCTTTTTAATTTTCAAAGGAATTTACTTCAAGCTCATTGACCTCTAGTTTGTAGACTCTATTTACCTTTTTTTTTTTGAAAATCAGGACAACATTCACCTTTCTCCAATCTTGTGAAACTTCTCCTATTTTCTATGGTCTTTCAAATATTTTTGAGAGTGCCTCAGTAATTACATCTACCAACTCTTTAAGTTCACAAAGCTGTAGTTCATCTGGGGCAGATGACCTGAGCTCTTCAAGAGCAAATGAATGTTTTCATCCTTATCATGGGTGTCACCTCCATGTTAATTATTTTTGTTCCATTCCTTTCTGATGTATAATTCATTCTCCTTTGCAAAAGTGAAAAAAAAGATATTGAGCAGCTCTACTTTCTCTGTTGTCAGTTATCATTGTCCCATTCACCCCAAGCAACTATCTTATCCCTTCCTTTATTCTCATTTTTCTACCACTATCTTTAAAAAAAACCCTTTAATTTGTCATCCTCAGCTTCCCTCATCAGCCTAAGCACATTTTGAGCTTTAGCATCCCTCATACTATTTTTATAAGATCATGCCATGTGTCTATTACCTGGCCTTGCTTTCATCTTCTGTACAAATCTTTCTAAAATCCAAGTTGGTTGGTGAGTTCTCTGTGCATTCACATTGGTTTCATAAAACTAATCCCATTTCTTCTTCATTGGAGTTGTTTTCCTTCATATCTTCAGAATTTCATTTTTTAGCATTTCCTATGCATCTTGGGGTGACTTTTCCTTAGGCATTTTTGTCAATATGGTCCTACCTGTCTTTCCTCTGAATTATTCAATATCTATTTTCTCAAAATCTCAGGTATATGTCAAACCATACTCAGATTTCCTATCCTTAACACGGTGTCAGAAAAATAAAAATCTAACAAATGCCTGTTGACTTTTCTTACTTTGGCTCTAAAATGGAGTGGACACTTTGCCCCAAGTTTCCTAGAATTTTCTAGAAACCTGCTTTAGACAATAAAAAAGGGAAATTTTTGTTCATGTTTTTCTATTCCAAATAGTGAGGAGCAAGACTTCATTAGCAAATAGTGTGTATTCTATTCCAATAATAGTAAACATTCTATATGCAAATCCTAACAAGTTCATCAATTTTAAAGGAAATTATCAATTAATGACATATTTGATTTGCTGACCATTTTTTGGCAATACTATATGCAGCCAGATCTTTGGAAATGGTTACTTGTATCATAATAATGGATCTACCAAGATCAACATATGAGACATGGTACCCTGCATATGAATAATCTTATTGAGAACCACTCTATGGTTCGTAAACCATCTGCCATTCTGATGAGCTCCATGTGTCTATTGGCAAGTTGTAATTATCATCAGCACTGAAATCAGTCATGCCATCATAACAGTCTCTGGATCTTCTTATGTCTTAAGACATAAAAATCTCCTTCTGTAGGAAGAAGTGGAGAAGAGAGAGGAAGAGTGCTAGATTTTCAACTACTCCTTTCCACCACAATAGAAAGAGGGGCTTGGGTCCTTGATAAGGGCTCTTATTGTTATAAACTCCTCAAGAGTGGGCAGTGGATGCCCACCATGTCCTAATACAATACCCCCTTCTTTATACTCCTATCTCTCTCTCTCTCTTTCTCGCTCTCTCTCTCTCTCTCTTTCTCTCTCTTCCTTTCCCCCTCTCTCTCTCTCAGTTCTACTTCTATAAATAGTCATATTACATTTTTCCAAACATTACTTTTTGCAAGCAAGTTTTAGAAGCATTCCCCTGGGATCCATCCTTGGCTTTTATCTATTTTCTCTCTATACTCTCTTCTTTGGGTATCTAATCAAGACTTTTGGTTTCAGCTATCACATCTATGAAAATAATGTTCAGATTTCCATATCTGTGCTTGAACTGTACCTGATTTGCAGTCCCACATTTTCAAGTACCTACTGCACATTTGCACCTGGATATCCTGCTAGGATCTTAGTTCCACATGTTAAATGTATGAAGGAGAATAAAGTATATTTAGGCTGAAAACTCAGTTAGTGACTCCTTACTATGTAGGTACTACATAGTTCCCAGGCTCTGTGTTAAGCTTCAGGGCTATAGATATAAGGAAAAAAAGCAGTTGTCCTTGCATAAAAGGGGAGCTGAAGAGTGGTGGGAGGTTGAAGAGGAAGCTGATACTTGGGCCAGGATGTGGTAACTAAGTTTGGAAAATGAGATTGGCTCGTCTATGACCCATCTCCAAAATGGAGGTTCTTGGAAGAACTAATGTGGGGAAAGGGACCCAGTGGAGCAGAATCAGGAGGAATCTGAGGCATGGTAGTTTAAGTGAATTAAGTTCAGGTGCCCTTCACCAATATAGAGGTTTCAGGAAGAATTAATCAATAGGAAAAGGTCCCAAGGGAGTTTCTTTGTCCAACCCAAGGTAGGATGGGCCAGGTTGTGAATGTTGAAAAAAATGGAGGAGCGTGTATTTTATCATAGAAGCAATTTTGACCTTCCGTATTTTCTTGAACAGATGAGTGACATAGTCAGGGCTTTACTTAAGAAAATCGCTTTGCCAACTTTGTGAAGGATGAATAAATAGAGATTTTGAGGCAAGGAAACCAGCTAGGAGGTCATTGCAATAGTCCAGGTGGGAGGTAATAAAGGCCTGAATTAAGATGGGATTTGTTTTAGTAGAGAGTTGGATTTGAGAAATACATTCAAGATAAAAATGACAAGATTTCATAATTAATTTGTTATGTAGGGTGAGGAAAAGTAAAGAGTTGATAATACTAAAGTTTCAAAGGTGGAGGCTAGAAAGATGAATAAAACAGAAAATTTTGAAGAGATGCAGGTTTAGGGGGAAGCTGATGAGTTCTGTTTTGAACATGTTGAGCTATCTCTGAGACATTCAGTTTGAAATGTCCAAAAGGGCAAGAGCTGATTGGGGATTGAAAGGAAGGGCTTGATACATAGATTTAGGACTCTTTTGCATAAAAATGATAATTAAACCATTGGGGTTGATGATCCCCACCAAATGAGAGAGTATAGAGAAAGAAAGAAAAGGGCCATGGAGGGAGCATTAAAGTATATCACCAGTTCCGAATGGTGAGGCAGCAAAAGAAACTGAGATGTGATCAGACAGCAAAAATGAAAATCAGAGAGAATGTTTTCACAAAAGCCCAGATTTAAAAAGCTTAGCGTCAAATGCACCAGAAAGCTGAAGCAGAATGAGAACTAAGAAAAGACCATCAGATTCGGCAATTAAAAATTATTATTATTAATATTATAGAAAATTTTCAGCTGAGTGACGACATTGGACAGCAAGTTGCCTAGGATTGAGAAGTGAGAGGAAGTGGGGAGTTTTGGTCAGGTCAGCTACCGGCCCCTCCCCGAGTTCTCCGCCTCTTCCCGAGCTTCCAGGCTGCCAAGGCAGCGGAAGGCGGCTCCTCAGGGCCCGCCCACGCACCATGAAACTGCAACCTCAGCATCCTCTACAAAGGAAGACTCCAAAGCCGGCCTGGTGAAGGCCGCCTACAAGGTGTCCTCCTTCAGCTTTTTCTAGCGGTCCGGTGCTCCAGAATTCATAACCTTTACAAGTCAACTGATTGTGGAACGCTCAGAAAAAGGTAGCAGAACCACCATCCATGAACAAGAGTACTTAGGTGGGGAACGTCCGTTTCGCAGGTGTGGTCATTGCAGACAAGGAGTATTCCTCCCAGCGGCTGTCACCTTGCTGGAGAAGGTACTGGATGAGTTCGCTAAGCAGGTCGACAAGATAGACAGTCAGTAGGGTCTCCTCCTACGATACCACATGCAGGCTTGGATAGTTATCTTAGTAGATACCAGAATCCTCGAGAAGCTGACTCCATGACTAAAGTGCAAGCTGAGTAAGATGAGACCAAAATCATTCTGCACAACAGCATGGAGTCTTTGTTAGAACTAGGAGAAAAACTAAATGACTTGGTGTCTAAATCAGAGGTGTTAGGAACATAACTCAAAGCCTTCTATAAAACCGGGAAATAAAACATGTTGTGAGATAGATCATGTGACCCCCAACCTGTGATGACCCTGCTCTGGAAACTTTCCCTGCCATTCACCTTGAGTACTGTAAAGCACCCAGGAAAGAAGAAACCAACTCAAATCGTGTCCTGAAATGGGGATATTCCATTTCAGATTTCAGTTCCTGGGAAGAGCTGAGGGCAAGGTGCGAGGGACTTCGGGGAGTGCTTAACTCAATACGCTCTTTGGGCCCAAATATCTTATAGTTAGTATAGGCCCTCTATGGCCTTTGCCTTCACCAAGCTGGGTCAAGGGAAGCAATTTCTTGGGAAGACCCCCCAACTAACATGCATATAAAAGATGCTCATCAGATGATGCATGATCGTGATGACCCAGCGCTTCTGTGGTGGCTGGATATCATTAAGTGCTAGAAACTCAATCCACACAAGCGCTAGGAACAAAAACAATTTCAGAGGCTCCCAGCCTGGCGGAGGCCGAGTGCCCAATCCTCTGTAAATGCTGAGGACATATGCTTAAGTGTAACTTTTCCCCAAAAGGAAAGATAACATGAGCCTC
>CM053622.1:225456863-225479525 GCA_028646595.1 Phalanger gymnotis | reverse complement strand
TCAAATTCCAGAGTTCTCAGTTCAAGAAGAAAATGTTTCAAGTAGCTAGAAAGAAACAATTCAAGTATTGTGGAAACACAATCAGGATAACACAAGATCTAGCAGCTTCTACATTAAGGGATAAAAGTGCTTGGAACATGATATTCTGGAGGTCAAAGGAGCTAGAATTGAAACCAAGAATCACCTACCCAACAAAACTGAGTATAATACTTCAGGGCAAAAAATGGATTTTCAATTAAATAGAACACTTTCAAGCCTTCTTGAGGAAAAGACCAGAGCTGAATAGAAAATTTGACTTTCAAATATAAGAATCAAGAGAAGCATGAAAAGGTAAACAGGAAAGAGAAATCATAAGGGACTTATTAAAGTTGAACTGTTTACATTCCTACATGGAAAGATATTTGTAACTCATAAGACCTTTCCCAGTATTAGAATAGTTGAAGGGAATATACATATATACAGACAGAGGACACAGGGTGAGTTGAATATGAAGTGATGATATCTAAAAAATAAAATTAAGGGGTGAGAGAGGAATATATTGGAGAAGGAGAAAGGGAGAGATAGAATGGGGTAAATTATTTCACATAAAAGAGGCAAGAAAAGCTGTTATGGGGGAGGAATGAGTGAATCTTGTTCTCATCTGATTTGGCTTAAGAAGGGAATAATATACACACTCAATTGGGTATATTACCCTACAAGAAAATAGGGGGGAAGGGTGTTGGGGGTCTCCACCACCCACCTCCCGCTCCTGACCAGCAGAAGGGAAGAATCTCACGGATAATGAATGAGGTGGGAGGCAAGATGGCAGCAACTCCATTTATTGGGGGTGTGCAAGAGCATTATATAGAGGTGATGAGGTGGCAGGGGTCCACCCTCGGTCCGCCCAGTCTCCTCCTCCTGGCACTCCCTCAACTATCCCGTTCTCCCCATTGATTCGGGCAAGTCCAGACAAAGACCTGGAACTGCCACATTGTCAACCAGGGTGGGAGGGACCCTTCCTCCCAGCGCCATCTTGTTCCACTTGCCTTTAGCAAAGTGCCTCAGGGTACGGGGGTCCAGAGATACGTGAGGGTCAGCTCTAACCTGAACCATTACAGAAAGGGAAGGGGAGGGGATGATCAAAGGGAGGACAGATTGGGGAAGGTGATAGTCAGAAGCAAACACTTTTGAAAAGGGACAGGGTCAAAGGAGAAAACTGAATAAAGGGGGACAGGATAGGATGGAGGGAAATATGGTTAGTCTTTCACAACATGACTGTTATGGAAATGTTTTGCATAACAATACATGTATAATCTATATTGAATTGCTTGCTTTCTCAAGGAGGAGGAGTGGGGAGGGAAGAAGGGAGAGAATTTGGGACTCAAAGTCCTAAAAACAAATGTTAAGAACTGTTTTTAACATGCAACTTGGAAATAAGACATAAAGGCAATGGGATATAGAAGTCTATCTTGCCCTACAAGAAAATAAGGGGAAAAGGGAAGGGGGAGGAGCGGGGTGATAGAAGGGAGGGCAGACTGGGGAAAAGGGCAATCGGAATACATGCCATCTTGGGGTGGGGGGGGAGGGGAGAGAAGGGGAAGAAATTTGTTACTCAAAATCTTGTGGAAATGAATGTTGAAAACTAAAAATAAATTAATACAAACTCAAAAAAATAGATCTAACAAAAAACCAAATAAGAGAGACTGAGGAAAAAATAGAAAAAAAAAGCAATCCAAGAAAATCAAGAAAATTATGAAAAGGAAGTCAGCCAACTTGAAATAGAGAATCAAAACCTTAAGGAAGAAAAGCATTCCTTGAAAACTAGAATTGGGCAAGGGGAAACTAATGATGTTCTAAGAAACCAAGAAATAATAAAACAAAATCAAAGGAATGAAAAAAAATAGAAGAGAAAGTGAAACATACCATCAGAAAAACAACTAACCTGGAGAACAAATCAAGGAGAAATAACAGACTGCCTGAAAATTATGATAAAAAAGAATTCTGATATAATATTACAAGAAATTATCAAGGAAAATTGCCCTGAAGTTCTAGAACAAGAAGGCAAAGCAGAAATAGAAAAAAAAATCCACCAATCACCACCTGAAAGAGATCACGGGAGGAAAATTTACAGGAATGTCATAGCCAAGTTTCAAGACTCCCATGTTAAGGAGAAAATATTGGAAAAAAAGAAATTAAATATGATGGAGCAACAATGAGGATTACATAAGACCTAGACACTACTATGTTGGAGGACTGTAAGCTTTAGAATACTATATTTCATGGAGAAAAAGAACTGGAGTTATGACCAACGATAATTTACCTGGCAAAGTTAAATATAATCCTGAATAGAAAAAAAAATGGATATTTGACGAACTGAAAAACTTTTAGGTTTTTGTAACAAAAACTCTAGAGATTTGGGGAAAATTCAACATATAACATCCAAGAGAAATATAACATAAATATCAAATAAGGGACTCAATGACATCAAATTGTTTACTTCTTAAATGAAAAAAAAATATTTGCAGTATTCTTATGACTGGCATCACTATTTGGGTTGTTTGAAAGAAAGGTTGGGGCTGAGATAAGCATGATGGGGTGATTCTAAAAAAATAAAACTGTGGGGTAGAAATGGGGAGAAAATTTGTAACTCAAAATCTTGCGGAAATTAATGTTGAAAACTAAAATATTAAATAAAAAATAAATTTAAATAAATTTAAAAATTGTATAGAGAGATAAAAGGAATAATTATCTCATACAAATGAGGCACAAAGAGATAAATTTATACAGAAGAAGTTAGTAGGTAGGAGGGCAGGTAGTGCTGGAAACTTACTGTCATTGGGAATGTGATAAAGAGGGAACATATATGTCTAGAAAGGTATAAAAGTCTTCCAAATTCAAAAAGAAATAAGAAGGCAAGGTGGGGAGAGGATAGGGGAGTGACTCTTGGAGGGGTGGGTAGGTTAAGGAATAGGAGGGCAAGGAAGCTAGTAGAAGTAAAAGAGAGGAGTGAGAAGGAATACGGTAATTGGGTAAGAAAGATAGTGAGGGAAAATAGGAAGGAGGAAAATACACAAAAAGTAACTGTACCTTAGAATCTTAGAATGTGAATCAGATGAATTTACTCATAAAATGAAAACTGATAGCAGATTAAAAATTGAATTGAACATTATGTTGATTTCAGAAAACATTATAAAAATGAGAGATATACACAAAGATAAAGTAAAATACAGGAGTAGAATTTATTATGTAAAAAAAAGCAGGGCTAGTAATCATAATTTCAAAGTTAAAATTTAAATAGATTTAATCAAAAGAGAAAAGTAGTGAAACTATGTGTTAGCAATATTATTCAATATTATTTAGACCATTTAAAATAATGAAATAATTAGTATAAAATACTTGCATGTGTACCTACCAAAATAAACACAGGAACTATATGAACATAAAAATAAAACATTTTTTATACAAATAAAGTGAGGTCTAAATAATTGAAGTAATATTTATTGTTCATGAGTAGATAATGCCAATACAATTTTTAAAAGAAAATTTTACCTAATCCATTTGTTCAATGTCATCCCAATTAAATTACTAAAAAACTATCTTTCTGAGTTAGAAAAAAAATAATAACAAAGTTCATTTGGAAGAACAAAAGGTTGGGAACTTCAAAGAACCCAGGGGAAAAAAGATGTAAAGGAAGTAATTCAGCAGTATCAGACTTTAAACTACATTATAAGCTGAGAGCATCGCTGAAATATAAAATGGATAATTTTAATTACTTTAAATTTAAATTTTCTTGTATAAAGCCTATGCAGCCAAGAAATTCCAGCAGAAAACTGGGGGAAAAACTTCCATAGACAATCTCCCAGATAAGATATGATAGGGTTGGAATATTGCTATGGTGTAGGAAATGATGAGCTGGCTGATTTAGGAAAACATGGGAGACTTGAATGAAGGAAGATGCTATCCACCTTCAGAGAAACAGATGACAAGTAGAAATAAGCATGGTATGGTCTTACATATATGTGTATGAGTGCATAAGTGTATATATGTGTATTCGTAGATATCTATGTCTTTCTATATGTGTGTGTGTGTGTGTGTGTGTCCACACTTAATTCTACCCTTCTCTAGGGTGGGAGGTTTGTGGGAAGGGGAAAATAAAGTAAAAAGTGCATGACAGAGAACAAAAGAAAAGCTTCAAGGAAGCAAAGAAAAGCTAGGCATCTTTGAAAACAATGTATAGTATTTATTATACAGGTTTTCTTTAAGTCGAAATTTATTTTTATATTAAATCCTCTCATGTTCTGCCATGTACACTGTAATGTTGTTTTTCTTTTCTTATTTTGTGTTTATGTCTAAAATAAATAAAATTTTCACAAAAAATGAAAAATAAATATAATTATCAAAACAAAATTTAGGTTCTTAGGTCCCAGGTTAAAAATCTGAGATCCTCCAGTTGCCTCAATTGAATTTAGATTTCACTTGTGAGTTGAATGATAATTACTAGGTTAAATTTACATTAAAATGTACATACATTATCTCATTTGATGCCTACAACAGCCTCATGAAGTAGATGCTATTATAATAGCCATACTGAAGATGAGAAAAATGGGTACACTTCATTCTGCTCTTCTTTTCATCTCCAATGCTTCTTAGCTTCTCCTGACACAAAAATCCTATCGTGTTAAAATCAATATTCTTCTGGTGGTGTTCTTCTGGTTGTGAGTCATTGAATCATGGATCATCATAGTGTCTCAAAAAAAAAATCCCACCTCAGGCAAGCTAAAAGAAAATGAAAGATGCACAATGGACTTAAAGGGGCTGCTTTATGTCACTTACTAGGTACTTGAATTCAAGATGGGCCATAAAGGATAAATTCTAGCAAAGAATGTTGAATAGTAAGAACAATGGATCCATCATATAGAGAGGAAAGAAAGGAATACAGATGGATAGCCTAAGTGCTGCACTAGCAGAATGTTAAGAGACCTAGATGGAACACTATGGTGATTTGAGTAAAACTTCTGTAGGTTTTGTATAATGGCACAGATATGGACAAGAATAACACAGGATAAGGTGGTATGAATAAATTGTAATCTGCATTGTTGGAGATAGTTTAATGGAAAACAGTTAGAGGACTTTTTAATGGAAATATGGCTCAACTGAATTATTAAATTATTTTTTGGTAACAATTCTGAGAACTAAGTAGTGAGAACATTGTAGTACACATTTTAGAAAAGCACAGAATGGTGAAAAAGTCAACTAAAATCAAATAGCTAAGCAATGTTGGAACCCTGACTCCAAAACCAATCACCTTTTAAAAGAAATGAATTTGAAGGCCTTAAATATTCCCCAAATCACAGGCCACAGGGATTTGCTTGCCACATATTTGTCTAAGACTGTTTCTGGTTGCAGATTATTACTGGTAGGTTTTCAACACTATCTCTGTCCAGGTTAGTGACAGGCAGAAGGCAGCTTTTATAGTTGGCTATTTTCACAGCTTCGCTGGATCACAGTTATTAACTGAGTTTGTAGGCAATTTATGGATGGCTCAGGTTTCTGTAACTTAAAGGTCACTGTTCTTTAATAAAAGACTAAAGGCTATTATCATTTATCTGCTTTCTTTTATGGCTCCCAGTAGGAAACACAGAAGGATAACATTGATAATTCATGGAGATTCTTACTTAGGTACTTTAAATATGTCTCTGAGAACTGGAAAGGGTATTTTGGCATAATAACAATACCTTACCTGGGTGATGATTTATTTCGCAGACTTCCTCATCTCTTTCAAGCAAACCAGATGTATTCTTTCCTTTCTGTGAGTTGTCAGCTTTGTTCTGATCATCCCCAATAGACTCTTCTCAAATGATTCCAACTTTCCCAATACTATTCACATTCTGGTACAGCAAAGCTCATCATAAGTATGAACCTGACTTTCTCAGGGAGCTATAAATTAAAGACATGGCAACATTAAAGAGAGCTTTAAATACATCTTAAACATTATTTGACTAATAATTTGGGGGGGTTATATCACATTTATGTCTAAATATGTCCCTCCTAGTCCTCTCTTTCAATGAACCATCTCTTGTAGCAAAAATTTAAAGAGAAGGAAAAAACAGTTCAGCAGAACTAACCAACATATTAATAGCTCAAAGTTATGCAGCGCTTTAAAGATTGGCAATGCCCTTCACAAATGATCACATTTTATTCTCACAATAACCATCAGAAATAGATGCCGTTGTTATTCTCATTTAAATATGAGAAACCAGGGTAAACAGAGGTTAAGTGACTTGCTCAGGATCACAGAACTAGTGTCTGAGACCACATTTGAATTCAGACCTTCTATACTCCTGGCCCAGCTCTCTGTCGAGAGCCACCTTGCTATTTCTGATCATGTCTGACATTATAAACAACATTGCACAACCAGAATGCATTATCTATGCAGGGAAGTAAATGAAATGCATTTGGTCAACTCCTCCCCTGAGCCATATTTAGCATTATAATTAGAGTTTGGTTTCTTTTTGTTGTTGTTTTACATATTTCTAAATTATATTATTTTATGTTGTTTTAATCACAATGTTTGGTGTTTTCTTGATTTTGCTCACTTTTCTCATATATAAAGATATTTCTTATACATAAATATACATATTAAACTCATACAAATCTTATACTTCTTTGAATTCTTCATATTTATCTATTTATAATTTCTTACAATATCATAGTAGTACTTTACCTTTACATTCATGTGCCAACTTATTTAGCAGTTTTCCAATCAATGGGCATCTACTCTGTTTTCAATTCTTTTCTACTGCAAAAAAATGTTACTATGAATATTTTAGTATGTGTGAAAATTTTCTCTAACACCCTAGTGATATACATGTAGTGGTAGGATTTATTAATCAAAGAGTGACAATAGTTTAGTTACCTTTTTTAGCATACTTCCAAATTGCTTTCAAGAAATGGTCGGGCCAATTCAGAGCTTCATCAGTAGTGTATTAATGCCTGTCTTTTTTATTTTTCCAAATACTTTATTTTTTTTCAACTACATGTAAAAAATTTTAACATTCATTTAAAAAAAGACTTTGAATTCCAAAATCTTTTTCTCTCTTTGTACCCTTTCCACTCATTGAAAAGGCATGCAATTTGACAGAGGTTATATAAAAATAGGCAGAGTACAAAACATTTCCATATTAGTCATTGCTGTAAAAGACATACCCCCCTCCAAAAAAACAAGAAAAATAAAGTTTTGAAAAAGTATGCTTTGATCTGCATTCAGATTCCATCAGTTCTTTCTCTGGAGGTGAATAGTGTTTTTTATTATGAGTTCATCAGAATTGTCTTGGATCATTGTATTGTTAAGAATAGCTAACTCATTCACAGTTGATCATCAAGTAAAATTGCTTTTACTGTGTACAGTGTTCTTCTGGTTCTGCTCACTTCACTTTGCATCATTTCATGTAAATCTTCCCAGATTATTCTGACAGCATCCTGCTTGCCATTTCTTATAGCATAAAAGTATTTCATCAAAATCATATACCATAACTTGTTCAGCCATTCCCAAACTTCTGGGCATCCCCTCAATTTCCAATTCTTTGCCACCATGGAAAGAGCTGTTATAAATATTTTTGTATGTATAGGTCCTGTTTATTTTTCTTTTACCTCTTTTGGATACAGAGTTAGCAGTGCTATTATTGGTTCAAAGGATGTGCATGGTTTTAGAGACTTTTGGGCATAGTTCCAAATTGCTCTCCAGAATGATTAGATCAGTTCACAATTCCACTAACAGTGCATTAGTGTTTCAACTTTCCTACATCCCCTCCAACATTTATTTTCCTTTTCTGTTGTGTTAGCCAATCTGATAAGTATTACCTCAGGTAATAGGTAATAGGTATTACCTTATCTGATATGTGGTACCTCAGAGTCATTTTAATTTATATTTCTCTAGTCAATAGTGATTTAGAGCATTTTTTCACATGGCTATAGACAGCTTTGATTTCTTTGCCTGAAAACTGTCTATTTATATCCTTTATTCATTTATGAGTTGGGAAATGATTCATATATTTATAAATTTGATTCACTTCTCTATATATTTGAGAAATGAGTCCTTTATCAGAGATGCTTGCTGTAAAAATTGTTTCCCAACTTTCTGCTTTCCTTGTAATTTTGATTACATTGGTTTTGTTTGTGCAAAAACATTTTAATGTAATGCAATGAAAATTATCCATTTCATATCCTGTGATGCTCTCTATCTTTTGATTGGTCATAAATGTTTTCTTTATATGTAGATCTGACAGGTAAACTATTCCATGCTCCCCTAATATGTTTATGGTATCACCTTTTATGTCAAAATTGTGTACCCATTTTCACTTTATCTTGGCATGCATTGTGGGATGTTGGTCTATACCTAGTTTCTGCCAAACTACTTTCCAATTTTCTCAGCAGTTTTTATCAAATAATGAGTTCTTGTCCCCAAAACTTGGATTTGGGGGTTTATCAAACATTAAACTATTATGGTAATTTACCATTGTGTATTGTATACCTAACCTATTCCTTTGATATATTTCTTAGTGAGTACCAGATTGTTTTAATGATTACCACTTCGTGATCCAGTTTGAGATCTGGTACAGCTAAGTACTTTCACTTTTTTTTCATTGATTACTTTGATATTCATGACTTTTTGTTCTCCCAGATGAATTTCATTTTTACAGCTCTATAAAATAATTTCTAGGTAATTTGGTTGGCATTGAATAAGTACATTAATTTAGGTAGAATTGTCATTTTTTAATTATTTTTTACATGGCTCAGCTTACTTATAAACACTTAATATTTTTCTACTTGTCTAGATCTGACTTTATTTCTGTGTAAAGTGTTTTCTAATTGCTTCATATAGTTACTGTATTTGTCTTGGCAGGTAAAATCCAAAGTATTTTATATTGTCTAAAATTATTTTAAATGGAATTTATTTTTCTGTCTCTTTTTGCTGGTAATATATAGAAATGTTGCTGATTTACGTGGGATTATTTTACACCCTACAACTTTGCTAAAGTTGTTAATTACTTCAACTAACTTTTAATTGATTCTCTAGGATTCTCTAAGTATATAATCATATCATCTCCAAAGAGTAATAGTTTTGCTTTGTTTCCTCATTGCCTATTCTAATTCCTTCAATTTCATTTTCTTTTCTTATTGCTATAGCTAGCATTTCTAGTACAATGTTAAATAACAGGTGTGATATAGTGAATCTTTGCTTCATCTCTGATCTTACTGAGAAGGCTTTCATTACAGATTATACATTGTCAAAATCTCTTTTCTGCATGCATTAAGATAATTATATGATTTGTGTTGTTTTTGTTATTGATATGGTTAATTATGCTGATAGTTTTCCTAATTTGAACCAGCCCTGAATCCCTAGTATAAATCCCACCTGGTCATAGTTTATGATTTTTGTCCTATATTGTTTCAATCTCTTTGCTAAGTTTTTATTAACATTTTTGCATCGATATTCACTAGGGAAATCGATCTATAGTTTTCTTTCTCTGTTTTGACTCTTCTTGCATATTTATATCATAGAAGGAATTTGGTAGGACTCCTTCTTGCCCTATTGTTCCAAATAGTTTATATAGTATTAGGATTGATTGTTTTTTAAATGTTTGGTAGAATTCACTTTTGAATTCAGCTGTTCCTGGGGATTTTTTTTCTTAGGGAGCTCATTGTAGACTTGTTTAATTTCTTTTTCTAAGATGAAATTATTTAAGTATTCCATTTTCTCTTCAGTTAATCTGGGTAGTTTACATTTTTGCAAATATCCATCCATTTCACTTAGATTGTTAGATTTATTTGCATGTAGTTGGAAAAAATAGCTACTAATAATTATTTTAATTTCATCTTCATTGGTGGTGAATTCACCCTTTTTATTTTTGATATGGGAAATTTGGTTTGTGTCCTTTTAAAAATTAAGTAATGATTTATCTACCTTATTGGGATTTGTTTTTATAAAACCAGCTCCTAGTTTTATTAGTTCAATGGTTTTCCTACTTTAAATTTTATTAATCTTTCCTTTGACTTTCAGGATTTCCAATTTGGTGTTTATTTGGGTTTTTAATTTGATATTTTTCTGGTTTTTTTTTAGTTGCATGCCCAATTCATTGACCTGTCTTTCTCTATTTTATCAATGTATCTATTTAGAGACATAAATTTTCTCCTAAGTACTACTTTGGCTGCATACCATAAATTTTGGTATATTGACTCATTGTTATAATTCTCTTTAATGAAATTATTGGTGGTTTCTATGATTTGTTCTTTGATCTGCTTATTCTTTAGGATTAGATTATTTAGTTTCCAATTAATTTTTTATCTATTTTCCTATGGGCCTTTATTGAATGAAATTTTTATTGCATTGTGATCTTAAAAGGATGCATTTAATATTTCTGCTTTTCTGCATTTGGTTTTGAGGTTTTTAATGCCCTAATAAATGGTCAGTTTTTGTGTATGTCCATCATATCTAACTTTGCTAAAATTTTATTCAGCTTCTTCGCTTCTTTCTTATTTATTTTTGATGAGATGGTAAAGTCAAGGTTTCCCCCTGTCCCAAGCACAGTTTTACTGCTTGTTTCTTGGGCTGGAAAATTTTTTCACTGCATCCTTTTGTTGGTTCTCCCACTCCAGAATTTCTTTTGAGGCATTATTTTAACATTAGTTGGAGGTGAATTTGGGAAAGCTCAGGCAAATCCTTACCTTTATTCTGCCATCTTGGATCTGCTATGTCTGTTTTCTTGCATCCCCAAGTACAGTTATTTGGAAACAATTCCTCTCCCAACTATCTCCTACCCTCAGTAATGCACAAATTTTCCTTTCTCTGAAGTAATTGCATTGGAGTGATATTCCAGGATCATTTTGTCATGGTTCATAAGACTAGCTTTGAGCATAGTTCTGTTAAGGATCTGTACCTTTAAGACAAGCAATTTAAATGTGGATAATGCTTTTTTCCCAAGTTTAATAAATGAGTGCTTCTACAGACTTTTAGAAAAAACAAAAACAAAAAATACTCAATGATAATTGGAAAAGAATTGGCAACGAAACCTTCTGGCAATCAGAAATATTCAAGATGTGAACTGAGTTCAGGGTTAACTACCAGAAAAAAATAAGGAATGCAGGGCAGGGAAATATGAATAAAGAGCTGGGAATAGGAAAATTAACCTTAGCAGTATTATATCAAGAGGCTGAAATGGAGAGCTGGCACCATAGCAGTAAAATCAATTTTTAATGGTCAACAACTTCATTTAGAATTTTCTTTATTCTCCTTATGCATTCATCAATACTATTTTGCATTACAATAATTTATATTCCTTCTCTTCTGGTAGATTACAAACTTCTGAACAAAAATGATCATTTTCTTACTTATATGCTATATCCTCAAAACTGAACATAGGATTTTATATATAAGTAGATGTTTAATAAATATTTGTTAAATTGAAAAGAATTCAAAGTTGGAACACATTATGCATCACTAGGGTAAAAATGAGTTCAAGAAAGATATGAGACTTGGTCATAGGTATAACCAAGATGAAAAATGAATGAATGAAAAAGTATATTTTAAAACTATATGTCAAGCACTGTGTTAAGCCCTGGAGATACCAATAAAAAGGAATTTGTACTCAAGTCAATTTAATGGGGGAGATAACAGAGTTCAGCTATAGGGTAGATAGAAAGACCGAATGGTTCTTAGAGTCCAGTACCAGGACAAATTTTCTTTCTCTATGGTAAAATAATAATAATAGCCAACTTCGTATATTGTTTATTATGTGCTAGGTACAATACTAAGGGATTTACAATTATTATCTCTTTTGATCCTTACAACAACCCTAGGAGGTGCTATTACTATCCCCAATTTACAGATGAGGCAACTGAAGAAAAAAAATCAAATGATTTGCCTAGGATCATAGAGCTAGTAAGTGTCTGGGGCCGTATTTGAACTCAGGTCTTCCAGATTCCAAACCCAGCTCTGTATCCACTCCACTACCAAGATGCCTAAATCATATCAATCTGTGGCCTTGAACCATGTAAGAGCATCAAGGATGTTTTTAGCAAGAACTTTATTTCCTGGTTCTTCAGTAGCTAAAGCTACTGAGAAATTTGGCATTATAGCATCCATGGAGGCAGTTGAAAGGTCAAATCTGTGTGGGGGTTGTTCCTCTGGCACGGTGGCTGACCCATTGGGCACTGCTATTCCAGAAGCTCTTGAGCACAAGGTCCTCCTGGCCTTCCTCCAAGAGGAGTAATTTAGTTTGTGGCAGTGGTTTGCCCTGCCAGGCACATGCTGCTTCATATATCTCCTTTGATCATGTGAAATGATCTTTAATGGAATAGGCTATACATCTCTAAATGTTTAGGAATAAGTAATCAAGTTGTTAATAACGTCTGTACAGGTAAGATGGTAATGAGTGGTTATAACAGTCAGTCAACAAGCATTTACTAAGTGCTTACTATAAACTAGGCACTATGCTAAACACACGGGATACACCAGAAAACAGAAAGATTCTAGCTCTGAAATTTTGTAAATTACAGCTAAATATCAATTAGCTGTGAGGAGATTATACATTTTATCAATTACACATGAAAATTTAGGTCTTCTTCTCCTTTGATGCCAAGCTAAAACTCAGGCTGTTAACAAAAGACTCAAGTTGAGAAAGGCTCAGAGTTGGGTACAGGGGAAATGAATGTCATACAGAGTATAATTCCAAAATAGATCAGAATATATCCTATTTTGTTTTAGGAAGCTTATCTTCATAATTCATATTTGATGGTTCATTAAGTCTACTTGAATGTTTCACTCACATGACTCAGAGGTACACCCAAGCCAGAATTCCTCATAACAACAGCATCTGAGCTCATGGAGACCTTTCTACCTCTCAGGGAAGGATACCTTAGCTGCACTTCAACTTTAAATATTTCATTTCAGTCTAAAGGAGCAGGATGCTGCCTTTATATTTTGTTCTAGTAGCCCTTGTCCTTCTTCCTTTTGTAGCAACAGTAAGTGTGCCAAATGGATACATGAAAAGACTAGAATGTTTCCAAGAAGCCTGATAATAAAGGGAGAAACACACAAAAAATACTGGAACAAACAAGGTGACTAGAGGTTTTTACAAAATGGTTAGTGTTCTATAAAATGTAGCTGAAAAAGTTACCTTGGGTCCTCTGAAATAAAGTCTTTTTCATAGACTCAGGATTTAGAACTAGAACCTTTGAGATCATCTAAATCAATCCCTCCATTTTAGAGAGGAGGAGATTCAGGCATAGAAAGATTCAATGATTTGTACAACATCACACAGGTAATAAGGAGCAGAACTTGGATTCAAACCCCTGCCCTCTGATTCCAAATCCAATATTCTTTCCATGATATCATCCAGCGAAAGAAATAAAATATCCTTGAACACACACATATGTTCATATATGTATAAATTCTATACTTTAACAGAAGACTTACTTTTCTAATTGTGTTTGCCCTAAATTAATGTTTAAAATAGTTGACATTCCAAACACATGTTAACTGGAAAGAAGCAATCCACAATTGGGTTGAACAATGAAAATGGCCATCCAGTATTCAAATTGGTCACAAATTATATTCAAAGTATCTGAAAACAGTTAATTGAAAGATGAGAGCGTGTTTGCAGTATTATTTTTTCATGAAAAAAAATGAGCTCCAAATAATAAGCCAAATGTACATACCAACAAAATGGAGGTTCTACTCTATATCAATCAGATTGACAAAGATGAAAAAAACATAGATGAAATTGGCAACAAATAAAGGATTTGCGGGAAAATAGGATATACACTTTATGGAGCTTTCAATTAGCTTAACTATTCTGTAAAGCAATTTGAAAGTATACCACAAAAGTCACTAAATTATGCCGTTTGACCTAGTAATACTACTAGTTGGCATATATCCCAAAGACAGAGGGAAAGGATCTACCTATACAAAAGTGTTCATAACAGTGCTTCTTGTTGTAGCAAAGAACTGGAAACAAAGTGGGTGTCCATCGATTAGGAAATGGTTGAACAAAATCTAATATACAAATATAAAGGAATTTTTTTCACCATAAGAGATGGTGACTATGCATTATTAAGTACAGGGAAATGAGATGATTTGTATGAACTGAAACAAAAAGACAAGATTAGAACAAGGACAACAATTTATACGATGAATATAGTAAAGTAAAATAATTTTAAAAGACTTCAGAAATCTGATCAGTGAAAAAGTGCAAAAGGCTAATGATGAAACATACCTTCTCCCTCTTGAGAGAGAGGTATTTGAGTCAAAGTGAAGAATGCAATATATATTTTGAGATGTCATTGTGTTAATATGTTTTGTTTACACGTACTTTTAAAAGAGTGTTTTATTTGCAAAGGAGATTGAGCTGGCATATATATTTTAAATGACAATTAAACATTAAAAACAGCAGAAAACAGAAATTCAGAAGGTGACAAAACCAGGTGAGTTGGTTACTTTGTTAAATTACACATTCAATTTTTCAAAAGAAATGCTATGCATAATAGATTTTTGCCATTTTTTGTACATTGATGTTTGTGCATTGATGATTGCTAAGTACAGAACATGGACTGTTTCATTTTTCTTGTTTTTTTCCTTTGGTTTGACTTGACACATAGTAGTCACTTAAATGTTTCTTGGTTAATTGAAAGGTAATGAAGAAAGTAAACACTTTGAAAATGAGATTAAAACTGCAGCGCAGTTGAATGTCACCTTCAAATTTAGTGTCTATGCTCTCCTTTCCATCAGCCAGCTCACAAAGGAAAGACTCAGACCTCATGCTGATCTATCCATTGCTTGGCCAATGAAATTCTGCCATTATACAACAAAATCACTCAGTTCAGATAAGAGACTTTGTGTCCCATTAGGTTGAAAAAAACAAATAGAGATGAAAAAGAGAAATTTCTCATGTGTTAAATATTATAGCTTGTTTTATTGTTGTCACTTAGATTTTGTTTCTTTTTATTGTTGCTGGAATGGAATAAAGGAAAAAATATGAGGTTTTTCATTATAAGAGTTTTTGAATATATTCTGGTCATAAAATCAGGAAGACATATTCAAATACCACCTCATAAGCTTGCTATCTGTGACCCTGGGTTTCCATTTCCTCATTTATAAGCTCTGTGACTCAGTTTCCTCATCTAAAAATGAAGTGATTCCTTCAACTAAATGGCCTCTAAAATCCTTTCCAACTCTAAATAATAAACCCTATATACTCCTATAATCTTCATCTCTAATTCTATCATTTCCTATTGATAGAAATTAACCCTTATACTTTTCAATATTCAAAATTGAAAATCTTATAACAAATCCAAGAAGTTATCTGCAATGAAATTGGCAAATCCATGGTATACTTCGGATTCTCAAAGATAGATGCTAATTTGACACCTAATAGTAGTGGGTTTTTTTTCCTAATTTGAGTTTTAATGTAATATTACAAACTCAGAACAGTGTGCTTTCAAAGGAGTTAGAAAAGATGTTTGTACTGAAGTTGTCTTGTGGAAAGACAAGACTGTAGATGTTTTTTGTCCTGCTGGGACATCAGGTTTTCTCATTAAATGTAAAGGATGCTGTTTCAGGGAATGAATCTTCTAGCCTGAGGAGCTGGGATAGAAGTATTTGTGATTATTCTCTCAGATTCAACTGAACAGCAATTCTCCCTGAAAGAAAAAGCTTGTGAGAATACTGGATAGCAAAGAAACTTCAGGAATAAAGAAAATGCTCACAACTTCTCATTCAACAAGTAGGGTTTATTGTCTAAATTTCTCTCTCAAAGACCAAGCCTTAAACCCAATTAAACCTTTAACCCATTTATTGAGCATCTACTGTGTTCAGAATAACACGCTAGGCAATATGGGAAGGAAGGGCAGGAAGGGAGGAGAGAAATGGTATAAAGTGCAGATAATAAATGTTGGCTGTGAGTGGACAGAGTACTAGGTCTGGAGTCAGGAAGATCCAAGTTCAAATAAGGCCTTAGACACTTACTAGCTGTGTAACCCTGACCAAGTCACTTAACCATGTTTGCCTTGCTTCCTCATTTCTAAAATGAGCTGGAGAAGGAAACGTCAAACCACTCCAGTATCTTTGCCAAGAAAACCCTAAATGCCAAGACAAAGAGTGATACATGACTGAAATAACTGAACAATAACAACAAAAGACCTCATGGAACTTATACTTTAGTAACTGGAGGTAGGAAGAGGGCCTTCAAATGTAAGTACATATAAGTAATAAATAATTATTCATTATAAAGTATTTAGAGACATACAAAATGAAGGGTTATGGGAGATCCAGAGGAATATATTGTTACTGATGGGAATATCAGGGAAGGTTTCTTAGAGAAAATGGTTTTTGAGTGGTCCATTGGAGGTTGGGTAGGAAATCAAAAAAGAAAAAAGGAGAACATTTCAGACACTGGAAGTAGGGAAAAACAAAGATTTCTGGGTATTGATGATTGCAAATTAATATCCCTTGGGCTAGAGATGACCTAAATGTTTCAGGAGTTGTAGTTAGTGACAAAACAGCCTTAGCTTATATCTCTTTTTATCTAATGATTAGTAATAAAAATAGCTAACTATATAGCACTAGAGAGGTAGATGATATTGTTATTACACTCATTTTACAGATGAGAAAATTGAGGTAGGTTATGTATCTGAAGCTGGATTTTAATTCATATCTATATGGACTTCAATAAACACAGACAAAATGTCCTTGGTCAGAAAGGTCTTCCTTGTGAAAAACATACTAGATCAGAGAAGGAGAGGATAATAATTCTTTGCATTCTCTGCACAGAAGCATGATCTGGATTTAATTGTCAGTTATGTAGGTAGGTAAAAAACACATCCCTAGAATTTAAACCTTGATCTAGTCTAAAAGACTTTTTCCTTTGTCCCCAGAGCTTTCATATTTCACTTATCTCTAAAAATTTCCTGGCCAAAAGACACCCAATTCAAGGCACTGAGCCTTCTGAACTTTCCTGACCATTTGGCATGTTTGGTTCCCTGGGTTCAAAGACCACCCATACCAAAATTAAAATTAACCTTTCTCCCATCTTCTTTGTCATCTTCCTTATCAGTTTCCATGATTTCATCCTATGCCATCTACAATCATCTTGATAAATATCTGGCCACTGGAGCCAGAAGGAGGAGACAGTGAGGGTGGTGACCTTGCACAGCCCTCCCTCACTCAAATCCAAGTCAAGTGCAAGTCATTTCATCATTTCCCTGATGTCATGGTCCTTTTCAAGAATAAAGGACAAACACAACAACAAAAATCAGCCTCCATATACACAGCACACCATGTAACTACGATTTATTGGGAGAGCGGATGTTTAAAGAAAAAAAGATATTATGCAAATTGAAGAATAATACGCCATAGTAAAGTAATGAGATGTTTGAATAAAAGAAAACTACACAAATGCTTCTCTTATGGGTCATTCTGTATAGCTAGTTCTTCCGGGTCAGTATATTCCATCATGATTTCCTCTCAGTCTGTAGTATTCATACCTTAATGGGCCTCTCATAAGAAGAGTATCTTGCAATCCAGGCTTCTCCATACTGACTGGCACATATAGATCCTAGAACTTCAGAAATGGCAGCCCAAGATTCACTTGGTCATTATTTGAGTTTTCATGTCTCAGAGTGAGTGTAAATATCAATTGTTTCTGTTCTGGCCAAAAACCCTGAGGGTCTTCCTCTCCCCTTTTCCTTGATTTTTTTTGAGTAGGTGAAAGAGGCCATTTTTGCTTCATTTCTTACCTAGTTCGGGTGCTGCCCCCAACAAACTGAGACCTGGGAAAGGCCTTAGCTTAAGATAGCCAAGGTTTCCCATTGCATCGGGGGCCATCTCTAGTCATCCTGATCTATATCTTGCCGCTGGATGCAGATAACTCCTGAGGAGAGAGTGAGACTGGTGATGTCGCACAACCTTCCCTCACATCCAATTCACTTGCAAGTCATGCAATCACCTTGATGTTATTGGCCTTCTTCAATAATGAAGAACAATCAACAAGCAATAATTCCTTCATGATTACTTCTCAGTCTGTAGTACCCACACCTTAATGGGCCTCCCAGAAGAAGAGTACCTTGCAATCTAGAATTCTCTGTATTGATGGCCCATATAGATCCTAGAACTTCAGAGATGGTAGGGAGTTCAGTGGCTGCCTGATTCAATTTGACTCTACAGCAAATATATAAAGCCAAGACTTTGCTTAAAGACTCTAATGAAAAGGAACTTACTACTTCCTGGAGTAGTCTGTTTCACCTTTAGATAACTCTAATCATTAAGAAATTATTTTTGGTATCAGGCCTAAATTTGCCTCAGGATGTCAAACCATTCCTCCTAGTTCTGCCTGCTGGAGTAAAGTGGAGTAATCCTTCTTCAACAGGACAAGCCTTTAAATACCTGAAGACACCTATGGTGTTCGACACTTAGCACAGTGCCTAGCATGTTGTTGCTTTTGCTGGTGCTGTTGCTGTTGTTGTTCAGTCATTTCAGTCAGTCTGACTCTGTGGTTTTCTTGGCCAAGATACTAAAGTGGTTTACCATTTCCTTCTCCAGTTCATTTTACTGATGAGGAAACTAAGGCAAACTAGGTTAAGTGAATTGGCTAGGATCACACAGCCAGTAAGTGTCTGAGACCATTATTTGAACTTATACAGACGAGTCTTCCTGACTCCAGGTACAACATTTTATTCACTGCACCACCTAATAAATATTGATTGAAGCTGCCTGCCATCCCAGCTCTCTCTTCTCCAGATGAAACATCTCACGTTTCTTTATTTGACCTTAATACAGATTGTCTTCACCCTTAACCGTCTTGGTTGTCCTCAGTACCCAACGTATACTCAACATGTGTTCTGACCAAGGCAGAACAAAACAGAACTCTCATTGACTTATTCCTGGACATCAAGTCTTTTAAGATAACCAAAAATTGTATTAGCTTTTTTATCTATGATATCACATTGTTGACTGACATTGAATTTGCAGTCCACTAAAATCCCCAGATCATTTTAAGACAAAAGTTGTCTATCCTTTATTTTGTATTTATGGGTTAAAATCTTTGAACCCAATTATAATACTGAAAATTTACCCCTGTAAATTTTGTTTTATTGGATTCAATTCAATGCTCTAGTTTGTCAGCAACTTTTGGGATACTGATTCTGTTATACAATCTGTTCTCAATTTTGTATCATCTGCAAATTTTATAAGGATGCTGTCTCTGCCTATACCCAAGCCATTGATAAAAATGTTAAATAACACAGCGACAAACACAGATCCTTAAGGCACTCCACAGGACCTCCATGCAAGATAACATGGAGCCATTAATAACTGCTTTGGGGGTCTAGCCATTCAACTCATGCCAAATCCATCTAATTGTACTATCATCCAGCACACATTTCTACATATTTTCCATGAGAATAGCATAAGAGACTTTTCCAAATACTTTGGTGAAATTTAGAGAAAAAACTATAACTACAATATTCCCCTGATCTACTACTTATGTAACTGTCAAAAAAGGAAATAAGGTTAATCTGACAAGACCCATTCTTGATGAACTCATACTGGCTTTATGGGTGGAGAGAGACAGGCAGAGAGAGAGAGACAGAGACAGAGAGAGACAGAGAGATGGATGGATGGATGGATGGATGGATAATAAATGTGTAGATAGAAAAGTGACTAGGAGATAGGCAAGATGGGAAGGGGGGAGAGAGTAAGAGACAGACAGATGGACAGACAGACAGAGAATGATTCATAATCATCTAGAAAAGGAAGTGGTGATGTGTGTGTTTATGTGTGTGTGTGCGCATGCCTGCCTGCATGCATGCACCCTGTACATTTGTATGGATCCTAATATGGAAATTACCTCCCCTGATTCATCTCAGCAACTACTTGAGGTAGGACACTAACTTAAGTCTTCTTTAGTCCAAGGCTTTTCCTCTTTCTATTATGTCATGCTGCTTTCCTCATTAATAAGATATGCCAATAAAAAAGAATATTTTAAAATTTTATTTTATTTTTAATTTATGGGATGAAACAAGCATTTCCATAACATAGTACAAGAAAAAAAGATTACATATGTAGCTACAAATCTACTATGCACAATTTGCTATTTCTTTCAAATATACAAAAAAAAATTTAATTTCTTTTTTTCCTTTTTTTCTTCCTTACCCCCCCCCCACCCAGAGATGGCCACCATTAGATACATTAGATAGGTGAATATATGTGTGTGTGTATGTATGTATGTATGTAAAATTATTCTATACATATTTCCATTTATCAGTTCTTTCTCTGGATGAAGACAATGTCTTTCTTCATATGTCCTTTATAGTTAACTTAGGTATTTATAATAGCCAAAATAACTTACTTGCTCAAAGTTGTTCTTAAAACAATATTGATATTATTGTTCTCTTGGTTCTGATTTTCGTTATTTCATGCCTTTCCATATTTTTCTAATATCACTGAGCTCATCATTTCTTATAGCACAGTAGCATTCCATCCCAATCATACACAACTTGTTCAGCCTTTCCCCAATTGACAGGCATACTGTCAATTTCCAGTTCTTTGCCACCACAAAGAGAGCTACTATAAACATTTAGAACATTTAGGTTCTTTTCCTTTTTCCCTAATCATCTTTGGAAATAGACCTAGCAATGGTATTGCTGGGTCAAAGAGTATATGTAGTTTCATAACTCTTTGGGCATAATTACAGATTGCTCTCTAAAATGGCTGAATCAGTTCACAATTCAACCAACAATGAATTAGTGTCTCAGTTTTTCCACATTATTTCCAACTTTTGTCACCTTCCCCTTCAATCATTTTAGCCTTTTCCTCTTCACTCATTTCTCTTTAAAAATTCTAGAATTTTGCCAGCCATAAGTAAAACTCATTGGTTTACACTTTACAGGTTCCATTTTTTGCCTTTTAAAAAAATGGGATATTTATTTTTCTTCATTCTTGCAAAACTCTTCCATTCTACAAGATCTTTCAAATATCCATGACTCACCTTAAACTTGTCAAAGAAGCTATGTGTTACCTTACTGTCTCCTTACTTCTCTTGAGTATCAATTGCTTAAGAAATATTTCAATAGGTTTTTTTCAGTCCAAAGCTTATTCTTTTTTGCAGAGATAATAGAGGAAAATCAGAATTGTCTAGCTTTATTTTCTCTGGGTCATAAATTATTTTTTTCCACTTAGCCAACCCAAACAACAGCCTATCCTTTCTTTGATCCTCCTTTTCCTGCAATATAGATTTAAAAAATCTTTTTCTGTCCATAGGTTTCCTTACCAGCCTTAAGCTCATCCTGAGCTTTAGCCCTCTTAACATTATTTCTGTAGGATGTGCCACATTTTGGTATTCATCCTCTACTACTTCCTCTCCCTTCTAACTTCTATCATATTTGAAAAATCTAAGTTAATTAATGAGTTTCCATATTAGTTGCAACACTTTTTCTTGTTCATCAAAATTCTCTCAATTTATATATGTGAAATATCATTATCTGGTGTTTTCTCTCTCTTCTGGACTGACTTATAAAATTTTAGTTTGTGAGAGCCTATTGAACTTTCCTCTAGATCTTTGGAAATGTGTTTGCCTAAAATCTAGAATGTATATATAACAGTACCTCCTCTGGCCCCCACTACCTGAAGGTCATTTTATATTTCTCTCTTCCTCCAGTGTTCTCTAGTACCTTTAAGAAAGTTTAGGGGAGCTCTAGTCTCTCTGCCGTTGGCTCTAGTCTCTACCAACACTATTCCTCTAATTTTAGAGGTCCTTAGAATTCCAGTTCCTTTTAATCACCTAATAGTCAGACTAGACTTAAAAAAAAGAATAGCAAGAACAAACATTAAAATGTCACCTCCCCCCGCCACATACACATACACAAATATCTCTTTATACTATTTTGGTCTCTGGGCAAAAAAAAAGGAATTGGAGTCACAACTTAGTCGATTCCTATATAGCACGATCTCACCAAATTCCATATCCAAAGCCCTGCCTTGGGATTAAGTCCTAGGTAACCCGGCTTCTCAGGGCAGCCCTACTGGAGTTTGACTACAACATCTGGTCTGAAATCTTCACTCTAAGGTCACCAAGGCTCAAATTCAGATGCAATGGGCATTTTGTTGCCTGAACCTAAAACTGAAAAGAACAAACAACAAATTAGATAAAAACCCCAACCTAGTTTCTCTGGTCCATGTGGCCTAAAGGGGGGGAGGGGAGGAGAAAAAGGTAGTCCTTCCCCCATCACAAGTTCAATTCATGGTAATCATGTCAAAGGTAAACTAGATTTCATCCTTTCTGGATGCTGTGGGAAAAGATAAAGAGTGCCCTGGTCTGATCGTTTTAAAGTTGTAGCTTTTTCTAGCTATGTAGTCAATAGAAAGAGACTATTCACAGCCATGTGGTAGGGAAACATAGAGTGTTTTCTCCCAAGCCAAGGGTTGAAAAGCTTCAGAGACATCAATAAAGAGGTAGTCTGAGAAATATCATTATATTGATCAATTCAGAGGTTGTTGGTAACTTTAGAGTCATCAGTTCAGCAAATTATGGGTCAGAAGTTAGATTGCAAGAGGCTGAGAAATAAGTGGATGGTGAGGGAGAAGTCAGCAAGTATAAACTATTTTTTAAATAAACTTGACAGTAGAAGAGATAT
>CM053622.1:225433131-225456363 GCA_028646595.1 Phalanger gymnotis | reverse complement strand
TAATAGAAAAATTTAATTAGGAAAAGAAATGAGAACTATGCAAGGAAATTTATTCAAGGAAATTATGAAAAAAATTACATCTTGGTAAAAGAGGCACAAAAAGTATTGAAAAATAACTTCTTAAAAATCATGTGGGGAAGGGACTGTTTCAACAAAATGGCTAGCAGCTGTTGTGGGGGTAAAGGACCAACACAAGCCCAACAACAAGAATGCTACCAGCACACTGCAAAAGCACAGGTTCTGTTGATCTGCTTTAGTAAGAAAAGCAATGTTAAGGGGTTGACAAGCTTACTTTAATTCAACATACAAATTATCATTCACTTAGTTCAGGGGAAAAGACCAGCACCTTGAACTTCAGAGCAAAATACAAACAAATTACAAACATCAGCAGACAATACAATTCATAGTTACCAACATCTAGGTTCAGCCCGGGAGCTCATAACAAGGGCTGGCCCAGAGTCACATGCACCCCCACTGCTGTGGATAAGAGCTCCAAAGAAGAGAAAGCCAACCCCTGGTTTTATATCTTTTTCAGAGTCAGGGGTGAGTCACACATGTGACTCACCCATGTGATCTAGAATCATCACAAAGTGGGGACTTAAACCCACATGGTCTAAAAGCCTCTGCTGTCCCAAACATGTCATTCAAAATCCTATGTAAACTAGGCCATCCCCTGAGACAAGGAGGCACCAAGGACACCCAAATCTAATCAAGGAAACAAAGGCCAAACTCTTCAAGGGCACTTAGTTGAACTGAGTGCTAAGAGCCCATTTTGCTTACCAACACAGGGACTAAGAGAAAGGGAGAGAGAATAAGAAGAAGAGTAAATAAAGGGAGGCAGCAGTCAGAAGCAAA
Source organism: Phalanger gymnotis (assembly GCA_028646595.1). Classification (NCBI taxonomy): domain Eukaryota; kingdom Metazoa; phylum Chordata; class Mammalia; order Diprotodontia; family Phalangeridae; genus Phalanger; species Phalanger gymnotis. The sequence continues at coordinate 225,455,508 of CM053622.1, read as the reverse complement.
ACGAACTTTTGAAGAGGGAACAGGGTTATAAATAGAAAAAAATAGGATAGAGGGAAATTCACAGTTAATCATAACTAAATACAAATGGAATGAACTCAACCATAAAAAGAAAAGGATAAAAGAATGGATTAGAAAGCAGAACCCAACAATATGTTGTATATAAGAGACACACCACATAGAAAGACATATATAGATTTTTAAAAAGGGGCTGGAGCAGAATCTATTATGCTTCAGCATGTGTGGAAAAAATAGCAGAGGTAGCCATCCTGATTTTTAAGCAAAGCTAAAGTAACACAGAACATATACTATCATGTTTGCACAGGAAATGATAGTGTACTTAAGGAATTCTAGAGAATCAACTAAACAACTAGTCAAAACAATTAAGAACATTAGCAAAGTTGTAGGATATAAAATAAACCCACACAAATCATCGACATTTCTATATATTGCCAACAAAAATCAGCAGGAAGAGATAAAAAGATAAATTCCATTTAAAATAGCTGCATATAAAATAAAGTACTTGAGAGTCTACCTGCCAAGATACATTCAAGAAATAGATGAACATAATTATGAAAAAAATTGACACAAAGCAAGACAGTTCTAAACAATCAGAGAAATATTCATTGCTCATGAGTAGGCCAAATGTCAATACTACCTAAATTAATTTATTTATTCAGTGTCATCACAATCAAACTACAAAGTTTATAGTGTCAAAAAAATACAAAATTTATCTGGAGGAACAAAAGTTAAGAATATTAAGGGAATCAGTCAGGGGGAAGTGAAAGAAGGAGGCCAAGCCAAAAAGATCTCAAACTACACTACAAAAATCACCAAAACAATCTGGTACTGGATAAGAAATAGAGCAATTAGGGGCAGCTAGATGGCACAGTGCATAGATCACCAGCCTTGGAGTCAGGAGGACCTGAATTCAAATCTGACCTCACACACTTGACAGTTACTAGCTGTATGACTTTGGGCAAGTCACTTAAACCTGATTGCCTCACCAAAAATAAATAAATAAATAAATAAAGTAATTGATCTGTACAATACATAGAAATAAATGACCTTGGTAATCTACAGCTTAGTAAGCCCCTTAATCCTAGCTATTGGAGCAAGAACTCACTATTTGACAAAAACTGGGAAGCAATCTCACAAAAATATGCATGGGCCAACATCTCAAACCATATACCAAGAGAAGCTCAAAATGTGTACATAACAATAAAGGGTGATATCATAAGCAAATTAGGGAAGCATAGAAAATTACCTGTCAGATCTACAAATAAGGCAAGACTTCATGACCAAATAAGAGAAAGAGAGGATCATGGTGAGTAAAGTAGATAATTTTGATTATATATAATTAAAAAGGTTTTGCGCAAACAAAACTAATGCAATGAAAATGAGAAGGAAAACAGAAAACTAGGGGAAATTTTTACAACAAGTTTTTCCTAATAAAGATCTCATTTCTCAAATATATAAGGAATTAAGCCAAATTTATAAAAAAAAAAATAAGAGCCATTCCCCAGTTGATAAATGATCAAAGGATATGAACAGGGAGCTTTTAGAGAAAAAAAAAGAAATTAAAGCTATCAGTACTCATGTGAAAAATCTCTAAGCCACTAATAATTAGGGTAATGAAAATTAAAACCCTGAGGTGCCATTTGACACCTATCAGATCAGCTAATATGACAGAAAAGGAAAACAAAAAATGCCAGAGAGGATGTAGAAAATACACTGTTGGTAGATCTGTGAACTGGTCCAACCATTCTAGATGACAACTTGAGCCTATGCCCAAAGGGCTATAAAATTGTGCACACACTTTGACCCAGTAATATTTCTTCTATATCTATACCCCAAAAGGATGAAAGGAAAAGGAAAAAAGTATATATATACACACACATGTACATAAATATATGTGTTTATAGCAACTCTTTTGGTTGTGATAAAGAATTGGGACCTGAGAGGATGCCCATCAGTTGGGAATGACTGAATAAGTTATTATATATGATTTCAATGGAATATTGTTGTGCTGTATGAAATGATAAAGTAGATGGTTTCAGAGAAACCTGGGAAGACATATGAACTAATGCAAGGTGAAGTGAGCAGAACCAGGAGACTATTACATAGTCTCAGCAAGATTGTAAAGACTTAGCAACTCTGATCAATACAATGATCCATGACAATTCCAAAATACTCAAGATGAAAAATGCTATCCACTTCCAGAAAAAAATTGACAGACTCTGAGTGCAGATTGAGCCATTTTTTTCTTTTTCTTGCTTTTTTTTACAATATGGTTAATATGGAAATATGTTTTACATGATTTCATCTGTATGATGAGTATCATATTTCATGTTTTTTCAATGAGTAGGTGATGGGTTGAAGGGAGAAGAGAATTTGGAACTTAAAAGAAAAAGAAAAAAAGAATTGGAAGAGACTCTAAAAAATAAAATTTAAAAAAAACAAACTTCCTCCAAATGTTCTCCACTGTCCTTCCCCATTTAATTCCTGGATTTCCTCACATGAGTATTTTTTTTAAATACACTATGATCTTTTGCATATCCTGTTTCTATTGACTAAGGTATGGACTTTCCAAAGTCATCTTCCAGTTGTGTCATCCATTCAGTCTCAATAACACATATGAGGCCAAATTTTTCTCCTTTTGTTGCACCTCTAAAAGAACTTCTAATCCATCTTGCTTCTAGCCTAATCTCATTTCTACAACCTTTATCTATCAGGAAGCCTTCTGCTACATGAACAAGTTTGATGTGTTCTAGGTGCCATGGTGTAGTAGAAACATTGCAGAATTTGTGGTCAGGATCTGAATTCAGATCCTTAAGTTATTGCTTACTCTCTGTGTGGTCTTGTGCATATCACTTAATCTCTGAATCTATTTCCTCATTCACAAAAAGGAGTAGGGTGTGGGGCAACAGAGTGGTGGGAAGGTTCAATTAGATGATCTCCAACGTACTTTCTACTGAAATGCCCCCTTGCACAGGGGCGTGCAGCCCCCTTGCTCAGGGGCATGCAGTAACACTCCACTTACTGGAACTCTGTGACCCCAGATCAAACTCAGCTTCCTGGAACAAACACTTGGCATAAATCCTCCGGGTCTTGCTCAAGACCATGTGTGGCCCTAGATGGGCAAAACTAGATATGCTCTGCTAACCACAATACCCTGCTTTTGTAATGGCTTGCTTGCACCTGCTCAAGGCTCACATATAAGAAGCCCTAGATTCTTGAGCTCGGGGCTGCTCTCCTCTGGACTTGTGGTCTATGAGACAGTCCCGGCCGGCTAATAAATGATGCTCAATATATTCTAATTTGGCTTGGTCTGTGTTTCTCGGTCCATCCATTTCACTACCTCTAAATCAACCTACCCACACTCTCGTGTAATCCCTAAATACTTAATTTCATATATCACCCAACTGAGAAAATAAAGAATTATGAGGAAGTAAATATGACAGGATTCCCACAGCCTCAAAATCATAATAATTAGTAGCCAAAGTAGTGATTCAAGTCATCTCCAAAGTTCACAAAAGACCATTCCTTATAAGCAATGAGAGGGAAAGAAAATAAGGTTATCTGAGCTTATATATCACTAAATTAGAGTAAAAACATTAAATTGATCATGTAATATTCACTTCAGTGCAGTTAAGCATCCTTAAAATAGTCCTGTGTATCTTAAGAGGTATTGAATTAATTTTTTTGTCATACAAAGAATTCTAAAATGTAATGGTGAGTTTGATAGGATCCAGAAAAAAAAGATTTTAAAGTTAAATTTGTTCAAATTGAAATTTATAAGAAGGTGACAAGTTGTGACTTTCTGCCATTTTTGGCTCCTCCTCGTCTCCTAGTAACCTTAAGGCTAGGAACTGGCAGGCAATAATCACAGCCAATGACTGAACAACAGGACTCCAACTCAAGGAGCAGAAGAGACATAGACCCCTCTGGTTACAATTGAATCATTCTTCTTTTCAGCTTTTTGGCCAAAAGAGAGCTGAGTGTCATTTGAACCTCTGAGCATTTTGTCATGCTCTGGCATATACTCACCATTTTCCAGTTGTGCATACACTCCAAAATTCAGATTCACAATCATACAGACAGAATGCTTGGCTCTATCTCAAGAAGTCATTTTGGGAATCTATTTGGGGTTATGAATATGTCATCTTCAAAAAGAGAATAGATATTCTGAGATGTAAAAGAATTTGTAGTATCACTGAATCCTGTCAATAATCTTTTTATGCTACTTGTCAATCCTTGAAAAACAAAAAGACCTTACTTCCTTATAGCCAAAATTAATGGTGTTTTTTTAAATCCCAATATAAGCAGAAAAGTAATATACTTATAATAAAATGAGAAAATATCTTTGTTTCTGAAGCAAAGGACAATTCAGATGAAGTTAGTGCTTTGTGCAGGGACTGGAAGGAAATATAGGGAGGGAGTGGTTGCACATCTTGGCTTAATATTTTTCTAATGAAAAACCACCAATTTAAATCATATTTTTTCAATAGTGTGGTTTTTAGTATGGATATTTGCACAGTTGCTTTGTTTAGGGAAGATGTATAGATATAACTAGCTACATGTATATGCATAACAATAATGGTTTGCATTTGCATAGTACTTTAAGGTTTGCAAAACTATATGTAGGTATATATTTATATCTATCTATATGTGTGTATATACATATGTGTGTATCTAATGCACATATACACATATATGTTTGTGTATGTATATGTATGTATATATACATATGTGTGTATTATATGTGCATATGTGTATATATATATATATATATACATGAATTCCTCAGAATCATTCATAAGTAGGGTCCTCTTATTATGGCAAAGATGAGGGGCACTGAGAAGTAAAATGAATTCGATCCTAAAACTCAAATAAAAAGACAATTTTCCTCTCCAATTTTGTAGTGTTTTCCCATTCTAAATTTTAGTAATGAGGAAATTGAGGTTTAGAGAGGTTAAAATTTTGACCCAGTCTTGCTGACTCTATTCTTTGAGTCATATTTATTCCCTGACCAAATCTGAGAAGAAATTCCGGATTCCTAAGAGAAAATATTTTTTAAAAGTGGTTTAATTACCCCTCTACCAATCCTACTGGAATCTCTCATGCTACTGATGAACATGCCCACATATTCATACATCCAGGGAGATCTATAGATAGCACCTCCAGCCCTTCTCACATATGAGATCCCCAGAATTGCCACCCAAGTTTAAAGTATTCTGTGTTTGCTGAGCAGAAGTGTTTACAAGTACCTACCAATGTGTTTACCTTGTTTCTAGATAGGCAGTGGACATAATTAGTTCAAAGCAAAGGTACCTATTTAATGTAATAGCATATTTAGAACTTTCGCATTGGAATACTCCCCTTATAAATGTTAAGCAAACTCTCTGAGAAACATATATATCATCAATGGGAAGAGTGAGAACGTATACAGATGACTCATAGGGTGAACACACATGAGGAATAATAATAGCTAACATTTAAATAGTGCTTTGAGGTATACAAAGTTTTCTATCTTATTTGATCCTAACTACAATCCTATGAGGGCAATCTTATGGATGGCACAGTCCATAGAGCACAGGGTCTGAAGTCAGGAAGACCTGAGTCCAAATCCAGCCTCAGACATTTATTAGCTATGTAACTTTGGGCAAGTCACTTAATTTTGTTTGCTCAGTTTCCTCATCTGTAAAATGAGATGGAGAAGAAGATGGCAAACCACTCTGGGGTCATTAGGAGTTGGACATGACTAAAAATAACTGAATAACAAGACAATCCTGTGAGGTAGGTGCTATTTTGATCCCCATTTTATATATAATAAAGAAATTGTATCTAGAGAATTTGTGTTTTGCTGTGACTCACTAGCACTAGTCACAGTGCTAGTGAGTGGGATCTGAGGTGGGATTTGAATTCTTGCACTCAACTCTATTCATCCAGCTACCACATGGAGGTGAAGGGGCAACTCAAACCCCCACAGCTGCAGTACTCCTGATATCTTCTGGCAATAACATCCCACTGTTCACACTGCTCCTCACTAAGTGTACCATCCTAGAATTGTTATTTCACTGATCTCACTGGGCCTTTTGCTTAGGTGCATTACTCTACTGGGTTCTCATAGTCTCATAGTCTCCTTAATATATAGAGATCATCTTTTCAGGGCCATTTCTTAAATCCTAGCTTCAGTCAGCTAAAACCTTTCATTGTAACAGCTGGCTGATGGTTATTTTTTTTTCCAGAATCACCAACTCAGTTAACAAAAGCCGTGCAGAGTGAACCCATGCTAAGATTAGATCTTTGTTTTTCCACCCCAGCCTGGGTGAGAGATGGAAGTTTTCACTTATAGATGCCTATCTAATTTAGGATCCAGATAATCTAACACATTCCCAAGATCCTTTATGGCTAAGCTGCAAATGAATGCGAGCCAGAACAAAAAGCTGGCTAATGAAGGTGAGTGATCTCCAGGAGCCTAGGTCAAATTCTTGTTTTCATTATTCATCTATCAGCAGCAAAGCTTTAATGCTTGGTTGCTCTATTTTGATTAGGAAAAACTTCAGTCTCCCTATACGTATATACATTATAGATGAAGAGAGAGAGACAGAGATAGAGACAGAGAGACAGAGAGAGACAGAGACAGGGACAGAAGCAGAGACAGAGACAGAAACAGACAGAGAGATGGAGATAGAGACAGAGAGAAAGACATAGATGTAGACATAGAGGTAGACATAGAGACTGAAATAGAGAAGTATAGACAAAGAGTTAGACAACAGTCATCTTCTCATTTCCCACTGATAGCCCTCATTTTAAAAATCTTTGGCTTCTCTACCATGCTTTTAGTAAACTCATCATTGGGAAATCCTACAAGATCTAATCAGACTTATTACTCATACCACATCAATCAATACCTTCTGTACCTCCCATTAGAGGGTGGAGTCATAAACTAGGACAAGACTGATATTTCCTCAGATATCTCCTCATTTCCCACCCTGGTGCATTCATTTTGTACTTCTTTGGCTTTTCCACTATGCCTTGTACCTAGTAACCCCAAACCCTTTAAATTGTCTTTTGTGTGTTATCTTCTTCCATTAACTCCTTGAGGGCAGGGACTGACATTCCCCCCTCCTTCCTCCCGCATTGTATATTTGTATCTTTTGCAGGTAGCACAAAGGCTGGCCCATAGTAAGTACTTAATAATTGTTTATCAACTATTAACACAGATAGATATAGAAAGAGGGAAAAGGATGAAAAGGGAGAAAGGGAACAAAGAGAAAAATCAGTATATTAGCATATAACTAATATCTAAAAAGCTGGTGGGGGTGGAGGGCTAGTAATATTGGAACCTAACTCTCATCCAGGTTGAAGAGGAAACAACTGTATTCATCTGAAGATGTTTAAAAGCTTTCTGAACTTCTAGAGAGGTGAGAAAACTGGGTGATAGGGTGTAGGAGGGACTTTAAGAAGGGTATACAGATTAAAATTAGGAGGGTGGTGTTGGAAATAAGCTTGACACTATTATTATTGAGGAATCCAAAGGTTCCTGGCCAGGAGCAGACTCCACCCTTCTTTAGGAAGGGGGAGTGGGGAATGAATACAGGAGCGAGACCAAGTTTATTCTGTTAGGCTGACACAGACTGATGCAACATCAACTCAGTACCTCCCTTCAGAGAACTGATTGGTCTGCTCCTTTCTGTATTACAATCTTCCCTACACACCTCCCACGTGCAACTCCTTCGTATGTTCCCCCCACCTCAACATATGTCCCATGTACAAAAATGGCAGAAAACTCCTCCTTGTGGATGTATAAGATTCAATTAGCCGATTAAGCATGCTTGGTAGCCATTTGACCCAGTTTTCTCTTCAACCCTGACCATTCTCTGGCCAGTTTAGACCAGTTTTCCTAACATCCTGAATCTGTGGTTTCTGCAAAACTGCAAACTTTAAGCTGATTGGCTGAGGACCCTCATCCTGGTTAATTTTTATTCCCTTCTTACTTCAAGCTGACACTTCACCAATTATTCTGTGGAACTTAATTAACTCTTCTGTGGAAACCTAACTTTCCCTAACTTTTTACTCATCTCTCACAGTGGGATGAATAGATAATAATATAATAATATACATTATATGTATATATAATGTATATATGTATATATAGGTATGTGTATGTATATATGCATATATATATACAGGTATATATGTGTATATAATGTAATATAATAATATGATATAATAATAATAAGGGAGGCATTTGTAGAAGGGTGGCTAAAATAAGTATGTATAAATGGAAACTAGTTTAATGAGGAAACAAATTTAGATTTAATAATCATTTTAGTCAAACCTTAACCCATCTCTTTTACCATAAAATAGCAGATAAAGCTAGTGAAGTTAGTAAAAATCAAGTTTTAGAAATTTATTAAATTTTTAATAAACCCACTAGTATAGCCCATGACCTTGCAAAAAGGACAGTTTTATATTTCATATAATTTCTAAAGTTGGTTGCAATGGCCAACCTAACATACAGTTTCCCTTTCTGTATCACTGACAGCTATAAATGTGTTTTTAGTTAGTTATTATACCTTATATTAATAATTCTTAAGCTATCAATTGAGGAGCTTAGAAACTCACATCATAACTTTTAGAAATCACAAAATCTCCTATAGATTTACATGGAACATTAGTTAAGTTCTATAACCTAACCAGTGGCTATTTAAGCTCCATGTTATCAAAAGATGCAAAGAAACCATTACCTTCCAGTTCTTAAATGTGTAGCTTTGTGGATTTGTCCTTTCCTTTGGGGGTTTATCATTAAAGGCTAAAAAGGAAGAAAATTATTGAGAAAGTTCATAAATAATCCTATGTTTTGGGATACTTGAAAGGACACAGAGATTGTTTGCCTGCTTTATGAAAATATATATGTCATACACAAAATATGGCTAAAGTTAATGAGGTCTTTTTTTGACACAGCTTCTGATTAGTTTTAATATTGACCTTTAAAATAGCTTTGAAGGGAACAGTGAAAATATATATCAAACGGTACTTCAGTCTCTGATTCATTAGGTGACTAAATTCAGGCACATATCTTGACATTTACTTTAAAAGATTTAATCTAGAACATCCTGTCATTAGCTTAATCAAAGTCTGTTTTAAAGTGCTTATACTTATACTTAATATTGAGTATTGTTGCCTTTATCCTAAAGAAGTCATTTTGGGGAGGAAAGGGTAGTGCATCAAATAATCTATGCCACTAGAGAATATTTTAACCCATTAATTCTGGAGTATACCCTAATTTATATAGTACCTTAAGTGTTATGTGTGTGCTAGAGTAGTAGAGGCAGAAGGGTACTTCTTCATTGGAGCTTGATGTGCACTCTAGCCTAGTGGCTAGTAACAGAGACACTCCTAATAGGTCCCATAGTCCCTATGACTAGTGGATTGTGTTGTGTTATTGGGACAAGAACAACTTCACTTCTTGGTAATTTATAAGAAAGATAGAAATTCTCTCCCCTCTCTCTTTTGGGCCCTTCTGTACACATGCAGGCATTTTTGTCCTTTTATTAAGGATAGAGAAATTCCTTCTCCAAAGTAGTAGTGATGGCTATAAGTACTTAGCAATCAGGAATACGTTTTTGCCCAGGTAGACCTCAGTCCCTGGCACCATCTTCTGCTTTTTGCATTTCTTCATATATATCTTTGATTTCTTTCATGTCTTAATTATTTTTGGTGATAGAAGAAATAAGCCTCCATCCCACACCTGATATTCATAGCAGAATCAGTCAGTCAGTCAACAAGCTTGTATTAAGCACTATCTATGTGCCAGGATACTAAGTGCTGGAGATGTGGAATGCCATTTCTAGAAGGAACACTGTTACCCCCACTTGGGGGAAACCCTTAATATTATCTATATCTAAACTTCTAGATATAGCTTTAGATAATAGTTTTAGAGATTTCCCCCCAAAAGTTTTACTCCAAAGTTGGAGTAAAATTGACCTCTTCCATCTCTTTGAGGGAAGACTATTTCCAGAATAAATCCAGTTCACCCTAGGAAGTAGCAAGTAGTACAGAAGGACACACAGCTTGTAGTTTAACAATGAAATCTATGATCATGACCAATCTTAAATGCATAGTAAGAAGTTTATTTAAAAAAACTATCCATATCTAAATCTTTACCCCTACTCATTCAACTTCTTCCTCTTCATCAAAACACACACACACACACACACACACACACACACACACACACACACACTCATTCCCTGACCCCATCTACAATTCGATTACATCTTTATGTCATCTGATTTTCCCTTTGAAATTCCTCAGTAAAATGTAGACTCCTTGAGGATGATTTTTTTTCTGTACACATAGTTGATGTTTAATCAAGGAAGCATTGTTGATATAGTGATAGATTTCAAGGAGTCCAGGATGACTTGAGCTCAAATCCCAGCTCTCCAGTAATGTGACCTTGACAATTCATTTAATACAAATTTAACTTATATCTAGCTTGAATCACCTGATTGCCTTGTTATACCTACCAAGAGAAAATGTACAGACAAATGTTACGAAGTACCATTTTTGAGGGTTTTATTCATTTTTGTTGTTGTTTTAAGTTTTATCCTTTTTATTGCAGGAGCCCAGCTTCCTGGGAAGTAAGAGAGAACTTGGCTAGCAATGCCAAAGGGAAACCAGGTAAATCAGTTTCATGAAATAACTGGACTTTCTCCTGTATCCTAGTATCTTGTGGACATGGTTCTTACTAATTTCAAAGAACCTTAAGTCCCAGATTGAGGAAGGAGAGCAGGGACATGAACAGAAGTACCTGGAAATCAGAGACTAAGTGAAACAAGTTGAGTCGATCTCATCACTTTCAAATCTCAAATTTAGTAGTTTGCTATACTAGTATGTAACAAAGGTTGTTCAAGAGAGCTACACTCTAAAATGTCAAAGTGCTAAAGATATTGCTTCAAGAAAGAAAAAAAGAACCACTAGGCCTACACTCCTAAAGAATTCAAAGAAAAAGAGAAAGGACTAACGCATGAAAAATATTTGTAGTAGCTCTTTTTGTAGTGGCCAAAAACCAAAGGAGTATCCATATATTAGGGAATGACCACAAATTATGGTATGTGATCATATTGGAATGTTATTGTACAATAAGAAATGACAAAATGGAGAGTTTCAGATGGAACTTGGAAAGTAACTACGAACTGAGTAAAGTAAGCAAATCTAGGAGAATAATTTTTACAACATCAAGATTATAAAGAAAGACAACTTTGAAAGATTTTGAAACTCATCAATACAATGATAAACCATGAGTCCAGAGGGCTGAAGATAAAACATGGCATCCATCTCGTTCCAGAGAGGTAGTGGACTTAAAATACAGAATGAGACATTCATTTTTGGACCTAGGCTAGGCAGGACTTTGTATTGTTGGAATGTGCATATTATGAGGTTTAGTTGTTTTTTTTTTAATGGGGAAAGGAATAATGGGAGAGATAATAAATGTTGTAAAAGAGACAACTTTTAAAAAGGAAGAAAAAGAAAGGAAGGAAGATATGGAGAATATTTTATTGACTATCAGAAACTTTGCTGTATTTGTGTTTATATTAGTAATATGTGTCATCTATGCATTTGTGAATTGCAAATTAATCTTTGTTCTAGAAAAGGAAATAAAGAGAAGCATTTCTGCTTCTCAGGTTATCAGGAAGAATGAAGTATTTCTTGAAAGAATGGAATAAGTGCTTCAAGGAAGAAACACAGGAAAAGTGAAACAATGAAGAAACAAAGAGTGCTTCCCCATCTCCTCCAGGATCATATACAAAATGCTCTGTTTGGCATTCAAAGTCCCTTATCACCTGGCAGCCCCCTCTTACCTTTCCAGTCTTTTTATACATTATTCCCTGACACTACTCTTCAGTCCAGTGATATTGGCCTCCTGGCTGTTCCACAAAGAAGACACTGTCTCTCAGATCTGAGCATTTTCTCTGGCTCTCCCCCCTGCTTGGAATCCTCTCTCTCCTTATTTTTTACCTATTGGCATCCTTGCCTTCTTGTATATCCACATGAAATCCCATCTTCTACAGGAAGCCTTTCCCAACTCAACTTAATTCTAGTGCCTTTCCTCTGTCAATTATCCTATTCATCATGTATGTAGCTTAATTTGTATATGATTGTATTATCTCCCCCATTAGACTATAAACTTCTTGAGGGCAGGGATTGTCTTTTGTCTCTTTTTGTATCCCCAGTACTTAGCATAATGCCTGGCACATGCACAATTTCTGGCATATAGTACATATTTAATAAGTGTTTATTGACTAACTTACTGACAAAGATGTAAAGAAGCAGAGGGAAAATCTCATCTGTGCTGAGACTTGAGAGGGGGGACAAATATGGCACTGAAGGGAAGGGAAGAAGAAACACTGAATACTTGAAATTATATAATTACTTAATGAAGTTAGGAAACCAGAATTATCTTAGGCAGAAGCAGTATCTTGTTATCCAAAAGATTACAATGTGATTCTACAGGCACCACAGGTAGAATATAATCTGCTAATTGTCAGAAGAGACAAATAGCATACTTAGTCTCTGCTAAGAAATACTAAAGAAACTCTTTTAAAATAATAATAATGATTGTAAACAAAAGAGAGGTCTTCTGTCTTTTCAGGGCCTTCACCTGGGCAATGATGGAGAGGGTCTTTATTCTTTTCAAAGCTGATAATGACTATCCAACTTAGAAATCTAAGCAAGCATTGCTAAAGTTTATTGAAATCTTGAACAAAAAATGAAAACTTTGGAGATATAAGTGGTGTTCTCATCAGTAATAATCACTAATGATTGTAATGATCATGTAATCATGATAAGTAATAATGGGTTCAGATAAGGACAGATTTAGGAAATAAATAGCAAAGAAGATGGTATCTGAAGGTAGAATTTGGATTTCTGGATGTAGTTTAAAATACAAAAATAATGGACTCTTGGTCAGGGTGCAGAACACCTAGGAAGTGTCAGAAGGAGAAAAATGCCTGTAGTCTTGCTACCCTAATTAAGAGAGTTTCAAATTGAAAATTAAGGGAAGTGGAGAAAATTGTTTAAATAGATAAGCAAGTCAAGGAACAAAGAGAGGAGTAGATACCACATAAGACTAGCAGAAGAAACCACCAGTTGTTATTTGTCCTTCATTCTCAAAGAAGAGCATGACATCAAATGCATAGAAGATAATATGTAAGAAGATAGCCTCTAAAGAGAGTCAGGAAAAAAAACCCAAGATAATGGCAGATGTTTATACATGAGCACACACAGTCTAAGTAACAAGCAGCTAGAGGTTATAATGCAAATTTGACCACATAAGTATCACTGAAACTTGTTGGAATAAGGATTTTAAATTGAATACCCTATTGGAAAAAAACAGAAGAGGGGTTGAAGGTAGAGTGGCATTGTATATTGGAAAGATATACTCATGTGAGGAAGGGTAGGGAAAGGAAATATGCATGTACATAGTGCTTACTATGTAATAGGTACTTTGTTAAGCACTTTTTTAATATTAACATTGGGGAAATGATGAAGGGAGTGATGTAGTGGTGGAAATGTATCACCTATGCCTTGGATAGAATAAGGAATTAGCTACAGGATTTTGAAAACTAATCATAAACCTGTTGTAAACATATGACGTTATAATGAGGATGGAAGATTTAAGTTACCCAGATATTTTCAAGAGCTCTCCCTACCTTCTTTGTCCCTCTCCCACTTCTTCCTTTCTCTCTGCCTCTATTTCTGCCTATTTCTGTATGTACAATTGTCTTTGTGTGTTTCTCTGCCCCTCTTCCTCCCTCCTTCCTTCCATTTTTCAAAGAAAGTAGCTGAAAAATTCTGACCTGCCTTAATGATAACTTCATCTCTTCAAAGATGAAGGCAGTGACTAGGGAACCATTCTAGACTTGATCCTAACCAACAAAGAAGAAATGGCTACTAAAATACAAAGGACAGGCAGCTTAAAGAAAGTGACCAAGACACCATGAGATGGTTCACGGATTACCATAAAATCTGAAGTGAGAGGGACCTTAAAGGCCATCCAAGTTGAACTCATTCTCTAACAAGAATTTCCTTTACAAAAATCTCTTACAATTGGCCATCTGACTTTTGCTTAAAGAATTTCAGTGAGAGGGAACTTATTAGCTCATGAGACAGTCCATTTAACATAGAGATAGCTCTAATGGCTAGAAAGATTTTCTTTACTTCAAGCTTAAATTTGCTTCTTTGCAACTTTCATACATTTCCTGGATTAACCAAGGAGAGCATGTCTGTTCCCTATTGTTTATGGCAGATCTTTCAAATATTTGAAGATAGCTATCATGTTTCCTTCCCCCAAGTATTTTCTTGTGAAGGCTGAACAACCTACCCTTCCAACCATCCTCATATGGCATAATCTCAAGGCCTTTCACCATTAAAGTTATCTTCTTCTGGAGCATGTTTTCTAAAATGTATTGCCCAGAACTGAACACGAGATTCAACATGTGGTCTGCCCAGGGTAGAGTACGAGATCTTCACCACCCTCATCCTAGGCACTATGCCTTTCAATAGAAGTTTTCTTGGTCGCCATATTATAATGCTGACTCATATTCACTCTTCAACCTATAGCTATCCCTTCTACATTATGACTTTCTCCATTGCAGTTTCGATATATTGCAGGGTAGCATAAGAAATTAAACGGGAATTTTGTGAAAGTTTTACAGAAGCCACAGACAACACACAAAGGCCAGCAGATGACACAGAGCCTATGACCAAATATTTAACCCGAATTTTGCAATAAGGTACTCTACTCACCCCGTAAAAGAAAAAGACAAAATTCAGACTTCTTCTCTGGTTTGAAGAGATTGACAAAAAATTTTACATAGATTTTCCAGATCATGGGGGCACTGCCCCCCCTGACTCTGTAATGTGGAAGGGATAACTGTACAGAAATCTCTAGATTTATTTTAGACAAACCACCTTGTCATCACATTTCCCTCATTTTGTACTAATTAAGTTGATTTTTTTTTGGAGGGGGAAGGCAGGGCAATTGGGATTAAGTGACTTGCCCAAGGTCCCACAGCTATTAAGTGTGTCAAGTGTCTGAGGCCAGATTTCAACTCAGGTCCTCCTGACACCAGGGCCTGTGCTCTACTCACTGCACCACATCTCTTCCCCCAAATTGATTTTTTTTAACCTAAACGTAATACTTTATTTTATTCCTATTAAATGTTTTGTTAGGTTCAGTACAACATTCTAACCTGTCAAGATCTTTTTGGATCCTGTGTCTGATCCAATATTTTAGATAGCTCTCCTAACTTTATAGCATCTGAAAATTTGCTAAACATACCACCTTTAAGTAATGGACTGA
This sequence comes from Phalanger gymnotis, assembly GCA_028646595.1. Taxonomy (NCBI): domain Eukaryota; kingdom Metazoa; phylum Chordata; class Mammalia; order Diprotodontia; family Phalangeridae; genus Phalanger; species Phalanger gymnotis. The sequence continues at coordinate 225,440,135 of CM053622.1, read as the reverse complement.
TTAAAAAATATATATTGAGCATTAACAACACTAAACATATATCCTTAGGATTCTCCACTGGAGATTTCTTTCCAAGGGAATATTTTGGTCTGATCAATGAGTTTTAAATTTACCTAACTGTACTACCATCACATTTCTCCATCTCTTCCACAGGAATAGCAAAAATGAATAAATAAAGATTAAGAAACTTGCTAAAAGAAATATTAACTATCTACAGTATTCTTATTCCCTTCCAAGAATAGGATAAGGGGCCATTTTTTATCTCTCCAGACATCATGGTGGAAGTTTGGCTGTCAGCTCTTTATTATGTCCTCCCATAAGACTTTCAGAATTAAGAGGCTCCTTGCAAAGAAGCAGAAGCAAAATCATCCCATTCCTCATTTGATTCAAATAAAAAAAAGATAACATGCAAATATGAGATATTGGAGAGGGAACAGATTGAGTTTATAAAGAACATCCTACGATAATATACATATTTATTCTATAGCAAATCCAAATGCTGCACAATGTCTTCCATCACTTCTGGTAAGAAATGGATGGCACTTCTTCCCATATTGGAAACTGTCTGCTAAGATGCAGTCATTAAATGTAACAAATGCTATCCTCCACAGGTAGTTTAGGGTGTCATTGTGTGGTTCAAAGTGCAACAGCATAGTCATCTCTAGCTTCTGCACCGAAAATGACTGCCAATCACACTTCAGATTGCTGAAGGAAAGGACTCTTGGAAGAAGCTGACATGAGAGTAGCTGGTAGTCTCCATATCATGTCCCTGTTCCTAGCTTGCTACACTAGAGACTTTGGGGAACTTCTCTTAAGTGAGATCTAGGACTCTTTTGGTTGAGCTGTTACCTCACTACCAATGGGAGAGCTCCTTCACTCTGTATTGTCTGGTATATGTTCCATATGTATACTTTCTATGATTTCCATTTTTCACTATTTGACTTGGATAAATGGGTTTATTTGCTACCTTCTATGTATATTCATTGTGTAACTGGGTTTTGGTGCATGTTTGGAGATTCCAGCCTTTGTAGGAATTGGACCTTGTCTGGGTGAATGGCTCCACAAACTGCTGAAAATGGAATTCTGCTAATAAAGGGCTTTTACAAAAAAAAATAGAAATAAAACAAGGCTGGATTGACTTGTTATTGATGAAGCTAAGTTAATGCCTTATGATTTAGATACTCATCAACTATCCCTTTAATAATATATTCTAGAATTTTAACAGAAATTGGAGCCAATACACAATATACAGGCTCCATTCTCTTCTCTTCTAAAAACAATTTGTGGGCCACTTTTTTATAGGAGAGAGGAAAACCAGGGATTCTCTGACATGTACCCTAGGTTGGGAAGAGATTTCAAAAGGGTTCAGAGAAAGGGTAGGTAGAATTTAATGGTATAATATTATGCAAGGAAAATTGGCCCATAAGGCAAAGAGAGCTCAAGAATTAAATAAAAGAGACTTGTAGAAGCCATTCTGATAATGAAAAAGAGAATATACCAAAGGAGAAGCATGGAGATGCTCAAATCTTCTTGTTTTTACCTTTATAGCATCTTTTGAATATGATTCTTTATCCTCTAATACTATTCCCACTCTGGTTCAGGCCCTCATCACATACCTGAAATGTTGGAGTAGCCTTCTGGTTTTTTTTGCATCAAGCCTCTTACCCACTACAGTCTCTCCTCAACTCAGTTGTCAAACTGAACTTCCTAAAGCACAGCTCTAACCGTGCCATGCCTTCCCCCATTAAGTAAACATTAGTAGCTCCTTGTCACTTCCAGAATCAAATATAAATCTTCTATTTGGCTTTCAAAACCCAAAATAGCCTCCCCCCTTCCTTTCCAGCCTTTCTCACACTCATCACTCCCATCTCTTGACTTTGGTCATGTTCACTGGCTAAACCTCATGCCTAGAGTTTTCTTCCTCATCTTTGCCTTCTAGCTTTAATGGCTTCCTTCAAGTCCCAACTAAAATCCCACATCCTACAAGAAACCTTTTCCCAATCCCTCCTACTTCTAGCACTTTCCTGCTGTTGATTATCTCTAGTTCATCCTGTGTTTACCTTGATCATGCATAGTTACTTGTGTGTTGTCTCCCCATTGGAGTATAAGCTCCTTGAGATCAGAGATTGTATTTTGCCTTTCTTTATAGCTTCATTGCCTAACACAGAGTTTGTTATACAGTAGGTGCTTAATAATTATTTATTGATTGACTAGCTGACATCAGAAATTCAACCACCCTAGATTTTTTAAAAGATACGTAAACATATATAGGAAATGGAATCAAAGAAAAGTAGCTGAAAACAAAATACAAAAGGACAGTATAGTCCTGTAAGAAAGTATCAGAAAAACAAAAAAAAAAAAATTTAAAGCATACAATGAACTGAGGCTGTCAATGATTATAATAAAAAGGGGTTTTTTTTTTTGCTATGTCCTAAGTGAGAGGAAGATCAAAGAATCAGTGAGACAGATATTCAAAGTTTATGGAATGATGAGAATGAGATGTAATAAAAAACCTGAACTACTCATCATTTTTGCTTCTGTTTTTTTCTTCCAAGAAGAATAATGACCTTTGGACTAAGTAAGATAGAATGAAAATGTTCTGCAGGTGATGCAAACTCAAGAGATCAAAAGGAAAGAAAGAACTTATATAAACCTCTTATTGGACTCTGGTTGAGGGAGACAGAAGAGGGGCAATGGAACAAAAGATTACTCCAAACCTAGAGCACTTGTATTGAGCTCAGTGAGCTCAGTTGAGTTGTGCTCAACTTTCACTCCCCTATCCTTTATTAAAAAAAGGTGAGAAACAAAGGAAAGGCATAAGGTAATAGGGAAGAGAAAATAAAGATTTAGCAATCATAAATGTGAATGGGATGAACACGCACATACGCACTCCCATGCGCACGCACACACACACACACATACACACACACTAGAAGAGGATAGCAAAATGGATTAGAAAGTAGAATCCAAGGAACACTTGAAATAGAAAGATGAACACAGAATTCAAATAAGAGAATAAAGGGGAATATAGGATGTTTAAATTAAAGTTTAAAAAAACGGAAGGGTAAGAACCAGCACAATAGATAGTGCACCGGGCCTAGAGTCAGGAAGGAAAGGGAAGTTCAATTCTGGCTTGAGACACTTACTAACTGCGTGACCTGGGGCAAGTTGCTTAATCTTTGCTTGTTTCAGTTTCCTAAACTGTAAAATGAACATAAAAAGCGCCTTCCTTCCAGATTTGTGGTGAAGATCTAACAAGATATTTGTAAAGTGCTCCAAGTGGGTACGTGCATAAAGGCTGATATCGTAAGCAAACTACAGGAGCATGGAAGAAATTAATTGTCAAATATATGGAAAGGAGAAGAGTCATGAACAATAAGAGATAGAAATGGTCGCAGAAGGCAAAACAATTTTGCTTATATGAAATTTAAATTTTTCATATAAAACAAATGCTAAAATTAAAAAAGAGAAGCAGGTAAAGCAGGAAAAAAATGTATCAAGTTTCTTTGAGAATTTAATCATTCCTAAGATATATAGGGAAATGATTCAGATGTATAAGAATAAGAGCCATTCCCAATTGATAGTCAAAGGATATGAATCAGAAGTTGTCAGGAGAATTCTAAGCTATCAATGGCCATATAAAAATGCTTAAATCACTAATAATTAGAGAAATGAAAATTAAAACAATAGGAGATTCTATCTCACACCCACTAGATTTGCAAAGTTGACAAAAAAAAAGGAAAATGACAAATACTGGAGGAGTTTGGGGAAAAAGCAAAAAGTCGATAGAGCTATGGACTGGAAAACAATTTGGAATCATGACCTAAAAGCTATAACACCCTGCATAGCCCTTGACTCAACAATACTACCACCAGTTCTACAACCTAAAAATATCAAAAAGAGGAAAAGAATATGTTTGTACAAAAATATTTATAACACTTCTGTTTGTGGTGGCAGAGAATTGGAAACTGGTGGGCTGGCCAAAGAATAACCGAACAATTTATGGCATAAGAATGTGACAGAATGCTATTTTGCTGTAAAAAAAATGGTAAAAGAGATAGTTTCAGACAAAGCAAGAAAGATTTGTATAAACTGATATGTAGTGAAGTGAACAGCACAACTCTACAATTACAACAATTTTATAAAGACAATTTACTTTGAAAGACTTAGGAACTTTATCATCATAATGACCAACTATTATTCCATAGGATGCATGATTAAAAAAAAGGTTACCCACATCTTGAGAGATGATGGATTCAGAGGGTAGATTTAGACATAATTGTTTTGAACATGGACAATGAGAGAATGTTTTTGTTGACTATATATATTTGTTAACAATAGTTTTCAATTGAGGGAGAGAAAGAGAAGGCAGATTTTCACTTGAAAAAAAATTTAAATTTTCAAATAAAGAGAGTAGATTGAAGGCAATCTCCTAAGGAAGCATTAGCAATTGGGGGATGAGTATAGTGATGAGTATTAAGGATCCAAGATGGGATTCATACCTTGATTCCATGACTCCAATGCCACTGCTCTTTCCAACTCTTAGATTCTGTGATTCTGTCTTATGCCTTTTAATGTTTTTTGGTAAACTTAACAATCTCTTTATTCTAGGGCTATTTAACAGAATAATCAATATAGTCTTCTTGCAAGTCTATATTCTCTTTTCTGATAATTCTTCCATGCAGCAGAAAGTCTACAGAGTTGAAGCTCACAAATTCTTTTCTTCTTTATAGTATTTCTTTTTATTTTCTTAATCGGTGGAATTAGATGCCAATGAATAAATAATAAACTTGTTCATTCATTGGACTCATGCCCTTAATGTTCTGTACAATCTGGAATAAATGTTGTATCAGCTTTCTGGATACAAATTAGGGAAAATAAATGAAATCTGCATTCTCTCTTTTCACTCACATCAAATTGGTACTTGCTTTGAGAAAGTCATTAAGCACCTATTTGTGAGGCTGGTTTGAAAGGGTTTTATAAACCTGGAAAATCTTCAGAAATTTCTATTTGAATGTCTTTCCAGAACTTCAAATTCAACCTGGAAAGATAACTTTTGATCTTATCTCTGAGGCTTCTTCTTTTTTTGCCACTTCTTTGCTACTGTTGGTAAATTCTATTTCTCAAGCATTCATTTTCAGTCTTCTTTAATTCCTAAGATTGTGCCTTGGGGGATCTCTTTCCTCTTTGTGACAGTTTATTCTCACCAAATTACTGCTATTTAATGTGTGTCTGCCCACACTCAAGTCTTAGTAATTTATCATTTTCAAATTCAGGGACAGTTGTAAAAATACATAAAATTACTTGAAGCCAAGAAAAAGATAAGTACTGAAAAAGATGGACAGATTAATCTAAAGTTATTCTTTAGTCTAGGTATGCTCTTTCAGTCCCAATCTAAACTAAAACTGAGAAAGTTATACCGATTCAAATTATTTTGAATTTAGCTCGCAAAGTGAAAATGCCTGTTTCACCTATTAATTTGGGATCTTAAGAATGTAGATGATTTTGTAATTCACTTTAATGCCTTTTTTTAGACTTGGAAAATCCATGATTTCAATGGTGCACATTATGCTGCCTTCTGATGCAAAGTGCAACCTCTCCAAATCTTTCTTACTGACCACATACTTGTTGCTCAGAGGGACCTTAAAGATCCCAAACCCTTCATTTTATAGATAAGAAACGTAAAGCCCTAAAATGTGAAGGAACTTGCCAAGGTTGACCTATGTAACCTGTGGCATCTGTTGCTCTGGCTGATTTCAACTCCACAGAACAAGATGACCCCACACCAGGCTTCATTTCCTTCCCCCTCTGCCTTCCTGCTTCTTTTTGTGTATTTGTCTCCCCCTTTAGATAGTGAGCTGCTTGAGGGTAGAGACTGTCTTTTTTTATTAATTGTATCTCCAGCACTTAGTTCCATGACTTGCATGTAGTAGGTTATCAATAAATATTTACTGAATTGCATTGGGTCAGGGCAGCATCTAACATTCTATGGTTCAGAGGCAGCTAAGAGGATAGAGCTAAGAAGATAGAGTGCTAGGCCTGAAGTACAAAAAACATGAGTTCAACCTTGATTTCAGACCTGCAGTGGCTGTGTGGCTAGGCAAGTCACTTGACCTTTTCCTATTTTTCCCTTTACTACTTTTATTTGTTTTTTAAAGAATTTTTCAAGCTCTTTTAAAAGATTTTGTTCTATGTCTTCCAGGAATTGTAATCAACTTTGTACGTGAGTAGCATTTTTCTTTAAGGCTTTGCTCAGAGATGTTTTGGAGTCACTCTCTTCTAGGTTTGTGTCATGAGCTTCCCTGTTCCATAATAGCTCTTTATAGTAGGATTGTTTTTCATTTAGTCATTCTTCCAGCTTTCTCCCTGACTTCAGGATATATGTTAGGGTTAGAATATGAGTATTTCTGGAGAGAGTGTCTGAGCCAAGCTTTTATCCTCTTAGGTCCTGCTGCTTTCTTGGAGGTGTTGAATATTGTGTTATCTCAATATCTAAGGGGCAACTCAGTCTAGGGAACTGAAAACTTTCTGTGATCCCAAAATTGTGTGACCTGAGGCAAACATCTAACCAATGCCCTCCTGTTCTGAGCTCTGCAAGTTCCCAACCTGAGTTTGATTCTACATGACATTCTTGTTGGAGGAGAGCATAATTTCTCCAAAACCTATTTAATTCTGAACTCAACTCATCGTTCATTTGCAGCACTTGTTCAAGGCATATATGCTGAGAGATGAATTCTATAGATATTTGTAAGGCAGGAGCCTTTGGGCTCCAGGTTTACCCTTGATCCAGGCAGCCAGAAGGACAGCAATGGAGACCTGATAGGGAGTTATTTGCTTTATTCTTCTCAAGGGGGTTGCTGATAATGGGAGCGCTGACTCCTACAGCATTCCCTAATTACTCTTCTCACAGGGGTGGGTGAGAACGAAAGTAAGAGCACCAAACTCCTACAACATTGCCCTAAGTCTTGATGGGGGCCAGTTAAGACAAGCACACACATTCCACA
>CM053622.1:225413214-225432631 GCA_028646595.1 Phalanger gymnotis | reverse complement strand
TTTTTTTTTTTTTGATCATGGCTTTCAGGTAGTCCAAAAATTTTTAAATTATCTCTCCTGGATCTATTTTCCAGGTCAGTGGTTTTTCCAGTGAGATATTTCACATTGTCTTCCATTTTTTCATTCCTTTGGTTCTGTTTTATAATATCTTGATTTCTTATGAAGTCACTAGCTTCCACTTGCTCCAATCTAATTTTTAAGGTAGTATTTTCTTAAGTGGTCTTTTGGACCTCCTTTTCCATTTGGCTCATTCTGCCTTTCATGGCATTCTTTTCCTCATTGGCTTTTTGGAGCTTGTTTGCCATTTGGGTTAGTCTATTCTTTAAATTATTATTTTCTTCAGTATTTTTTTTGGGAGGGGGTTCTCCTTTAGCAAGTCATTGACTTGATTTTCATGGTTTTCTTGCATCACTCTCATTTCTCTTCCCAATTTTTCCTCTACTTCTCTTACTTGCTTTTCCAAATCCTTTTTGAGCTCTTCTATGGCCTGAGCTTTGGAGACTTTTGATGTAGGCTCTTTGACATTGTTGACTTCTTTTGGCTGTATGATTTGATCTTCATTGTCACCAAAAAAGGAATCTAGAGTTTGAGTCTGAGTTTTCACTGCCTGTTCATGTTCCCAGTCAACTACTTGACCCTTGAGCTTTTTGTCAGGATATGACTGCTTGTAGAGTAGAGAGTACTTTGTCCCAAGCTGTAGGGTCCAAGCACTGCTGTTTTCAGAGCTACTTCTACTCCACTGTCACCCCAGGCTCTGTCCCAGCAGCGTTCCTCCTCCCCCAAAAACTGCCAACCAGGACCACAATACAGATCCAAGCAAGACACAGCAAGAGAATCTGCCTTTGTGCCCACAAGACACTCCTTGCATTCCCACTCTGATCTGCTGCTAGATTCATCCCACTGTGTGAGCTAGGGACTCAGGAAGCTGCTGATGCCGGCGCTCTGGAGGCAGCCTCAGGAGCTTCCTGCTGCTGCTACCACCCCTGCTGCATGACCTCCTCCACCCCCAGAGCTGGTGGCTGGACCACTCTGAACTCAATCCCTTAGTTTTCCCCTAACTTGCTCTTTGGTGTTTGTGGGTTGAGAAGTCTGGTAACTGCCATAACTCACTGTTTTATGGCCCCGAGGCCTCTTCTGGCTGGCTGACTCCAGGTCTGGTCTATCCTAGTGTGGCCCACCCTGGGCTGCCCTCTGGTCTCAGCACCATGCAATAGATCCTTCCCGGTGACCATCCAGGCTCTTCTGGGCTGGAGATCTGTTTCCATCTGCTATTTCGTGGGTTCCGCAGCTCTAGAATTAGTTCAGAGCCATTTTTTACAGGTGTTTGGAGGGATTTGGGGGCAGGGGGCGGGGGGAACTCAAGCAAGTCCCTGCTTTCCTGCCTCCATCTTCAGCATCAGTTCATGTAAGTCTTTCCAGGTTATGGCGAAATCCATCTGTTCCTCATTTCTTATTGCACAATAGTATTCCATTACATTCACACACCAAAATTTGTTTAGCCATTCCCTAATTGATAGGCATCCCTTTGATTTCCAATTCTTTGCCAACACAAAAGAGCTGCTATAAATATTTTTGTACATATGGGTCCATTTCCCGTTCCCATTATCCTTGTATGATCTCTTTGGGATGTAGCCTTAGAAGTGGTATTGCTGGGTCAAAGGGTATGCACATTTTTATAGCCTTTTGGGCATAGTTCCAAATTGCTTTCCAGAATGGCTGGATTAGTTCACAACTACACCAATAATGTAACAATGTTCCAATTTTCCCACATCCTCTCCAGCACTTATCATTTTCCTATTTTGTCATGTTAGCCAATTTGACGGGAGAGATATGGCACCTAAGAGTTGTTTTGATTTGCATTTCTCTAATCAATAGTGATTTAGAGCATTTTTTTTTCACATCTTTAATTTCTTCGTCTGAAAACTACTTGTTCATATCTTTTGACCATTTCTCAATTGGGGAAGGACTAAGACTCCTATAAATTTGGTTCAGTTCCCTATATATTTTGGATATGAGGCCTTTATCAGAGACACTGGTTGTAAAAAATTTTTCCCGATTTTCTGCTTCCCTCCTAATCTTTGTTGCATTGGCTTTGTTTATACAAAAACTTCATTGAAAGAAAATAGTAAAGATTGAATGCCAACATTACCTTCTATTCCATCTTTCTTGACTTCAAATATGCAATAATTTAAACATTATGGCTCAGTGGTCAGGCTTTATGGTCTGAATAATGCTTCAAAGAGATCAGTGAACTTCTTCAGGCTTCTAGGGCCATTATATTTAAACAGAACACTAGTTAAAAATCCTTCATCACTCTGTGGGAAACCAGTTAAAGAGATTAGCAAAAGGTAATTCTAAAGGACGTTTAAAGGTCACATCGTATCCTGTGAAATCAAGTGGATTTTTAAAAAGTTGACTCTGATGTTATCCCCAGGATATCAGTGTCAGTGAGCAGAACTCGTGTTGTGTCGTCATTTTCAGATTGTTGCTTCTCAGCCTCACATGGAGCTCTCATCTTACCATATCGAGCTAATTTGAGTTGGAAAGAATTGAGCTGAAAATGAACAGTTAAGAATGTTAGATGATTTTAATTTTTAAAAAGATGGGGCTCTAAGTATGAATAGGGAAATGTACAGATTGTGAGGTACTAAAAGAAACGACACAATTGTTGGGGTCTTTCAAAACCCCCCAAAAAAGATAAAGGTTACAACTAGAAGTGTGATGAAGCCACCTCAACTACTGAGTTGACTGTTAAGTTTTCAGTGTGAGTATATAAACCTCAGAAATCAGCAAAGTTGTAAATCAGGGCTTGATTTATTGTTTTTTGATTTTTTTAGACTTAAAGGGATGGAGAAAATCTTGATAATGCAGATTAAACTTGAACATGTTTTGTGGTTATTGCCCCCCACCCCAAGTTGTTAAACATTTATTGTCACATCCCTACTTATAGTTGTTTTTTTATTTACTAATTTTCATTTAATAATGTCATAGCCTTCAATAACGAATTTTTTAAACTAGTCTTTCTAAGACATTGGTAGATTTACACTGATATATCTTTATGTCCTTCTTTGCTTCTAGTTATGACGAATGTCATATTTTTAAGATGGTTTGGCAGAAGAATGGAATTTAATTTTTGCTTATCCTCACTTTGTTTTTGCTAAGGCTACATGGAATGTCATGAAGGACACACAGTGCTCAACAGACTCCCATGGCTACCTATTGACTCCAGCATGAAATAGAAAATCTTCTTTGGCTTTTAGAGACTTTCATAACCTGGCTTTTCCTACCTTTCCAATCTTCTTACAGCTTATTCCCCAACTATATACTCTATGACCCAATGACACTGGTCTCCATGATATTCCTCAAATAAGACACTCTGTCTCCTGGCTCTGTGATTTTTTTTATTGGCTTCCTCCATGCCCAGAATTCTCTCTCTCCTCATCTCTACCGTCTGGCTTCCCTGGTTCTTTCAGGTCTTAACTAGCCTTTCCTGATCCCCCAATGGTAGTTACTTCCTTCTGAGTTTATCTCCAATTGATTTCGTATTTTGTTTGTGCATAGTTATTTGCATTGTCTTCTCTGTTAGACCCTGAGCTCCTTGAGAGTAAGGACTTTTTTTTTTAAAGCCTGTCTTTAAAGCCCCACAGTGCTTAGCACCATGTCTTTCACATAGTAGGTATTTAGTAAAAATTTGTTGACTTTTTGGCTAATTGATGCTACCGGCAGATATGAACCTGATTCTTCAAGACCATTTCCCCTAAATTTTACCATAAAGACTACCTTAAGTTAAAGGTTCTGACATGAACTGTTTTCCTACAAATGGTACATACCCAAGGTCACTGGCTCTAACTACATCTTTATACATGCACAAGATATATAGATCTGAGAGTCATTGGCATAGAGATAATAATGAAATAATTGGGAACTAACAAGATGGGGGGGAGGGGAGGGCAGGGCAGGGCAGGCCTTAGACAAAGCTTTCAAGAACACTTGCAATTGAGGAGGGGCAGGTAGAGATGGTGAAGATGATCTGTAACACTAGGAATTAGAAAATTCCTGGCAATATGTCTAGACATCTTGCTATTGGTGAAAAAAATGTTAATGAAATCATATGAAAATTTCCACTTATTTAATTAGTTTTTATAATAATGTAATGATGAAAAGAAACTTCTTTTGGAATTGTTACTTGTCTTACACCAGCTTCATTGTAGTTGTTTGTCAAAATTAAATTCAATTTAAATGCAATTGGTAACATATTAAGGCTTAAGAACCTGGAAAAAATATATTTAAAAAAAGACTTCTGGTTGTAATTTCATTTATGCTGTTTAATCATTCTTAAAAATTATTTATTCAAATCCTGGTCTTTTGAACATATCACCAATACCAGTAGCAACACTAATGATAGCCTAAAGGTGGACTCAATTAACTAACATTCTTAGACTAAAAGCACCAAGGTCCTGCTGTCAGGAGATAATTGTGTAGAAATAACTGATAACTCAGTACAGCTTTAAATATTTTTGTATATCTGGGAACTTTCCCCATTTTTGACTTTGGTGAATATGCCTAGTAGTGGTATCATGGTTCAAAGGCAGCCTTTTCTATATTTAGCAGCTTCATATCTTTGAAGTACCTGAAAGGCATTAGAATAAGAATAGCCAGAGCTATGAACCTTACTATTCTTTTTAATTTTTTAGACTGCTTACTGGCTTGTTGTATATTTAACACTCTACAATGCTTGGCAACCCTTGCTTCAATAAGCTACATTTTTATGTTCCTTATAACTATTTTCAAAATCTCTCTAGTATAAAATCCCTAGTGTATACAGTAGCCATTATATTCTGATTTATTTCAGCCCCTGGGATATTTTGGTTTAGATTAATTGGTTTGACCCATCTTAAGCTGCATCCTGATCACAAAATATGGTTATAGCCTTCCAGCTGTGTCATGTTTAGGTGGAAAACCATTAATAATGTAATTAAGAATATCATTCAGAATCTCCACATTTTACTGTCGTGTTGTCTACATTAGGGGAAGCTAGGTGGTGAAGTTGATGGAGTGCCAAGCCTGGAGCCAGGAAGACTACTCTTCTGTGTGAACCTGGGCAAGTCGCTCATCTGTAAAACAATTGGAGAAGGAAATGGCAAACCATTCCGGCATCTTTGCTAAGAAAACCCCAAATGGGGTCAATGAAGAATCAGACATGACTGAAAAATGATTGAACAAGTTGTCTACATTAAACAAACTTTTTTCTTCTCACCACTCTAATGACCTTGGATTTTTTTTCTTTGCTCATTACACTATCTAGCCATATGAAAATTAAAAAAAAAATTAAACAAGTTAAAGATTTGAGTAAGCAGACTTTTTGTCATTTCAAGTCACTTTTTTGGTATAAGTCTATGATGTATCTGCTATCTGTTGACATCCCTGTTTCTTTTTTAATTTTTTTAATTAATCTAATTGTTTTATTATTTAATATTTTAGTTTTCAACATGGATTTCCACAAGAATTTGAGTTACAAATTTTCTCCCCATTTCTACCCTCCTTCTCACCCCAAGATGGCATATATTCTGATTGTCCCTTTCCCCAGTCTGCCCTCCCTTCTGTCACCCCACTCCCTGCCCCTTATCACATTTCCCCTTACTTTCTTGTAGGGCAAGATAGATTTCTATACTCCAGTGCTTGTATATCTTATTTCCCAGTTGCATGTAAAAATAACTTTTTTTTGAGCATTTGTTTTTAGCACTTTGAGTTCAAAATTCTCTCCCTTCTTCCCTCCCCACCCACCCTCCTTAAGAAGGCAAGCAATTCAACATAGGCCACACATGTATCATTCTGCAAAACACTTCCATAACAGTTATGTTGTGAAAGACTAGTTATATTTCCCTCCAACTGATACTGTCCCCCATTATTCAATTTTCTCCCTTGACCCTGTCCCTTTTCAAAAGTTTTTGCTTTTGATTACCTCCTCCCTTGATCTGCTTTCCCTTCTATCATCTCCCCTCTCTTATCCCCTTCCCCCCTACTTTCCTATAGAATAAGATCCCCAACTGAGTGTGTATGTTATTCCCTCCTTAAGTCAAATCTGATGAGAGCAAGATTCACTCATTCCCTTTCACCAGCCCCCTCTTCCCTTCCAATAGAACTGCTTTTTCTTGCCACTTTTATGTGAGTTGATTTACCCCATTCTATCTCTCCCTTTCTCCTTCTCCCAATATATTCCTCTCTTGCCCCTTAATTGTATTTATTTATTTATTTTTAGATATCATCCCTTTGTATTCAACTCACCCTGTGCCCTCTGTGTGTGCCTGTGTGTGTGTGTGTGTGTGTGTGTGTGTGTATTCCCTTCAAATACCCCAATACTGAGAAAGATCTCATGAGTTACAAATATCATCTTTCTATGTAGGAATGTAAACAAAACAGTTCAACTTTAGTAAGTCCCTTATGATTTCTCTTTCCTGTTTACCTTTTCATGCTTCTCTTGATTCTTGTATTTGGAAGTCAAATTTTCTATTCAGCTCTGGTCTTTTCATTGAGAAAGCTTGAAAGTCCTCTATTTTTTTGAAAATCCATATTTTGCCCTGGAGTATTATACTCAGTTTTGCTGGGTAGGTGATTCTTGGTTTTAATCCTAGCTCCTCTGACCTCTGGAATATCATATTCCAAGCTCTTCGATCTGTTAATGTAGAAACTGCTAGATCTTGGGTCATCCTGATTGTGTTTCCACAATACTCAAATTGTTTCTTTCTGGCTGCTTGCAATATTTTCTCCTTGACCTGGGAACTCTAGAATTTGGCGACAATATTTCTAGGAGTTTTCTTTTTGGGATCTTTTTCAAGAGGTGATTGGTGGATTCTCTCATTTCCTATTTTACCCTCTGGCTCTAGAATGTCAGGTAAGTTTTCCTTGATAATTTCTTGAAAGATGATGTCTAGGCTCTTTTTTTGATCATGACTTTCAGGTAGTCCAATAATTTTTAAATGATCTCTCCTTTATCTATTCTCTAGGTCAATAGCTTTTCCAATGAGATATTTTACATTGCCTTCTATTTTTTCATTCTTTTGGTTCTGTTTTATAATGTCTTGAAGCTTACACATAGAAGAGGCCTAAAGATGCCCTGACACCCTAGAGATGCTGCTAGGACCTTGTTCACACGGCTTCTGCCAGATATATGCTGGTGCCAGCTCATGCAGGTTTGAGTGAGCTAAAGCTTCAATTTTCATTGTGAGCATTTACACTTCAGAAATCAGCAAAGCTACAACTAGGGGCTTGATTTATTGTTTTGTTGATTGTCTAGACTTAAGAAAATGACGGAGAAAATGTTAATAACATAGATTAAACTTACAAGTGTGTCTTCCTCCCCCACCGCCCACCTCCATAGCCCTATGTTTACATTTACCAGGACAGATCTGTCTTCTCTTATCCTTTTTGACTCTTGGGGGCTTGGGGAAGAGAGTGCTCAGAGACTATCACAATTAACTTCTAGGTGCCCTGGTTATAGGCAAGATAACTTGGGCGCAATAACAATTTAACCTAATAGGTCCAGAGATAGAGAGACAATAAAAACAAAATAGTCTTCCCCCTTACAGAGATGGGATACAATATGTATACAGATAAATAAATACATAGTTTATATAAAATATAAAATAATTCAAAGAAGGAGAGAGTGGTAGGAGCAACATCTACTACTAGACTGGAAAGTCCTGGGCCACATATGCTAGTTTTTCCCTAAGAAAGTCAAGGAAACTCTCTTTAAGTCTTAATTGGTATAGGCCCTAGGAGACTAAGGCATGAGTTGCTGATACAACTTCACAGTTCCCTAAAGCATAAAAGCCTGACAAATACTTCTCAGAACTTCTGTTGCTGTGTGAAAATCAGCACACATTGGAAACCTGGCATGGAAAAGAGCTGCGTCCAAGTGAAATAACTCAGTATTTTTCTTAGATATTCTTTCTATGTTACAGTAAAATAACCTTCTTTTGTTAAATATTGAACAATCTTCAGGTAACTTGTTTTATTCCAATTTCATCATTGAATCGCTGGCCTGAGTCAGGCCTGGCCCAGAACAGATAGAAGGTTAAAACTTCAGGTACAGGAGGGGAGAAATGGGTATCTGGTAAGGCCTTCATGTAGGAAATCACATATGAGGGGTATCTTCTTCCCATGTACTAGAATTCTCAATTGTGATTTTTTTTTAAAAAAAAGAACTGTAGAGTGGCTCTTGAAGAATGTTACTGAAGTTAGTTGAAGCAATCAAACAAAATCTCAAGTTGCTTTGTTGCTATTTAATTTTTAAGTTTCTTGTTGGATTTTGAAGTTTAATAGTTTCCCTCTCTTGTACCCACCCCCTCCCCCTCAAATCTGTCTCTTTCTCTTTCTACATACCTATCTTTCAAGGAAAATTGCTGCAATATTAGGGCCCGTGGCATTTAAGATCCAGACCATTTGGTTCCTTCTAATGATGGCCTTAGTAGTTTAACAAATATTCAGATATCTAAACACATGGCGATCCGGCTGTTCTTTGCTGAATGATGAAGTGACTCTAAGTACAATAAAACATAATTTCACGGAAAACAGTTGAAATGAGAATTTATATTTTCTAAATAAGCCACATTTTAGGAGGATTTTCCATGAGTGATTCCCTCTTAAATTTTCAAATTGAAAATATTGCAATTAAGACTGTATCATGGGTCAAACTGGGACGATTAGAAAGGGGCAGGAAACCAGAGAGCTAATCTTGTCAAAAGGTCTGAGTTCTTTTCATCTCAATTTACCTCTGACTAATTGTGATACTATAAGCAAAGCATATAATAGCCTCATTAGAAGGCCCTTTTGAGAAGAGCAGGAGCAGAGAGCCATCTGGTGTCTAAGGTGCCTTCTGGTTGAAAAAGTTATGAGGCCAAAAATAATTCACAAAATGATGCCTAAGTTGAAATGACACGCTCATATATATGGAAGTGAAAAAAGGGAAATTTGCAGGGAAAAAGCAAATATAGGATGCAGATTGGCTGCTAACTAACTCTGGAAAGTGATATTGCTTTTGCCCTGTTGTACCTCCTATTAAGCTTAGAACCTGGTATATTGTTGTTTAGCTATTTTTCAATTATGTCCAATTCTTCATGACCCCATTTGGGGTTTTCTTGGCAAAGATACCAGAGTAGTTGGCCATTTCCTTCTCCAGCTCATTTTAAAGATGAGGAAACTGAGGCAAAGAGAGTTAAGTGACTTGTCCAGGGCCACACAGCTAGTAAGTGTCTGAGGCCAGTTTGGAACTCAAGATGATGAGTCTTCCTGATTCCAGGCCCAGCAATCTATCTATCCATCTATCTATCTATCTATCTATCTATCTATCTATCTATCTATCTATCTATCTATCTACCTATCTATCTATCTACTATTGCCCCTGTTATATCATCACTAGAACCTAGTATATTTTCCTGGAAATATATGAAGACAGGAACTCTGGCCTGGGAGACAAATTGGCCTCACATTGGGGCACTTAGACTGATACTTAGGTTAGAGTTATACGCTCAATGCAGCAAAACAAACAAATAAACAAAAAAATAGGCTTGAATAGAGAACAGTGTAGATAAGAAAAAAAAGAGAGGAAGTGGGAGGTGATATTTTGGGTACATGACTATCTATAATTAGAATAATAGGATTTGGACATTACAGTAGAGCACCTTTGAAGGAATCAGTAATGGTGTGCTACTATTAAATCTTAGTTCATTCTAAAATGTATTCATTCATATAACCCTTGTGTCAGAGGCTCCCTCCTAACACAAAAGCCTTTGGAGATTTCCCACTTCTCTGACTGGTTGCCCCCACCGAGGTGGAACTTGAGATTTTTAAGATCTGACATTCTCTGAAGGGCAGGTAGCCACAAGCTCTCCTTCCCCACACTCAGGCTCACAAGTCTTTAGAACACAGTTTTGGACTCAAAGAAGACTTGCATCTAAGCCCATAAAAAGTCAAGAAACCCATTCTCTTCAGTAAGTCAAGACAAGACAACAAGCTTTTATTAAGTGCCTACTATGTGCCAGACACTGTGCTAAGCAACCAGGGTACAAAAAAAGGCAAAAGAATCTTGTTCTTAAGGAACTCATGGTCTAATAACAGAGGAGAGAACATGCAAACAATTGTGTATAACAAGATATATACAGGATGAATTGAGGATACTTTTAAAGGGAAGGCACTAAAACGAAGGAGGACTGAGAAAGGTATTTTGCAGATGGTGAGACTTTAGCAGAGACTTGAAGGAAACTAGGAAATCTAAGAGGTGGAAATGAAGAGGAGAGAGTTCTAGGAGTGTAGGACAGCCAGTGAAGATACCCAAAGTCAGAGATAGATTGTTGTGTGAAGAAAAAACAGCAAAGGCAGTGTCATGGAATCAAAAAGTTTTGCAAGGACAGAAGTATCATGCAAGAATACTAGAAAGAGTGGCAGCTTGGTGGCACAGTGAGTAGAGCACCAGCCCTGGAGTCAGGAGGACCTGAGTTCAAATCCAGCCTCAGGTACTTAACACACTTACTAGCTATGTGACCTTGGGCAAGTCACCTAACCCCAATTGCCCTGCCTTTGATCCTGGAGCTAATAATTAGCTACTGGAGTTTATTGAAAAAAGAGGTGACATAGTTAAGTCTGAACTTTATAGGAAGATCAGCTTGACAGTTGGATGAAGGATGGACTGGAGTAGGGAGAGATGAGTCAGAGGCACCAGGTTTGAGGTGATGAGAGACTTCACCAGAACTGTGGTACTGTCAAAGAAGAGAAGAGGACATACACAAAAGATACTGAGAACGTAGAAACATCAACACTTGGCAGCAGATACTGGAGTTAAGCCACAAAAGAGAGAAGAGATGTGGGAAGATAGCTAGGGTAGATGGATGAACATATGACACATCATTAGTAATTGTCTACCAAATTGAGGGGGGGGACACACACATTGTAAAACTATACTATTTAAGTCCTTATTACAGAAAAACAACTTAGATACTCAGCAGCAAAATGAAGGCTTAAAATAAAATTAAGTCAGTCATGTTAAGGCAACAAACTTGCTCTCACTAAAAGCCAGCATAGGGATGGTGAACTGTGAAAAAACTAAGAGTGGAGGGATTGAAGATCTCAGTGAGGATTCAGAAAAGTGTTTGCATTTGCAAGTCAGAGGGAGAGGAGGGTTGACAATGGATTATGATCTATTGAAAAGAATAGTGAAAGGGATAATGAAATTTCATAGCTTGAAAGAACACTTCCCGGTGATGGCAAGATCAAGAGTATGCCTCTTTCTATATGTAGCTATGGTGGAGTGGAGAAGTAGGGCATGAGGAATTACTAAATTGAAGAATTGGGAGGTTAGGGTGTTTGAAGGAGTATTGGTAAATATGTTGGAGTCCCCTAGTATGAAGGCAGGAAGTGGGGAGGAGATTGTGAGCCATTCACTGAACTCATTGAGAAAGAAAGGAGAGTGTCCTGGAGATCAGTAGACAACAGTCACATGAATTTTCATTAGACAATAAATGTAGATTAATTAAACTTCAAAGGAAAGGTTACTGACTGATGGTGGCAGAAGGATAGCCTGGAGGTGGTAATGGGGATGGAGAACCAATTCCTCCACAAATGTCAGTGGGGTCATCTTATCCAAAGTAACCTGTATGTTTCCCATTATTCTGAGAAACGCCCCAGTTACCCTAGAGTTTGCTCTACTACATTGGTATTCTGTGCTGTGTTGCTCTTTGCACAAAATCTTCCTTCTGGTCACTACTTCCTGTCTATGCTATACTACTGTCACTATGTCTGTCTTTTGTTCCAAGTTGCCACTGTCACTTGGCTCTGAGTTATTGTTCCATAATGGTCAGCTCTACTCTGATGTTATTTGTTTTTACTCTCCTTAAGCAAATGATACTAGTTACTAGTCTTCTTTTGGTTGCCCCAGGAAGTAATTACCTTGTAGCCTTGACTGACACTTTTACCATTTTTCCCCATTTTCAGAGTCCAGTCTTTTTGAAGCCTTCTAATGCTTTGCATCTTGGTCCCACAACTCCATCTTCTATAAGTCATTTCAGATAATTATGGGAAAAGCTCTTTTTTGGACATTCAAATGGATGTCTATTTTCCATTCTGGCTTGACCCATATGGAGCCCTTAGATGTACTCCTCCTTGCTTCTCCAGCATCTTGATAGTGTTCGCACTGCTCCTCCTACCAAGTTTTCTAGAGTTTGGAGAGGAATTCCCACTTTCTATTTGTCTGTCTCCCTTCTCTTCCGAGGCAGATAGATATAGTCATACAAATCAAAAACAAATTGTCTAGCATTAGGGTTGGCAAAGCATGGTACCTAAATTATCTCATTTGATGTCCAAACTCTTTCTCAAACATCTCCAAGATGGAAGAGGGAGGGACTGAGCTGGTAGCTCCTCATGGCTGCTTCATGATCAAATGAGATAATATTTGTGACGTGCTTAGCACAGTGTCTGGCACACAGTAGGCACTATGAAGATGCTAGAAATGATGATGATGATGTTGAGGTTGATGATGATCATCAAATTCTTAATTAGGAACTTTGACTCAGAGGGAAAGGGGTAACCCACTGCTTCTCTTAAACTCAGAGAAGAATGGATAGAAACATCCCGCCCCCGCCCCCCACCGCGGGATCTGAAGTGTGAGGACTTGTGTTTGAATATTGCTATTTAATACCTATGTGACCTTGGTCAAATTACTTAACCCCTCAGCCTCTCATCTGTTAAAAGATTGGATTAGAACTTCTTTAGATCCCTTCTAACTATAAGTCAATGATCTCTAAGTTTTTTTTTTCTTTTTTAAAGAAATTCATTTAAGTTTTGGAGTAAAAAGTATGTTATTAAAAAAAAAAAAACCTTTTCAATTTTGTACATTCCAAGAAGTAAAAGAAAACTCAGAGACAGTTGAGAAGAGAGCAACAGAATGAAGAAAGGACTTTAAAGTGAGATTTTGATGATGAAACACTTGTTTATGCTGGACTCCATTATAATTATACCTCCAGGAACCTCATCACCAGGAAATGCATCATCTTTGATACTCACACCTCATCTGACTTACGAGTGGAACAAAGAACTCCTTTCAAAGCCTCCATTTAAAGAGGGTTACCTTTCCTTCCCCTCCACATTCCCACTTTTTCAGCTTTTTTTCATGTATTGTCTTCTCTCACTAGATTGTGAGCTCCTTGAAGGTAGAGACTATCTTTCTTTTTTCGTATTTGTATTCCTGAGCCTAGTACAATGCTTAGCACAAAGCAAGCACTTAATAAATATTTATTGACTGACTGAAAGATAAAAGGAATTGGAATTGTTTTGTAAGGAGAAAAAACTTAGAAATGCTTAAGGTCGTGTGTATGCAAACATTTTGCACTTGTAAGTATTTTGATTGCTTGTTTCCTAACTATTACCACAAAAGTCTTGCCTGATTCCTCAACATGGCTTAAAGGTAAATTCCCAAAGTTATACCAGGGGGATAAAATGTCTATTAGGAAAATGCAAAGATTTCAAATATGGTTCAGAGAAACTAACTAGAGACAGTCACCACCAATGAAGTTTGTTGAAAATATGATGCATTCTTTCACTGTGGCAATCCATAAAGCAAAAACATTAGCTAGCCTTCAGCCTTGTTGTGACCCCATTTTATTTCTACAATGAAAGTAGAAGAAAATCCTAAGAATCACACAGTTTTAAGATTATCTGAAAGTCCAGTCTTTGCATAGACTTATAATTGAATTGAGGTAGGGAACTCAAAATGAGGAAACTTACTCTACCAATGCAGGTAAAACAACAGTTCCTCAATTTGGAATCTTAGGAAACTGGCTAGATTAAGAAGTTAAGTGAGTTGCCCATGGCCACATATTTATTGTATGTACAAAACAGAGTTTGAATCTAGGGTCTTGCCTAACTTCAAGGCTGGCTCTTTATCTACTGTGCCATGCCAAATATCCTACATATTTGTAGGATGAATGTGTGGGTAAAATTGTCAGTGCTGGCTTGGGGATACAATTAGAGATGTGTAATGGGAAAAGCTCCTGTTTGGGTTAACAGTTTCTTGTAACCCTTGCCCTAGTAGATCTGTTCCAGATACTTGCTGTTTCAGCAGTAAGGAAGGTCAAAGATAGAGCAAGGACTACAGTGTAGACAGGATCAGGGAAAAAATAGAGAAACTACAGACACAATGGAATTGCTTCAGTTTTCTTGGATATTCACAGTTTCCCCTTCGGAGATTATTAATAATCCCACAATTTTAAAACAATTCCAAATCAATATCAGTCCAAGTGGAAATAATATGCAGGATAAGGAATAGGTAACAGATCCATAACACAAAGAGAATTAATAAAACAAGCAAAATTACAGTACAATGAATAGGGAAATCCAATGGAGTTGCAGCTTTAGGGGTGTCATGTCCTTTGGCAGTGTCCATAATCTGTTCCTTTGGGTATCTGGCAAGTGCCTTCTGTGTGTCACTCAAGTATCTGTGCAAGGATCAGGGCAGTTTGTGGAGGTATTTCCTTGACCATCTTCAAGTTCCAGGTCACTTGTAGAAATTCTCTAGATAATGCTGCTAAAGCTTGCTAGTGATAAGACTTAGTATAATTTAGTAAAAATCCAACAAAATCCATTAAGATTAGCCTTCAAGTAATTATGTCATGTGGTGAAAAATAGTTTAGACCTTATGGAGTTAACCTTATAAACAACAGAGCTATAGGAAGAGCATTAAAGTAGGCTACTCAATAAGGTACTCTATACTTGCATCCCATTATAGCAATTCAGAGGTGCTGGAGCTTTGAAACAAAAGGATTCATTATAAAAGAAATTAGTTTTACCTGCTATGGTTAGAGAGATTTGTTATGAAAGGAAGAAGGAAGGATATAATTGTAAAAGCATGTCCCTCCAGGCCTAAGTCTAAGGGCATAGAATGATTTAACATACTTATAACAGGATAAAGTATCTTTAGTTCTGTTCAGTTTCAGGTAAATCGTAGTTAACTTTTTAGAATAGCCACTCATATAGTGAAGTTCTACATTATTCACGGGGTATCATAGGCAGTCTCAGGATAAACCAGGTGGGAAAATTTCCTGTTCAAAAAGGAAAAAACACAATGGGGAAACTGAGTCAAGAGGACCCTACCTTTGCCTATGTGAGGTGGTCCCCTCAACTGTCCCAGACACAGACATCCACCCGTAGCAGTTCTTGGATCATACTCCCTTTGAGTAGCTCATGGCATTTCCTTCAAAATGTAGATGCTGACTGTGATAATTCAGAAATGTTTGAATTTAAAACTCAAAACAATATAAAATTACAGTAAAGAGATCTTAACTCAAATAGAAAATTTCATTAATTATAGCTTTGGGCTAGATACAGTTATTATTAACAATAAAAATTTATCAGGCTTTCAAAAAATCACTCAACACCTTTTTCTTCTTTTTAAAAATTCTCCTTGCATTAAAACTCACTCTTGTATAAAAATCAATCATTAGAAATAAAAAAAAACACATTCTGGACATTCACATAGACATGATAGTTCACTCAAAACCCAGAACAACATAGGCTACTTACTATAAATCTCCAGACCAACAGATGTCTGTCTTTTAAGGAATTATATATATATTCCTGAGGCAAAAATAGATTTTTAAGATGGAGTCTATTGAGACTAAGTTGTCTTAAGATGAAATTTCAAGATATACTATTTCAGACACAATTTTACAGTTTTCATAATTACAAATAATTGCATATGTCGCTTTGATACTATAAGCAAACCTATAAGTCTCCCTCTCCCCTCCACCTCGGTGGTGATGGATAAAAAAAAAAGTATCCCGGTTTCTTAGTAAACCAATTTATTGTTTCAGAATTTCACATTTAGCAAGTTTTTTTGTTTTTTTTTTACTAGACCAAGAAGATTTTATAACCTTGAGACATGTAGGTGGCACAGTGGATATGGCACCGGCCCTGAAGTCAGGAGGACCTGAGTTCAAATCCAGTGTCAGACACTTACTAGCTGTGAGATCCTGGACAAGTCACTTAACCATGATTGCCTTATAAAAAGATTTTATGACTTTGCCCAATCCCAAGGAACCTGGCATATTTGTAAATAAGGAGATTTTACAAGTTTATCTAAAAAAACCCCTTCCTATTCAGTAATTATTATTTTTCCTTTACATCTCTAATAAGTTAATTAATAATTTTATAATATCTAGATCAAAAGTGAAGTTAATTTTCCAATCATAAAATTGCATCATCCTCTTAACAACATTTCTTATACAATGGTTTCCCAAAATTCACATTACAAGAAAATTTAAAAAACACACATAACACATGCAATATTGTTGACTTAAAACATAAAACAAAAATTATTTCCAGTAAAATGACATCAATTCAGTTGAATGCATTTCCAAATTATCTTATATAGAAAATACTTTACTCATTCTATCAGTTTTGGCATTCCATACAGATAGTATTCAAGGCTAACATAGAGTAATTCAATCCAATTATCTTTTAACAAAACTTAACTTGTAGTTTCTAAACATAGTGCCTTAATGCCAAATTTTAAATATCTTTTCCATTAAGGCTTGATTTACATAGAAAAGGGTCAAACATCACAATTATCCTAATAGGAGAACACATCTCTCTTAAAATGGGACTACAATGAATTAAATCACATCTGGATCTATATGTACAAATGGTATCATATAGAATTTCAATTTTCCCAAAAACCATTTACTGCCAGCACTTCATATTATAGGGCTCACAACTTTCAGTTAGTCTACTGCCAAAGATTTAAAGCATTAACCCTGTATTCTTGGCTCAATCTTTTTGGATCCATGAGGATTTTCTGAAATATGAAAATTGAAAACATAGCCTCTGTTGTATATGATGAAATTATAAATGTACACTTCTTATAACAACTAAAACATACCCTTCTAATGGTCCCTCAAGTACAAACTTTTGGTATGCCATCCTCAAGTAATCCCATGCTACAAATATATTTCTATATTTTCTTTCTTTCATTTTTTTTGGAAGGGGGAAGGCAAGGCAATTGGGGTTGTGACTTGCCTAAATTCACACAGCTAGTTTCAAGTGTCTGAGGTGGGATTTGAACTCAGGTCCTCCTCACTGCAACCTAATTGGAACTCTATTAACTGCACCACCTAGCTACCCCTCTATATTTTCCATATCTTAAAGAACAACCAAATATAGTTTCTCATATCCTTCTTATCTCAATGAAATGAAAAAAAAAATCTCCTTCAAACCTCTCTTTCTAAAACTCCAAACTTCTTACTTTCAAACTTTCCATTAACATTCAGTGTAAACAGACTACAACTTTAATTTTCTATTGATTCTTCTCTCATCTCTACTTGTTTAAACTTTCTCTCTTTCTTTCTTTTTATATCCCTCCAGTGGACTTTGATTAACGCCCTTCAAAGTTGTACCTTTCTTCTTTCCTTTTCACATTCTGGTCTGGCACTTCTCTTACTTTCTTCTACTTTTTCAGTTCCTTTAGTCTTTATTTCCAAATCATAACCCAGAGTATCTGCAGAACTTATCTTCACTCTATGAATTTCTCTTTCGCAAATTAGCACAAGTTTTAAATATACAATACCAATTAATTGCCATTTTCTTGTGGTTTCTTAAAAGCTTGCACATGTATGGTCTATTCCAATTTTTTAAGGTGTCTTTGCCTATAGTTTACCTGAACATTTAGTTCTGTTCTCTTAGTCACAGGAGACAATTAAATGGTAGTATAAAACATTTTCCAAAATTAAATTTTATTGACTTTTTATATTGTTTCTTGATTTAAACAAGAGTTAATAATAGGCAGTTCTTAAGCATCAGATAAATTTGAACTAAAGAATGCAAACCTATTAAAGAAGCTTTTAGACCTCACTGATAATTCTTTCAAGCTAGCTCGAGTTCCTCTTCCCTCTCCCTCCCATTAGTCATGAAATCACCTTCTTCCCTTGTACTAAAACAATAAATTTGTCATTCTCCAGGGAAAGAGTGATAAAAGGTCTAAGTGCTGTTTCTATATAACTTGCACAAAGATTTATTCTTGTTTTTCCTTAAGACAAATTTTGAGTGGTACCCCAAAACTTATTATATAGTTCAGCATTTATAAAAACATTCAAACCACAATTTAAAATTTCAGTCACAAATTTAGTCCTTAATTAGTTTATGATGATGTCATAAATTTCTGCAGAATGGGAAAAAGATATTACCTTCCTTCTTATCTGTCCTGTCGAGAGAGAGAGAGAGAGAGAGAGAGAGAGAGAGAGAGAGAGAGAGAGAAGGCTTTGAAAATTCCACGGAAAAATGCACAAGATAGACACATAGAAACACTTGCCAGTAAAGTGTTTCCAATTAATTCAGAGAAACCATTTTTTTTATCCCAGAACCAGACCAGAGCAGATCAGACTACCTGATTGATCATATTAAGGAGATTTCTATTTGTGGATCAGGGCAGAGTGGACAATTCTAGCCTGATCTGGCTCAAGTGAAAGTACGTACCAGGTTTTCAGAACAGACAGGTGAGGCCTATCCTTAGTGGATGAAACCAAGGGCATTCCTGGGTCAAACACCCTGGAATTCAGTCCATAGGCCTGTGTGTCTAAGAATCCTACCTCTGCTACCATTTACTATGGGTAAATTTGTCATTTCTGGAACAAACCAGAAACAGAACTGGAAATTAATTTTGAGGCCACAGACATTGTTAGCAGAATATGCTTAATCCTAGTTAGGTTTGGAAATTAGATGCTAGTTAAAATAATGTTTCAGTGCTTTTTTCAACTTCTCCACTCCTAGGGTCAATAGATAGTCATTCAACTATAGAGCTAGAATAACATTATTTACTACCTGCAACTAGAGCCAGATGTTAGATTCCACTGTGTCCTCATTTCCAAATTCTTCTTCCATGAAATCATTTAAATAAATGACCAAAATTAAGCATATTCTGTTAACTTAATGTCTGTGGCTTCAAAATTAATAATTTTTTTTATGAGGGAGGGATCTTTTACCCAATTTGTGGATTGGCTACATTCATAGAGCCAGCCTGGACTTTATTCCATTGGATGGTGTGTTGGTAAGCAAAATGGGCTACTTAGCACTTAGTTCAACAAGTGCCCTTGAAGAGTTTGGCTTTTGTTTTTGTTGGGTAATTCAGCATATTTCATTGAGTCTTACTAAGTGCTAAGCCCCAGGCCCAAACCCCTATTAGGTGTAAAACCTATGTGGGTGTGGATTGGCAACTAAGGTGAGGCCCAAGGTGGGGCTAACTCCAGGGAGGGCCTAGTTTACATGTCTGGGACAGTAGAGGCTCTTAGACTACGTGGGTTTAAGTCCGCCTCTTTGTGACGATTTTAGGTCACGTGAGTGAGTCGCATGTGTGACTCACCCCTGATGCTGACAAAGATAT
>CM053622.1:225387133-225412714 GCA_028646595.1 Phalanger gymnotis | reverse complement strand
TGACGATTTTAGGTCACGTGAGTGAGTCGCATGTGTGACTCACCCCTGATGCTGACAAAGATATAAAAACCACGGTTTGGCCTCTTCTTCCTTGGAGCTCTTTGCTGCAGCAGTGGTGGTGCACGTGACTCTGGGCCAGCCCTTGTTCTGAGTTCCCAGGCTGAACCTAGATGTTGGTAACTATGAATTGTATTGGGTCTGTCTGTTGATGTTTGTAATTTGCTTGTATTTTGCTCTGAAGTTCAGGGTGCTGGCTTTTTCCCTTGAACTAAGTGAATGATATTTGTGTGCTGAATTAAAGTAAGCTTGCCAACCCCTTCCTGTTGCTTTCCTTCGTTAAGCAGATCAAAAGAACCTGCGTTTTTGCAGCATGCTAACAGCTTTCTGGGTGCTGGCTGTGGGTGGATCTTATCCCCCCACAGAAGCTGCTTGCCGGATTGTGGAAACAGATGGGCCCAGGAGATTTGACTCTAGAGACAAGTGCTGAAATTGGTGTGGAGCTTTTACCTGATGGCATGATTCTATTTTAATAGACTAGCTAAAAACATCAAAATGCCAGGAAAAAAAAAAGCTGAGATTTGGGTAAATTTAATAGTTCCAGGACTGGGAGAAGCCTTAAAACTGAATTTAGTAATCTTAGATAATAAAAAACTCTACTGCCACTATCATAGACATTACTATACCTTTTGAAAATAGATATTCTGCCTTCCAATCACCCAGAGGTGGCAAAATTCAGAAATATTAGATGGTTTGTCAGCATTTGGACCAGAATGGTCAAGAAGTATACTGCAATACAATGATAGTGAGGACACTAAGAGGAGAGGATCCAGCTACTGACCTTGTGTCATCTAAATTAAAGATCAGTTTGATGTGTGCTAGTCTTATATGGAAGTTGATGGTATGGAACTCTAACAGCTGAAGCAGAGAGACAGATATAGAACATAAAACCAGAATCAGGCAATATGGAGAATGAACTCTTGAGAAGAATATAATGAGAAGCCACTGTTTCCTTATGAACTCATATACAGTGTTCTATGATGTTTTCTTATGCTCTGTTTTATGATTAAATTGTATATATGCACTGTTTATCTCTTAGGATTTTATATAGCATTCTTATTAAGTATTTGTTTATCCCTATAAAATATACCATATCATCAAAATACCTATAGGTCAGTTCACTTAAATATTAGTTGAATTAGTTTACAAGATTTCTAAAGTATTTCTGGAAGTAGTTTTAGAAGGGAGAAGTGAAAGAAAGGTCCAAAACATGGGGTATTTTTCAGCAAATCCAGGCCTGGGTATATGGCCTAGGATAGCATGAAAGCATAGGGTATTTAGAAGAGTAAGTTTAAAGATGAAGAAGAGGACATCAAGGAGCTACTGCCCAGATTGGCCCTGACTGACCAGAGAGATAGTCAATATGGTCAACCTTTAGAAATTCTCCAGTATCCTAGCACTTCATTGAAGTCAGAGAGGATCCTTGCTTCTGACAATATTTTTTCC
The DNA here is from genome assembly GCA_028646595.1 of Phalanger gymnotis. Taxonomy (NCBI): domain Eukaryota; kingdom Metazoa; phylum Chordata; class Mammalia; order Diprotodontia; family Phalangeridae; genus Phalanger; species Phalanger gymnotis. The sequence goes on along the minus strand of CM053622.1, from coordinate 225,411,211 downwards.
CATAAAATTTTGAAATTTAAGTAGCTTCCTTCCAAGTCTTTGAGATAAAATGCTTAGGTACTTCCTTGATAGAGAAAGATGACCCAAAAGAGAGCATGCTTGGATTTTTTTTTTCTGAGATGCAGAGCAAGGGCCAGGGCAAGTCTTTATTTCAGACCCACAGGACACAACACTTTGTCACTGAATGAGTGCTGAAGACATTAATGTTTTCCCCAAAACATCATCGTCTTCATTATCACCATCATCATCGTCATCATCATCATCTCTATGGCCTATGCGCTTTCAGATGTTATAAATGAGTACCCTCTTTTACTGCAGGGATGAGGGAGAACTATTTGCTTTTTAATTTTAAAAACTATACAAGTCTAGGACTCTCAAGAGGCATGCTAAAAAATTTGATTATAGGAGAAGAAGAAGCTGAGAAAGATCAAGATCAAGGCTCTGTTTGCATTCCAAAATTATAGAGAAAAATAGCTTTGAAAAGACTTTGGAACTCTTATCAATGCAATGATAAAGGAATATTTTTAAAAAATTTTCTCAATCGGAGGGCACTACTGGGAGAGACACATTAATTTAAAAAAATACTTGTTACTTGAAAAATAAAAAAAAAGATATGAAAGTAGTTATAAGAGAAAACATAAATAAGTTGTAAATTTTAATTCAGGAAAAAAAATTAAAGACGCTTAAAAATTACTCAGAGAGAAATAGGAGGATAGACTACTTAATAAGCACCATTTGCTTCAACAAATATCAAAAAGCAATGGAAGAAAAAACAAGCCTTCCATAACTTTGGCAAGTACTCTAAGCCAGAATCCACCAAGAGCATTCGTTGCTGAAACTGGAATGACAATAAATCATTGTGAAATGAAATAGATCTGTCAATATTTCTACCTGTTTTTCTCATTCATGATGATGAAACTACTGTGTTTAGATTCTATCACATGAATATATGAGTTGGAATGAGACTATAACAAAAACCTTTTTTTTTTCCTAAGCCCTGTTCACAAGGCTCTGTTATCTCTTTGGATGGAAACTTCTCTTGATGGCTCTAAATATATTATTTGGAAAAAAAAAATTGTTGGTGAAACATTTTGTTGGAGTAAAATGGTTTGGGGCTGGACTCGTATGTCTAGTCTGTGGTGGTTTGTTGCTTGCTAAACGGTCTTCAAGTTTCTAAGGTTTTCCTGTTTTGCTTTATCTTGATAGAATAAGAGAACTAGGATATGTTAGAAACAGGAGAAGAATAGCATTCTATTTAAGAGTTTATTAGTTGATAGAATAAATTTTACCATAAGAAGTTCACAACCTTCTCTAGAGATTTTTAAGAATTGGATAATTATCCTTTGTCCTTCCATAGTTTAGATTTAATTTTGCCCGGAGAACAAGGAAATGATGATACTTCTGTGATTTTATGGTATGCGTTCATTCCACAGTCATTTTATTTTCAAAAGTTTGGTGTGTTTCCTGAGATTGTCTGCCTTGAAGGCCTCTTTCTAGTGCGACTTACAGAACATCTGTGCTCAGCTACTCTGTGCATATGGAATTAAGTAAAGCTGCTTCAGGGCTAGCATGGAATGGAATGTGATAGCGATCATTTTAACAAACTGTTCAAAGTTCTGCTGCATAAAATAGCTCTGGAGGGGGAGTGCCAATTGGGTCCTTCTTCCCCTCCACCTTTTTCTTTTTGGCCTGTCACTTTCATGAGTTCAGGGTAATTAATTTCATTCTTTCCTGAAATGTCACTATAGCATGTTGCTATAGAAGAATATTCAGTCCCAGGTTATTCTGCTTTAGGCCTTGGGCAAATGGGGATTTAACCACTGAATTGAAAGAAATGACCAAATTAAAAGGTATTATAGGAAAGTTCTGTTTGATAAACATGACCGGTTAACCAGGCAAGATTTGTACTCAAAGTATTAGACGCCAGAAAAATACACATAAGCTGATGTGGGACCTTAGGCCAACCTATCCCTTTAGCTATCCTTTACAAGACATTTCTTTTAACTGATCATAAACTTTCCTTGATATATGCTTATTGGAAATAAAATGCATTGAAATATTTTGTTTTTATTTGGCAGAGAACATAAAAATCAGTTTCTTCTCAGTGTTTGTTTAAGCTCTAAGCATGTGGAAAGTGTTCTGCTCTACAATTCTCCTGCAGGGTCTACCTCTCTAGCAACTGGAATTAGTCTAAATTAGAATGGGCTGATTCAGGAGACAGTGAGTTCTATCTCGTAGGAGGTCTTTAAGAAAAAGGCGTATGTATTTGTTAGTTATATTGTAGAGGGATTCTTGGTTATATATGGTTCAGACTACATGGCCTCTTTGTTTCTTTCTAACTCTGAGATTCTTTGATTCTGTTAAAGTTTCTTCTGGTGCTCATTCTTGACTATTCTCCTTTCTGGACTTTGTGATATTTCTTCTCCTGTGTCTGTTTTGATGTATGGGTGGGTGAAAGAAAATAATGAAAGTCAAGTCAAGAAATTACAAGATGATAGGTACCAAGAATAATGGGAAAAATTTCCACTCTGTATTGCGAAACATCTGACATAGGTTGTTTTGGGCAGGTCAGTGTATCAGCTAGGATTACGAAATGAGTGAAGCTTGCCTTTCACTCTTTTCTATCTTATCTTTTGACATGTTTTCCTCTCTACTAATAGAACTTTAGACATTCAAAGTTGGAAGGCATCTTAGTGTCACCAGCCTGATTCAAACCTGAAAAAAAAAATTCTCTCTATGATGAGTCCACCAAAGGGTCATTGAGCCTTTGCTTAAAACAATTAACCAACTAATCAACAAGCACTTATTAAGTGCCTACTTAGGGTCACAAAAAACAACAACAAATATCCCTACCCTCCAAGGAATTTATATTGTACTACTTGAGGCAGCCCATTCCACTCTTGGATGGCTCTAATTATTGGGAAGTTTTTCCTTATATCGAACAAATCTACTTTACACCTTCCACCCCTACCTCTCATCAGGTGCCTTAAATATAACAGTGGTAGTTCAATAAATGTCTGTTTAATTGTCCACCCTCTTCTGTGAACAACAGAAGGGAGGGATTTGTGGGTATATATATCTGGCTCTGTCTTTCCAGCCAGCAACTCTTAGGACTTTTAAGCAGTGGACAATTCAAATGCCATTTTCCACACGTGGCCTATCCTTAGCCCCCCAACTGCTGGTATCTCTTCCCCACTCCCAACCCCAATTAAATTACGTTGTATTTAGGCATAGAGATAAGGACTGGACTTGTGATTTTGTGTAGAGATGTCCCAATTTAGGAAACTTCCTCTACCAATGCAGGTTGTTACCTTCTATGCAAATTATAGATTTAGAGAGTTGCCAGAGCAGAGATCAAATCAGAGGCAGGACTTGAACCCAGGTCTTCCTGGCTTAAAGGTCAGTTCTCTATATACAATACATGCAGCTTCTCTTTCCTTGTATTTAATATATATACATATATATATATGCACATATATATATGTATATACATGTATACATACATACATACATATACACATAAATACAAATCTGGCCTCAGACACTTACTAGCTGTGTGACCTTGGGCAAGTCACTTAACCCTGATCACCTTCCCCCCCCAAAATTAAATAAATAAAAAAAAGACCTTGCCCATAATAGGAACATAGATTTTATATCTAGAACTGAAAAGGATCTCAGAAGCCATCTCATTCAACCCTTCATTTTCTAGAGAAGGAAATTGAGACGAAGAGAGGTTAAGAAACTTGTTTTAGGTCACACCAATAGTAACTGTCAGAAGCAGAATTAGAGCCCATGTTTTTGGGCTGAAGATCAGGGTTTCTATCTACTAGTCCAGTATTCTTTGTAATACAGTTTGTTGTTTGATGTTAGAAGGCTGGGCTAGCTGAACTCCAAAGAAAAGCAAGAGAAAATTTTGTTCAAGAGAAGGAGGGGAAAGAAATGTTTAACAATGGCTTCCCTGGGGAAACTTTAAGCTCAGAAAAAAAAAAAAAACCATGAAAATTTATCAAAAACATTTTCTAAAAATTGAACAAAATACAACGTTTCTGCTTTATGGTTAAATCAAATTTAACATGCAAATAAAAACAGCAATGATGAATTTAATTTTCCTTCTGTCATCATCTTCTGGTCAACTATTTTTCCAGATATCAATAAATGAGCCCAGATCATGTAAATAAGTGCTGAAATTAGGATGAAAACTAAGAATTCCTAAATCCCAATTACTTGCTCAGCTCTATGACGGATTTTGTGCCAGGAGTGCTATTTTTGAATACTGACTCTGCCACCTTTGGGACCTGGGGCAAATCACTTTACCCCTATGGTCACAAGTTTCATAATTTGTAAAATGAGGGGTTTATTGATAAAACTCAAAATATTGTCCAGGGATCCCTGAGACCCTTTCAGGGCATCTGTGAGGCCAAAAGTACATTCATAGTACTAAGATGATTTAATTTATAATATTTTAAATGTCACTAGATATAGTTCACATAAGCAAATGCTCTTTTTTAGGGGAGCTCTTAACAATTTTAAAGAGTATAAAGGGGTCCTAAGATCAAAAAGTTTGAGAACCCCTATAATTGATAGGTAGATAGGGCACTGGTAATACAGATACAGGAAAGAGAGATAGTCTGCCTGCAAGGATCTTATATTTTAATAAGAAACTTAAAGGGGAGAAGGAAAGAGGGGCAGTACTGGTTTGTTGGCATAGTGTAGAGAAGGCTGAAAGTGTCTTAAGGCCTAGTTTTGGGCAAGAAAAAGTAAAAGTTCATTATCAGAGCCCTCTAGATTTAGTGTTGAAAGATAACTTAGAAGTCCTCTAGTGCAAACATCTCATTTTATGGAAGAAGAAGCTGAGACTTCGAGTGATTGATGATTTCCTGGAGGTCACAAAGAAAATGGCAGCATCTTTCTACTCAGCCACATAAACCAGTTCAGAAACCGGTCCAGGATGATGCAGATTTAAACTAAAGGAATTAAATTTTTCAGTCAATTGCATGGCAATGAAAATGGGGTCTTCTTTGAAATACAAAAAGCCTATCTGTCCCTAACTAATCTTTGGAGTCTGCCAACATTTGCTTATTAAGACCTGTCAATGGACTTGACCACTGATCAGTTATAACTTGCATTTTATGTGTTTATTTGGAAAAAAAATGTAATCACTATGACTTTAACTCTGTTACACAACAGATGGAACATGTATGAATGGTTTTTTGAAATTTTCTTCTCTTTTTTCCTTATGTTTCCACTGCCTTCTTATTTTTATTTGACTCTGGGAACCTGTGCTTACACTTACACAGCCAGGATATGTTAGGCACATTTGAATAGAGGTCTTCTGGTCTGGAATAGCTCTCTATCGATTACTTAACATTATCTATGCAGTCTCATAAGGTTTTTAGAACTTTGCTTAGTTCTCTTGTGATGTAGATTCCAGCAAACACCATCCATTCAAATAGAAAAGCCCTTAAGTGTTTTAAATTTTGCCCTTTGAAATTGTTTTTCCTTTTAAGGGACCCAGACTTTCTTATCTTGGCCTCCTAATTTATGTGGGGTTAGAGAATACTTCTCAATTCTTATCAAATACCTGGTTGATAGTTTGCATCCTTTCAAAATTTATGGGGATTTTACTTTGCAAAATGTAAAAGCAACTGTGTGAACCTATTGTGGAAAAGTTCTTTTTAATTCCCATCATATTCCAGGTTGCCATGCAAATCAACTTCAGACAAGGCTAAAAGTATCAGATGGAGTTGGTGAAGCTACCAACCTTTCCCTTCTTTCTTCTATATCACTGCCTTTGTCATGCTGTCCTGCCAGCCGCATGCACACAACCACACACACACACACACACAAACGCACACAAGTAAAATAAAAATCATAAAAATCATTGCTCTCCCCTAAAGAACCTGATAGATTCCTAATGTGCATTCCTGGCCATCCCATCTCTAAGAAAATGAAAGAAATAAAGAGGGCACTGCTAATCTATTCCTTATCTTTATCAATGAACAGGAACTGGTTCATGAAATGGAATTGATGGGAGACTTGGGAAAAAGTAACCACAATATCTTGGAGCTTGTGAAAGCCAAGAAAGAAACACTAGGTATAGTCAGACATATACTCTAGGCTTGAAGAAAATGGACTTTAATCAGTAAAAAGAAAGGATTTATCATGGTCTTTTTAATCTGTTTCTTAAAAAAAGAAAACTTTTTGGATAGCTTTTGTTTTTGTTACACTTACATTTTCCACTGTATCATTCTTACTCCCTCCCAGAGATCCATATCTTTTAACAAAGAATTTTAAAAAGACGGGAAGAAAAATTCCTTAAAATTAACCAATATATTGAAAAAGTCTGACATCATAAATAGTCTTCCATAGTCATGGACCTCCTTTTTTTTTGCTTACAGAAGTATGGAGAGGTGTCATGTTTGGGGCTGAGCTTGGTTATTATGATTTTTGCTGCATTCAGCTTAATTGTTTTGTTTTTGCTTTTTTTCCATTTATGTTGTATTCATAGTGCATATTGTTTTTCCTGGTTCTGCTAATTTCAATTTGCATCAGTTCTGATTTATCTCTCCATGCTTCTCTCTAATGATCAGGTTTATTGTATAAGCATAATAATGTTCCATAGCATTCATGTGCCACAACATTTTTAGTCATTATTTACTTTGTTCCTAGTTCTTTGTTACTACAAAAATGCTTCTATAAAGATTTTGGTGTTCAAAGGTCCATGACCTATGTTTTGAAAGAGAAAAGATGTTTTTGATCAAATGATCAAAAATGAATCTGATAAGGAAAAATGAGGCCATTGTGGTCAAATGGGGATGTCTTTGATGTGTTCAGGTTCAAAATTGGTGAAGGACATAGCCAATCTAGAGCATTTCCAGAAGGGGACATTCAGGATAGGAAGGGGACTCAAAACCATGTCATGAGAAGGAAGGCTGAAATGCCTTGGAATATTTGGTCTGGAAAACAGAAGACTTAGATGAGAGATTAATTAGAACTGTCTTTAAACATACCAAAGTGAGCTGTGTCTAAGAAAGATTAGATTTAGTCTATATAGTTGTTCAAGGTGGAGCTACAGCCATTGAACTGAAGCTGTCTTAGACAAGTGGATAGCAACTTAAAAAGAGCTTGTCACACCCCTTCCTCTCAACAGAAAGGGCCTGGGTCCACTGTGTCTTGTAGTTCCTACCCAGATGAGCTGGATATGAAGAGGTTTAAAAAAAATGATTGATAGTAGGGAATCATACATTTCTAGAGGTGCTTGAGACCCCAAAAATACTGACACTCTGGGTCCTGCCAAAAGAATTTGACTCAAGCCTTCTCAGCCAAGGGAAAAGAGAAAGTTTATTAAGGATTCACTATAATGGGTTGTCTTAAGAAATCCCACCTTTTGTGACACCTGTTTTCACAAGTGGGCCAGATTCAATCTACTGAGCTAGACTGAATCTGAGCGCCTTCATGGAGGCAAGATGGAGATTATATACACAAAGATTGTAGGAGGGATTGAGGAGTGGTCTGAGGTGACTAGAGGAGGGCTTTAGGAAAGGTCTTGAGGAGGAGTCTAAGGAGGACAAGGTCAGACTCCAGGAACCAAGAGAATGGAATTAAGCTTGGGAAGTAGCTGAAAGCATGGATATTGACAGTATCCAGGGTGGGAAGTAGGTGGACAATAAAGGGTAAGGCTAGGTAGAGATTTGGGCCTAATGATAATGTAAGGCTTATGGCCTTAGGGGAAAGCCAGATCTAGTTGGAAGATTCAAGGAGAATTCAAGGGGGCTCCCAGAGACTGTATTCCAGATTCAAGGGGGTTCCCAGAGACTGTGCCCTCATCAGATATGTCTGCGTCTGGCACTACCCATGAGTAGTCCAAAAACCTAGGCTTACAGCTTCAAAACACGGATCCCTAAGAAATCAAGGTACCTCCCCTACCCCACAAACAATGCTTTTCTTCCTAGAGTCGTGTATATTTCCAGCAAATGAAGAGCTAAGGCTTGTTCCCGTCTGGGGTCCCTTTGTCTGCACCATGTTGCTTTTTGCCTGAGCAGTTCTTACTGTTAATAAGCATTTATTTTCTCTCCCTCCCACCTGTCCCCACAAATGCCTTTCAAAGTTGTTTGTCTTTACACTGTTGTATAAATTGTTCTCCTAGTTCTGTTCACTTCACAATTAATCATGTCAGGTAAGTCTTCTCAGGTTTCTGGGAAACTATCCCTTTCATCTTTTCTAATGGCACAATAAGTATCCCATTTTATTCATATAACATGATTTGTTCTGTCATTCCCCAATTGATGGGCACCTCATTTATTTCCAATTCTTTGGCACAATAGAAGGAGCTGCTCCAAATATTTTTTGTACCTATGAATCCTTTTTTATTGTTCTTTGATCTCTTTGTGGTATAAAAGGTAGTCATGATTCACAGGCTCCTTTCATTGGCCCTAGTAGTTCTTTCCCGTATGATTTTGCTTCCAGCATTTCTATGTTCTGTAGATTCTTTTAGAACTCATTTTTTTTTTTACTGTCTTCATTTCAACCACATCTTAGAAAATGGTTTTCATCAGCTTACACAGGAGACTAATTTCATATACAAACCCCTCTGTGGAACCTTATTTTATTACTCAAAACTTCCTTATGAGTCAGTGCATTTGTTTTTTGGAAACCTTGCATCATGGTTTTTTAAAATTAAATTTACATGTTTATTTACTTATATATATGTATTTTTAGTTGTTCTGTACTGAAACATTCTTTGCAGTCCCTGTCTTCACGCTCAAAGGGCTCTTCAGGGGATTATATGAAGGTTTTCTTCATGTGCTACTCAAACAAGTCACTATTTTCATCTTCATGGTGACTCATTGTGATTCAGTCCTCTCAAACCAGTGCTGTTGTTTCTTAATATTCAGAAATATTCTGCATCCCCCAGTGCCTGTGTAATGGCTGAAATCCAATGGCTGAAAGCATCATATTCCTCTACAAGTTGATAAACTAGATTGGCCAATTCATCTCATAACTCTTGATTAAGTTTTGGGGTTCTGCGGGAACTTCCTGTCACTCCTCATTTGCCTTTCTGTTCCCTGTCCTTTTCTAGGTTAGCTGGGTCAGGTTATTCAAATCACATGAAGGCTTTTTCAGGAAAGATCTCCAAAATGGAATGAGAAGAGTTGGAACCAAATGCTTCTGGTACAAGACCTTGCCCTAAGGGAGAATTCATAGTCCTCATTTATTCCATACAACTAAAATTACTTTCACATGGAATCTCTATGATACAGTGAGGTCTCAATCACTGGAAGTTTTGAAATAGTCTGTTTAATGATTTATCTGGAATAGGGAGGATGTATCTCTCATTTGGAAGGATTAGACTAGATGACCTTAAAAATTCCTTCAGACTATATGAAATTTAATTTTCAAGACAATTTCTATCTGATCTATCTATAATCTTGGAGCAAGTCCTACTTTCAGATATTAGAATCAAGATGAAAATCTACAATTTAAAAACAAATAACACTTGTTAATGTTACCACAATATTCTCTTTTTCTTTTCAATTCCATAATAGCACTTGTTCTGTAGTACATTGGTAGGACAGGCTCTGGAATTACTCTCTAGAAGCATCCTTAGCACTACTAGACTACTATTTCTTCCCTCAGGGTATTAGGAGTTAACTCTGAGATTCTGGGAATAGTTTTTTGTTCCATTGATAATGAGCCCCCATCAGTGTGCTCCCTCCAATGACTGTAAATTTATATTAATTAGCTAGTGAGACAGTTAACTTTTAGTAAAAGATGAAATGGTAATATGGTAAGATTATTTGGTATAAAATATTTTCTTCAAAAACCTGGAACATACTCTTCTACAAATATGAACTCTAGATGGAAGTAGGATTAATTTTAGAGAGATACGGCAAATGGATGACTCACAGCTCCTGATTGCTTGATGTCCTTTTTTATTTTTGTGAAGTCCTCATAAAATTCCCTTTAGGCATTCTTCTGGGCTTTTTATAAAGTTCTAATTCTGCCTCTCTTTAGTGTACCCAGTTAATCCCTGGTTCTAGATGCAGACAGTGACATCTCCCATACCAGATATGCTCCTAAGACACTGTAATATTAATGGAATAGGAAGATCTTTCTGGTCCATTAATAGACTAATGTGACCACATGTGTTCAGCTTACAGCTGTGATATATCGGGGGAGGAACTTGCTTAAAGGGGAAACTTGCTTAGGGGGAAGCTTGCTTGTAGGAAGGCTCTCACACTTTTTGGTACTAAGCCAATTAGGCACTGAGTCAGGAGGGTTGTGATGCCTTCTGGCTCTGAGTCTATTAGCCAAAAGGGTATATATACTCTGAGGTGGTATTTTGCTTTGGGGGTTTGCTTATGGGAAGGATCTTTTGATTCCTTGGATGGAACTTTGAGTAGCTGTTAGTAGCCTCTCCAGAGGTTGTTGATGCTCCCCCATCCAGTGGTGTATGTAGGTGGTTGTATAACCTTGTTCAGACAGATTTGAGCCCTGTCTTTTGATTTTTGTGCTAATTTCTCTGCTTATATTTCCTCTGCTTGTATTTTCTGTTTGTACTTTCTCCACCTTCAGGGTGCTGATCTTTCCCTTGAACTAGTGAATGTAATTAAAAGAAGATTATTTATTGACCCCTTTAAAGCTATTTTTCCTTTAAAAGCAGATCAAAGGACCTGTGCTAGCATGTTGTGTCAGGGTGCTTGCTGTTACAAACACCAAAAGGAAGTCCAAAATATTTTAGCCCTTTGAAATTCACAAGGTGTCTTAACTGTGGTTCAGCATGGATCATTCTGAACCTGAAAGTTTAAAAAATAATCTCTTTAATAAAGACATCCCACAACTCTCAGGTAAAAGGTAATCCACAGTGTGGTTAAAAGTAATCCAGGAAAGTAAAACCAGATAAAAGCTGTTGACAAAGAAATTAAAAACGATTGGCAATGAGGTTCTCTAGGTTCTAAGAATATCCTCCACTAAAGACCTAAACCTGTTTTCTATTTTCCTTGCCTTAAGTTCTCACATATGGGTTCCAACTCAATCCAGCTATAGGGGCAAAGTTAACTCAGACTACACCAAATATGCTCCACAGAACTTTAATTCACAATCACAGTTTTGTGGGAAGGGTGCCTAGTTCTATTAATGTTTTGACTGGTAACACAAGGTCATCCTCTGGTCAAGGGGGGTTAGTGAGACAAAAGCTCTTTTTCCAACCTACCCCCAAGCAGTTTCCTCTTAGGAGCTTGGATGAACGGCTGTCCCTGAATGGTTGAGCCAGAGACACACAAGCTCAAATTCTGGAATAGCTTGCTATTTTATACAAGACTTACAGGGCATGACAGTGTTTTTAAAAAAATGAATTATAAATTCCTTCCTGTGTAGTGTTATTTCATTTCGTCCAAAGGTTGGAATAATTAAACAACTCCCTAACTTAATTAGGTTGTTCATGTTTAGTTTAATGCCTTTGATTAATTGATTCAACACCTGGTAAATATGCAACATCTTATTGATTACTTCAATTGGAGTGGGAGTGATTGATTGATTCAGTTGATTCCTAGTCTTAACACTTTTAAAGAATTTGGTGGTTACTTCCTGTTTCCTGAATAGAAGTAACTAGCATTACATCTAGTGAGGACAGGAAGAAAAAGTACATTTAAATTTTATGGCATCAGAGAGGATTCTAGGAAGATTGCAGAATAGGTCAGAAAATTTTAGCTCTTGAAATTTCCTCCACAAAAAAAAAAAAAGGCAGAGCATCACCTTGGAGGGAATGTAGAGCAACAGAAATAAACAAAAGTCGGGGTAAAGCAGTTGTTTTCTAAGATAATTTGAAAAGACCCTTGGAAAGATCCAACGTCAGGGGGTAGAGGTATGGCTTGAGTGAAGTGCAAACACCTCCAGGGTAACTCCACAGAATCAACAAATAAGCCCTGGGGGCTTGAAATAGAAAATTAAAGCAAGAAGGACCTAATGCTTGGGGCATCATTCTCCATGCCTCAGGACTACAACTCAATAACACTGACAGATGCTAAAACAAACAAACGAACAAATAAGTAAAATGAGCAAGTAAAAGAGAAAGAACCCAATCATAGATAGTTACTGTGGTGATGGAGAAGATCTGGGTTCATATTCAGAGAAAGATAATGGAGCTAAAAAAAACCATTTCTTTTTCAATGAGAAACATCAAATGATCCTAAGCACAAAAAGAGTTCTTGGAAGAAATTGAAAAGGACTTTAAAAATCAAGTAGGAGAGATCGAGGAAAAATTAGAAAAAAACAAGAGCAATCCAAGAAAATCAAGAAAATTATGAAAAGAAAGTCAACCAACTTGAAATAGAGACTCAAAACCTTAAAGAATAAAATAATTCCTTGAAAACTAGAATTGGGCAAGGGGAAGCTAATGACCTTCTAAGACACCAAGAAATCATAAAACAAAATCAAAAGAATGAAAAATAGAAGAAAATGTGAAATATCTTACCAGAAAAAGAACTGAACTGGAGAACAAGTTAAGGAGAAATAATATAAGAATAGCCAGACTACCTGAAAATTATGATTAAAAGAAAGAATTCTGATAAAATAGTACAAGAAATTATCAAGGAAAATTGCTCTGAAAGCAGAAATAGAAAAAAAGATCCACTGATAACCACCTGAAAGAGATCCGAGAAGGAAAACATACAGCAATATCATAGCCAAGTTTCAAAGCTTCCGTGTTAAGGAGAAAATATTGGAAGCAACAAGAAAAAAATTTAAATATCATGCAGCTACAATAAAGATTGCACAAGACTTAGCACCTTTTACTTGAAGGACCATAGGTCTTGGAATACTATATTTCATAGAGCAAAAGATCTGGGATTACAATGAGGGATGACTTACCCAGCAAAGTTAAGTATGATCCTAAATGAGAAAAAGAAAAGAAAAGGTCATTTTATGAATTGAAAGACTTTCAGGTTTTTGTGACAAAATCAGCAGAACTTTAGGGAAATTTGATACATAACATCTAAGAGAAATATAAGGTAAACATTAAAGACCAAGAGACTCAGTAAGGTCAAATTGTTTACTTCTTATATGAGAAAATATTATTAGTACTTTTATGAGTGTCATCATTATTTGGGTAGTTGAAAGAAATTCTTGAGCTGAGCTGAGTATGATGGGGTAATTCTAAAAAATATAAAACTGTAGAGAGATATAAAAAGGAGGCATAAAAGGACAAATTGATACAGAAGAAGGTAGCAGTGGGGAGGGTGGGTACTGCTGGAATCTTACTCTCATGGGGAATGGTTTAAAGATGGAAATCTGTAAGTAAATATGTATATATGTATGTATAAGTTTTTTAAATTCAGAAAGAAATCAGAAGGCAAGGGAATAGGGCAGAGGGACAAGGATATGGGAGGAGTAGGCAGGTTAAGGAATAAAGATAAGGTAACAGGTAGAAGTAAAGAAGAGGAGTGAGGAGGGATAAGGTAAATAGTGTGAGAAGGACAGTGAGAAAAAAATAGGAAGGAGGAATATACACAAGTAATTATAGCTTAGAATGTGAATGGGATGAATTTACCCATAATATGGAAACTGTTAACAGATTAAAAATTTGAATTCAACATGTTGCTTTCAAGAAATGTTATTAAAAATGTGAAATACACACAAAGATAAAATTAAGGTCTGGAATAGAATTTATTACATAAAGAAAACGGGGGTAGCAATCATGATCTCAAAGCTAAAATAGATTTAATCAAAAGAGAAAAATAGGGAAACTATACTATGTGTCAGCAATATTATTCAATATTGTTTTAGACCATTTAAAATAACTAAACAGTATAAAATACCTGAGAATACACAGGAACTAGACCAACATAACATAATACGCTTGTTATACAAATCATGTCAGATCTAAATAATTGAAGTAATATTTACTGTTCATGGGTAGGTATAGCCAATACAATAAAAGTGACCATTTTACCTAACTAATCTATTTATTTAATGGTATCACAATTAAATTACTAAAAAATTAACTTACTGAGTTAGAAAAAATAATAACAAAGTTCATTTGAAAGAACAAAAAGTCAGGAACTTCAAAGAAACCAGGGGAAAAGATGTAAAGGAAGCAGATTCAGTAGTATCAGACTTAAAACTATATTATAAGGTGAGAGCATTGTTGAAGTATAAAATAGATAATTTTGATTACTTTAAATTAAATTTTTTTTATCTATGCAACCAAAAATAGAAAGAGTGCAGAAAATTGGGAAAAAAAACTTACATAGATAATCTCTCAGGATGTTCTTAGGTTGGAATATTTCTGTGGTGTATGAAATGATGAGGTGGTTGATTTAGAAAAGCATGGGAAGACCTGAACTTATGAAGGAAGGTGCCATCCACCTCCAGAGAAGCAGATGACAGGTAGAAATAAGCATGGTATGGTCTTACATATGTGTGTATGAGTGTATGTGGGTGCGTATGTGTATGTATATGGATATCTATGCATATGTATATATATTCATGCTTAATTGTAACCTCCTTTAGGGAAGGGAGGTAGAAGGAGGGGAAAATAAAGTAAAAAGTGTGCAGCAGATAACAAAAGAAAACCTACAAGAAAGCAAAGGTGGGCAGCTTTGAAAACAATGTATAGTATTTATTATGAGGCTTTCTTGAAATGGACATTTATTGTTTTATACTGAACACTCTATTATGTTCTGCTGTGTATATGGGAATGTTTTTTTCTCATTTTGCATTAAAGTTTAAAATAAATTTTAAAAATTACAAAAAAAGAGAATTTTATGGCATTGTATTTTCCTTGTTATCATCAGTCAGTCTTAAGCTCTGAGAAGATATGATTGGAAATGTTTTCTTAATTTTGAACCTATTAATAAAATTTCAGGAATATATTGAACATTATTTTGTATATCAGTTATCTTTAATTAAATGGCAGTTTTAACTCAGTAACATGTAGCAGCTAAAAATTATTTACTCAGGTATATAAAACTAGTGGTTTCCTTTAAAAAAAAAAGACATATAGGCTAAATGATAGAAGGGATCACAGAAGATAAAATGGACAATTTTGATTATATAAAATTAAAAATCTTCTGCAAAAACCAATCTATTGCAGTTAAAATCATAAGGGAAACAAGATGAGAAAAAAGCCCTTGCAGCAATTTTTCTGATAAAGGTCTCATATCCAAAATACATAAGGAATGGATTCAAATTTATAAGACTAAGTGCCCTTTCCCAATGGATAGTCAAAGATATAAAAAGACAATTTTTAAAGGAATAAATCCAAACTCTTAACAACTATATGAAAAAATGTTCCAGATGACTAATAGAAAATTGCACATTAAAGCAACCCTGAAGCATCCCTCTATGCCAATCAGGTTGGCAAACGTGACAAAAGACGACCAATAGTCTAAAACTTGGAGAGGCTTTGTGAAAATGAAAATATACTGTTGGTGGAGTTGTGAATTGGTCTAGTAATTCTGGAAAGCAATTTGGAAATGTTCTTCAGTTGGGTTGTTTCTAAGCTGGGTTCTGTGGAGTTACTCACTACACAATGGACTAAACTTCAACCCGGTGATACTATTGTTAGACTTACACCCCACAAAGACCAAATATAATGGAAAAGAACCCACATATGCAACAAATAATTACATAAGGTTTTTTTTTTTTTTGTGGTCCAAAGCCTAGAAATTAAGGGTGTATCCACCTATTTTGGGATGAGTAAACATTATAGTTTATGGCTAATGTGAGAATTTTTCTTTTCTGGACTATGTATATTTGTATGGAGGTTTTCTTTTTCTTTTTTGATTGTTCAACTGAGGAGACAGTGAAATAATAAATGCTTTAAAAAAAATGAAATCCACAAGCTGTCCTCCTTTCAAGTGGCATAATAAGGTCTTCCTAAGAACTCAGAACTCTTGGATAGCTATCAAACAAATCTAAAGGGAGAAAGTAGGTAGGTAGTTATGGTTTATTTGTTCTTGCTTTATATGAAGTTGAATGGCAGCTGAAACCTTTTTTTTAGTTTGGCTAATTGCTCCTTTGCTCCTTGATTTCTCTTCTCCCAAGCATCAGCCTCTGTCCCTACTTGAGACTATTCTTCAAAAAAAAAGTTTTATTGATGGTCTTTTAAAAAAAAAAATTACTATTTCTTCTCAATGACAGCCTTCTCTTCTAATAGGCCTCTCTATCATTACCACTTTGGACATGACTGACAGTATATGCCATACTTACATTCAAACCACCTTTCCCATGAGAAGCATGGGGGGGGGGGGGGTGTG
This sequence comes from Phalanger gymnotis, assembly GCA_028646595.1. NCBI lineage: Eukaryota > Metazoa > Chordata > Mammalia > Diprotodontia > Phalangeridae > Phalanger > Phalanger gymnotis. Next base: position 225,394,955 of record CM053622.1, on the reverse strand, counting down.
CGTGCACGCGCATGCGCATGCGCGCGCGTGTATGCGTGTGTTGGCGGGGAGGAAGAAGGAGGTGAAGGGGCTATTCTACCATCAGTCCTCTGATTATGTATTATATTGATTAGAGTTTTGAAGTCTTTTAATATTGTTTTCCTTTGCACCTCTGTGCCCTAAGTTGTTCTGGTTTTTACTTACTTTGCTTACTTTGTTCTGCATCAATTCACAAAAAACTTTCCAAATTTCTCTGATTTCTTTTTATTTGTTGTTTCTTATGGCATAATAAATTCATTAGATTCATATACCATTCAGTGATTCCTCATTCATGAGCATCTACTTTCTTTCCAATTTTTTGCATACAAAGTGATACACACGCATGTGCATGTATAGGATCTTTCTATTTTTGACCTCTTTAGAGTATATACATGGTAGTGATATCACTGTGTTGAAAGGTATGTGCAATTTAGGGAATTTTCTAACATAATTCTAAATTGTTTTATAGAATGGTTGAACCAAATCACAGCTCTACCAGAGCACAATGGTGTTCCTGTCTTATCAAAGACTCTTCAACATTTATTAATTTGATCTTTTGTCCTACATTCCAACCTGATAAATGTGAAGTGAATTCCCTGAGTTCTGTTAAATTATATATATATTTTTTTACTTTTAGTGATTTGCAACATTCTTTAAGATTAACTCAAGTTCCCCAAAGACCATCTAGTTAAATGAACTCACATTTCAACAGGTTAGCCCCTAATACCTTGTACACTATTAGAAAGTATTAATGCAGAGGCATGAGTTTCCTGTCCCTATATTCTCAGCATAGGCTGTTTCCAAATAAGGGAGATGACTTCTTTCCTACATACAGCTTCCTTTCCCCAGAACCTACAAGTTTTTCAGAAACTTTTTATACCCTCAGTATCCCGCTCAGGACTTTGATGACACTTCTGACCTTAAGGAAGACTGGTAGCAACAAATCTAAAAACACAATTTTTGGGAATACAATACAAATATATACAAACACAAACTACAGAATAAAAAATTCTCTGCTGAGAAAGTAGTAACTGAGAGAATAATACGCCTAACTTTAAAGATATCTCAGGAGAGATATGAAATTATCACTATTTCCCAAAAGCAGAACTATACACATTCCTTATGAAGACAGCTAAGACTTAGAAATAATCACAGGGCAGGTCAGAAAAATAACAGGAAATTTGGAGTTACAAGACTTGGATGTGAATGTTGGCTCTGCAACTTGATATCTGTGTGACCTCCATTATCTGTAAAGTAAAGGGGTTTAACTAGATGATCTCTAACATTCTGGTACTTCTTACCTCTTGACATTGAAGGTTTTGAGGATTATTCTTCAAAGTTACTGAATATCTTCTTGTGTAGTGTAGAAAGATAAGGAAGCAAATGCAAACATTAGCTGTTATTCTATTCTTTTTAATCATTGTATTTTTAAATAACTTTTTTTCAATGAACAAGTCCTCTTTTCTCTTTCTCCTACCTCCTCCCTTCTACCCCCATTTGGTCCCCTTACCTCTCCCCCCACCCCAAAACCCTCTCAATGTATCCTTTTAGATCAAGTATTCCTACCCTTATTTTACAGTTAAAGAAATGAGAGCATTGAAGTTTATGGAATTTTGCATAGTCACATAGCAAGGTGCAGAATGACAACTAGAACCCAGGTCTCCCATCTTAAATCTCAGATAGAAAGTGGGATGGAAAGAGAATATACTGAGGTAAGAAGTAACAATTCCCCCTTATGCCCTAAATGGCTGCTCTGGAGCTTTTTAGGAAGGAAGAAGAAGCATCTTCCTCATCAACTCTTCTTAATCCTTTTTTCTCCCACCTCCCCACACCTGACTGACCAGTAGTAGTATGTCTGTAGCCATCTGCTTTTCAGTTGGATTGATTTTATTTTTAGTCTATTTACTTAAATATACTTGAACTTCAAATTCATTTTCCTATAATATATTTTGTTTCATAGATTCCACCAGAATGAAGATACAATCTATGACTATCTCTTCTTTACTTTTCTTCATGTGGGTCTCAAAATGCTCAGTTATCTTCTCTCTTTTTGCCAATTTTGTTGGTTAATGTTGCCTGGTGGAAACACCGCACTATAAAACCAACTTTGTACCTTCTTCAGGTCTTTATTGTACTATGATTTTTATTTCAACTTATCATCTAACATTTTTCTTGATTTTGTTTCATCTGGAAAGTAAATGTTCATTCCCTGTGCATATGCATTTTTCATTATTTGTTTCCTTGAGGCACAAATAACTTCATCTTTCACCTGTAACTAGGTTTGTGTTTCATTTTTATTTGATTTTTCTTTCAATTCTGTTATATCAACAGAAAAAGGTTGAAATATTTTATTTAGGATCACTTTGCTAGAGGAGCAAAGTAAGCATTTCAACTCCTGCTGTAGCCTCCAGAGGCCCCAAGGGCACAATATCATTCTCAAAGTGTTCTCAACAGCTGTCTGGATTGGTTATAGCAATACCTTATTATTACTAAAATTTCTGAATCTATTGGTTTGGAAGAAGAGAATGGTTGTAACCATTTCTGTATTCATGGCAATTAGCAATCCAGTGATTTCATATTAATGGGTTTTACATTCAACCTAGTACTTCTATGAACTAGTTATTTGCATAGAAATAATGGAAAAAATTTGCATATATATTTTGGGAAATGGAATCATCCAGAGTGAGAAATTTAAATAGAAGAACAGATCTTTATATAAAAACAATTTTCATCCCAAAGACCCTTAAAAATCTCTCCTTGATAAAAACCACTCAGAATGTTCACCGAAGCATGAACTTGAAGAATTCATTCGTAGAGGTTTAGAACTTGGACAACATTGAAATACTTTTCAAACTCATTTGGTCATAGAATGCTCTTAGATTTGAAATAATGTTGGTGGAATTCATTATTGCTGACCTAGTGAGTTGGATTAAAAGGGCATCATGGAACAATGGAAAGAGTGTTGGATTTAGAATTAGAGGGTCAGGGGACGGGAACCTGTGGCCTTGAGGCCACACATGGCCCTCTAGGTCCTCAAGTGCTGCTCTTTGATTGAATCTAAGCTTCACAGAACAAATCCCTTTAATAAAAGGATTTGTTCTGTAAAACTTGGACTCAGTCAAAAGGCAGTACCCCAATACCTAGAAGGTCATGTGTGGCTTTGAGGCCACAGGTTCCCCAACCCGGCCTAGGTTTTAATCTGAACTCTTCTGAGTAATACCTGTATCATTTTAGGCAAATTACTGGGACCTCGGTTTCATCTTCTGTAAAATAAAGGATCTCTTTTAGATCCAGTACACTAAGACATAGATTTTAATCGTCAGATTGGCCTTTACACGTTTTGAAAAAAGAGGACTCTTTTAAAAATATATTTTTTTTATATACTGTGATCCTGTGTTTATAAACAAAGAAGGGCTTTTCTGGCAAGCTGACTTAATAGAGAGGAAATACTTGCAACTTAGCATGTGCCCTCAGCTGTGTTTTGTTTTTGTTGAAAAAAGATGCCTTGTTTATCAATCTATAGTTGTTTGTAGGAAGTGTGACTGGGAAGCAGGCAGAGGAGATGGCTCTCACTTGTTTGTTCCCCTTGCTTCTATGTGAGTGTCTCTAATTTGTTGGGATGATAAGGGGATGAGAAAGTAGGCAGGAAGGAGAGGCCGGAATGGAGAGGAAGTGAGAGAGGGAAAGGATACTCTAGGTAGACATAGAGTGTTGTATCATCTCTCTGTCCACAGAACTAAACCTGTACACTGCAGTGTGAAGAAGTGAGGAGTGGAGAGGGGAAAGGGGTTGATGGCAGCTTCTCAGGAAGGAAGGAGAAGAAGTTGCCTTCAACTCATCCTCTCCCTCTATTCCTCCAGCCTTAGGCTCTTCTCCTCAGCTGAGGTATGGCATCTATCAGCATGCGTCTACACCCTCCTGTCTTCCTGGCTGCCTTACCAGCTCTTTCAAGGCTCTGTGATCTGGGACACATGCAAGTACCTGCTGGGTCAGGGACTTCTCATTCATACTTTCTTTGATGTTTCCTTCTTAGGTCAGATCAAGATGGACCAACTTTACCTCAGACTGTAATATGGCTATGTCTAAGTCCCTAAGCTTTTTCTTTCTCACCTTTTAATATAGACATAGGTTCATATTTAATATGAGAGGTTGTTCTAATTGTGTCTGACTCTTCATGACCTCATTTGGGGTTTTCTTTGCAAAGATACTGGAGTGGTTTGCCATTTCCATCTCCAGCTCATTTTATAGATGAGGAAACTAAGGCAAACAGGGTTAAGTGATTTGCCCAAGGTCACACAGCTAGAAAGTATCTGAGCCTGGATTTGAATTTAAGAAGATGATTTTTCCTGACTCCAGGCCTAGCGCTCTATCCTCTCTGTCAGCTAGTTATATCAATGAAAGGTAGCACATAATAAAAGGACTGTAGGATATGTACTCAGGAAGGCCTGAGTTCAAATCCTGACTGAATCTTACTAGCTATGCGACCATTTAATTTTCCTGAATGTTGGTTTTTTCTTCATCTATAAAAAAAGGATAATATTTATCATATCTGCTTGGTTACTGGGGGGATAAAATGAAATTATGCACATAAAGTGCTCTTCAAACCTTAAAGTATAATATCCACATCAGCTATTATTAATATTTTAAGGGGAACATATTGATAGTGTAATTTTCTCACAGAGATTGTATCACATGGAGTACTAGGGTCCCATAGGACATTCTTTGGGAAACATCGAGCTAGTCTAATCCGTCCTTTGTCAGGAGAAGAAGGTGAGGCCCATAGAGGTCAGAGGTCTTCATTCCCAAACCAATGCTTTAAAAAATTTCAAACTCTAGTCAATCCTAAATTATGTTAATAATTCAGTGTGTGCTTATATAGACCTATTATTTAGCCCTTTGCACAGAACTACCTGTTTTTTTAACCTCTTTTTTTTCTAATCGTTTTCACTTCTTCCAAAAGCAAAGGAAAAGGTAGGAAGTAAAACCAATTTAACCAATTTCCTACTTTCCCTGTGTCTTTGTATCTCTTTGCCTCTCTATCTTTGTCTTTCTGCCTCTGTTTCTGTTTCTGTCACTCTCTAAAATGAATCTGAAAAGGAATGGTAGAAATTTAGCTTTGGGAATTTTCTTTTAATTTTGATTAGGCAACAGATTTTACAACTCTAAATTCTTCCTCTAGAACCATTCCCATGGTCATTCTAGGGTGACCTATCACCAAAAGTGATAGCCTTGATAGAGAAGGGCCTCTCTAGTCAGAGCTTTGGTGGAGTACCCATGCTCATGAAGTTAGGCATACTCAATGTTCTTTTGGTGGTCTCATCAGCCTCGAGGCTATCGTCTCTACATAACAGAATTCCAAATTGACATAGCATATCCATCTCTCTCCTGAGCTTTACTCCTGCGTCACCAACTGCCTGTTAACCATCTTCACCTCAATGATCTAAAAGTAACTCAAACTAAACATGTCCAAAATTGAGCTCTGTCTTTCCTCCTAAACCCACCTCCCTTACAAATTTCCCTATTTCTCTCAAGAACATTACCAGCTTTCCAGTCATGTAGGTTTATAACCTTGGAGATGTCCTGAACGTTCCATTTCCCTAAACCCTCATATCCAGTCAGTTGCCAAGTCTTCTCAATTCTGGATGAAAGATCAAACTGCCAAGCAGAATGAGAAGTGAGTTTTTCTCCCTCCTCTTACCATTGCAGATCTCCTTTAACCAGTTTTCAAAATTCTGGTGATTCTTTACTCATCTATTATAGAAAAATCTGAGGTTACTTTTTCTTTACTGTCTTTCTATCAAGATAAGAAATTTTAGCATTACCAATATATACACTGTAAAGTTGCTCAGATAGATGCCATATTGTAAATATATTATCAATATGCCCCACCCTAAAGGGAAGGTTTCTCATCCTCTCAATTCTATATTCAATCCTTAGAAAACAGCTCAGATCAATTTTGGCACTCAGTTGGAGTCTATATCACAAAGAGATTTCAAGTACTTTATATACATCGTTCACTTAGAGGGAAGGGTCAGGTCCATGTTAAGGGTCACAGCCATATTAACAACAGAGAGTAATCAATTTCATTTATTTACTGACTTACCTGCCTTCTTGCTTCTGGAAAAAAAGAAATAATAAGAATATTAAGAATTTTTAAATTTCTTAATTTTTTTTCTATTTTTAAAAATTCCAAACTTAACACCAAATAAGATGGACATTTCTGTATAAAATGCAAAGTAAAAAAATAAAATCACATATGAAACCCTGAATCTGTATTATGAACAGCTTGCTTTAACTGTTCAGCTGGCCAGTTTCCTATTGACCTCTGTTTTGTTTTCTTATGTGTATTAAAAAATGCTTCGGTGACCCCATTAACTTTTTTCCACTATTTTGGTAACCCCATCGTTAGTTAACCTCTCCTTCCCTCTACTACTCTCCCTTCTCCTCCAACTGAAAGAAAAAATAAAAAAACAACAATTTGTTACATATACAGTTATACAAAACCAGTTCCTGCTTTGGGATCACCAGAAAATGTCTCATTCTTCACTTCACCTCAAGGTCATCGCGTCACTCTTAATTTAGCCTAACTCCTGCAAGATCAAAATCACTGCTTAAATGATTGCTCTAACTCTCCAGTCTGATGAAGGGTAAAAGAAATTTGACTTCTAATTTTAATAAACCATGTTTTTAAAATCTGTTTACCATGTACATTTAATTACCTGATAGTTCAAAAATAGTGTGTCATTAAGTCAAAATGCTTTCTTCTGCTCCTGCTCCAGATACTCAAACCATATAGGTTTAGGTTCATGTGTGTATATTCATAGATTTAAAAAATGAGAAGAATCATTGACTTTGACTCCTTATTTCAGTTTAGATTAACAGGAATTTACCAAATATCTATTTTACAAAAATCTTGCTGGGTCAACTTGTTTGACATATAATTTTAATTCTGGAGTTTTTCTTCACTGGGAATGGAAAACCACTAAGGAAAGTGGGAGAAGAACTGACCCAGTAAATATGGTAATTCATCTCTGGGACACCATGTAAGCTCAGTACTGAACTATCCAGAAAACAAGATGAAAGAAATTATTACCCAAATAGATTGTGCAAACTCTGGTCCCAAACAGATGAAGTTTAGTTACATTCATGCTTTACAGCTAGGTGGTACAGCGGATGGGCCTGGAGTCAGGAATACCTGAGTTCAAATTTGACTTCAGACACTTACTAGCTCTATGGCCTGAAGCAAGATATTTAACGGCTGTTTGTCTCAGTTGTCTCATCTGTAAAATGGGGATAATAGCAGAACCTTCTTTCCAGGGTTGTTCTGAGGATCAAATGAGATAACTGCACTTAACATCTTGTGGATAGCAAGTGCTACATACATGTTAGCTATTATTGTTACTAGTAGTACATTCTGTTAAGAAAAGTGGGATACATAAGATAGAGGACTTTCAAGCTTTATAAAATAGAGGACTTTCAAGCTTTCTCAGTGAAAAGACCAGAGCTGAATAGAAAATTTGACTTTCAAACACAAGAATCAAGAGAAGCATGAAAAGGTAATCAAGAAAAAGAACAAGAGAAAGAAATTGCAAGGGACTTACTAAAGTTGAACTGTTTTGTTAACATTCCTACAGGGAAAGATGATGTGTATGACTCATGAGACCTCAGTATTAGGGTAGCTGAAGGGAATATGCATGTATGTATATGTATGTGTATATATGTATATGTTTATGTATGTGTATGTATATATGTATATATGTGTATATGTGTGTATATATACATGTATATATATGTATATATATAT
>CM053622.1:225368537-225386633 GCA_028646595.1 Phalanger gymnotis | reverse complement strand
GAAAGAAAGAAAGAAAGAAAGAAAGAAAGAAAGAAAGAAAGAAAAGAGAAAGAAGGAAAGAAAGAGAAGGAAAGAAAGAAGAAAGAAGGAAAGAAAGAAGAGAAGGAAAGAAACAAAAAAGAAAGAAGGAAAGAAAGAGTGAAAGAAGGAAAGGAAGAAAGTAAGAAAGAAAGAAAAAAAGAAAGAAAGAAAGAAAAGAGAAAGAAGGAAAGAAAGAAAGAGAAGGAAAGAAAGAAAAAAGAAGGAAAGAAAGAAGAGAAGGAAAGAAAGAAAAAAGAAAGAAGGAAAGAAAGAGAAGGAAAGAAAGAAAAAAGAAAGAAGGAAAGAGTGAAAGAAGGAAAGGAAGGAAGAAAGAAAGGAAGAAAGTAAGAAAGAAAGAAGGAAAGAAGGAAAGGAAGGAAGAAAAGAAGAAAGAAAGGAAGAAGGAAAGAGAAGTAAAGAAAGTTTTGCCCTGGTGGTATGGACAGTGTAGCTGAGAACAGCTTGTAAGCAAGTGCATGGTAATGATAATGAAGTTTTAATCTCTATTTATGTATCTGTCTTTCCATCTATCACCTGTCTGTGTCTGTCTCTCTCACCTTTTTATCTTTCTATCACCTGTCTAATCTGTCATATTATATCATATCAATCTATCATTTATCTATCTGTCCATTACTTCTCTATCTATTTCTATCATCTCTTTATCTCTCTATCTAGTCTATTATCTCTATGTGTTCATGAATCATGTGTCTATCTATGTAATCTTCATGACGTATAAAATGCTTTCACATGATTTCTGGGCAGTAGAACTGTTAGGTAAAGCAATTAGAGTGTAGACTTGGAATTAGGCAGACCTGGGTTCAAATCTTGCCTCAGATAAATATTGCCTATTTAACCTTTCCAATCTTCAGGTTTCTCTTCTGCAAAATGGGAATGAAAACAGTCATTTAGTTTACAAGGTTGTGGTGAGGTCTATATGTGATAATGCAACTAATGTGTTTTAAAAGTTAAGTACTTTTAATGTATGAGCAAATATTATTTTGCCCTGCAAAATTTTCAGCATAGAGAGAGGACTGCAGGTCTAGAGTGAGCAAAGGTCTCAGAAGACATCCGCTCCAAACCCTTTATTATATAATTGACAAAACTGAAGCTCAGGGAGTTTAACTGATTTACTCAAAGTCATATGGGGAGAAAGCAAAGGCAGGATTTGAACTTAGGTCTTCTGACTCTGGAGCTAGTGCTCTTGTCACTGCTCCAGGTTGAGCTCATGCTTATTCTTCCTCTGCCAGATGTGAGAAAATTCTGAGAGAGGTTAGGTCACTTTGACTTGCACAAAGCCATGTGGCTAATAAGTAGCAGAGCATGTGACTTGAAGACAAGTCCTTTGACTCTAATTAAGGGCTGGACTTGCCACCACTATTCTGGGGGAGCGTGGTAATGCAGTATGATTTATGTCTCAGTGCAAGGGAATACAGAGTAAGGGATTAGTAAGTTTTGCAAAAATCTTGATTTTCCATCTTTCACCTAGGGATAAAGAAAGGAACATATGCTGAGGTTATTTATTTAGGCATAATAATGGAATAGCACTCATAAATAGATAAGCAATAATGATGTCTTGAGGCTTTAAAACATGTAATACTTTTTATTAGGTAGTGGAGATGGCTGCATGGTTTGAATTTTTTTTTTTTATTCAAAGAACTCAAGTGGTTAATGAACCTCTTCAAAATTAGTCCATCCTGATAAAAGCTAAAAATGTGTCAAATGATGTCTTTTGGTATGAAATCTGGGGCCTATCCTCAAATCTCATGATGACACCATACATTCATGGTACATTGTTCAGCTGCATCCACATCAATCCACAGCTCAGAAGCCTCTATTGATGTGTTTATATTTAAAAGCCAGCGGACAATTTGTTCAAAGCATAGTCAATTGAAGAAATAGTCTAGCAAGAAGAACAATAAAATATTTTCCCCTTAGGTCTGGAACACATTATCTTACACATACATAGGTAGAAGGACATATATGCAGGGAATATACTTGGCCAGAGTACATGTGTGCAGGGGCTCACACATTAGGAACACATTTAGCCAGGGTATATACATAGGCTAGCACACACATAAGGAATATTTTTGGCGAGGGCACATGTGTGGAGGAGAATTCTTACCTCTGGTACTGCAAGACCATCAACATTCGTTGCTGATGTCGTCAAACTGCTCCCACTGGACCTGCTCCTCCCTGGTCTTGTGGGGTATGTAATTTCCGCCAGATATATTATCTCTGCCAAATGGAGATTATCTTCTTGGTATTACATCCTACCGATGGCAGCTACTCCACATTGCTTTATTGGTTCTATGGTCACTGCTGGTTGCGGACACGCGCAACTCTATGGTGCATATGTAGAGAGAGTTCCTTTTTCCTTGAGTTTCTGGCTGTTGTTGGAATCCTTAGCTGATGTGCTATTTCTCATGGAGCTTGAGCGTGTTCTGCCATCACTCTTTTACACTAAAGACCTAAGGTATTCCTTGCTACAGATCTTTTAGAAGAAGGCAGAATCCTATCACATGCATTCATCATACTAAAAGGCAAGGGTGGGGAGAAACCTTCCTAAAGAAAGAAAGAAAATCCTTCCCAGTTTTCTCCCTCCTCCCCCTACCCCAACTTTTCCTTATTAGAAGTTGTTTGTCTGTTTCTTTCAGAGCTTGGGCTAGAAGGGACTTTCCTCTTTAGAAGGCTATTCACTGCCCCACCCCTCCCTAGCCAAAGTTCTTTGGGATCAATCAATGAATGAATCAAGCAGCATTTAAGGAACTACTGTATTTCAGGCACTTTGCTAGGTACTGGGTATACAAAGAAATAAAAGACACCCTGCTATCAAAAAACTTATGTTCTGTCAGAGAATTCAACACATACATACATATACTAAATACATCGCACGCATATATACTCACATGTACATATATGTATTTGTAGATGTATTCATATATGTATATGTGTGCATGTATGTCTATGTCTATGTGTGTATATATTTCAGGAAAGGATTCAAATAGAAAGTGGCACTTGATTTGAACTCCTAAGGAAACTATGGATTTTAAGAGGTGGAGGTGAGGAGGATAATGTAAATTCCAGGAGTAGGAAGGCAGCCTATGCAAAGGCCTGGAGGTCAGAGAGGGAGTGTATTGTCTGAGGAACAATGTGTTGCTGACCTGAAGAGTGTATGACAGTGAGTAATATGCAACAAGATTTGAAAGTAGGTTGGAGGCAGGTTGTGGGGGACTTTAAAAAACAAGTAGAGAAGTTTATATTTGGTCATAGAAATAATGCCTCTTGACCAAAATACTCTTTTTTGGGACCACCTTTCCTCTGTGTGTGATATTTCTTTTTTTTTTAAGAATGTAATTTTTTTTCTTTTTTAAAAATTCATTTATTTTTAGTTTTTGACATTCACTTCCATAAGATTTTGAGTTCCAAATTTTCTCCCCTTTTCTCCCCCTCCCCAAGACAACATGCAATCTGATATAGGCTCTACATATACATTCATATACAATGTAAATCATCTAACTCTTATTCTTTCTCATCTTTTATCCTTTATGCTTAGCATACTACTAGGCACATTGTAAAGACCTCATATTTTTCATTCATTCATTCAAAATAAGGAGCCATTGGAGTTTATTAAGCAGGGGAGTTTCATAGCCAGACTTTTGCTTTAGAAAAACAGCTTTTATAGAGGTGTGGATGATTTAATTGTAGGGTGGAGAGACTTTAGTTAAGGGAGACCAAATTAGATGGGTATTGCAATAGACCAGGTGAAGAACGATGAAGGCTTAGACTAGGGCAGTGGTTCTTTCAGTGGAGAGAAGGAGAGGAATGTGAAAGATGTTGCAGAGGCAGAATTGAAAAGAGTCAGTGACTGAACAGTAATGTGGAGAGTGAGGAGGCAAGGATGACTCTGAGTCTGTGGACTTTAGGCTTTCGTGATGGTACACTTGAATGAACAAATAATGAATGAAGAAAGAAAGCGCTTGTTAAGCATTTATTACATGAGGTCTATTTTGGACATGCAGAATTTGAGATAAGAATAGGGGGCAGTACTCAAATGAAAATGTCCAATGACAGGAACACAGAGCAGAGCTTCTCCTGGAAAACTAGTGTCCTTTGGCCTGATTTATTTATTTTTTAAATAAAACAATGGGAGAAGACAACATGCACACAAAAGCTGAGAATGGGAGTGGGGGGGGGGGGGGGAAGAAAAGTATCATGGACAGTTCCAAAGAAGTCCAAAAGTAATGTATCTGGTGGAGAATGGTGCAGTGGATAGCATGGGGCTTGGAGTCAGGAAGATCTGAGTTTCAATCCTGCTGCAGATACTTAGTAGCAATGTGATCCTGGACAAATCACTTAACCTCCTATCCTGTAGGGTTGTTTTGAGGAGTATCAGTAGTATCAAATGAAGCAGAAAACATAAGAAAGATGAAAGCAGAGAAAAGGCTATCAGAGTTGACAAAATTAAGAGATTTTGGATAACTTTTAGAAAATAGTTTCATTCACTTGAATGATGTGGTTGAAAGACATTGCAGAGGACTGAGGAGTGAGAGGAGAGAAAGAAGAGGCAATGAATAAACAACTTTTCTTTCCCCTAGGAATTTGGCTGAGAAAGGAAGAGAGACAAAGGACTCTATCATGAAAGTCAAATGAAAGTTTTTTTTTAACAATGGGGGACAAGTTGTGGTACATGATTGTGATGGTATACTACTGTGCTATAAGCACTACTGTGCTATGATGAGCTCAATGATCTTAGAAAAAACATGAAAAGATTTGTGTGAAATAACAGACAGAAATGAGCAGAACCAAGAGAACATTGTACACAGTAACAGCAATATTGTTTTAAGAAGGATATTAAACAATTAAGTCATTTTGACTATTATAAATATCCAAATTAACTATAAGGGACATACCAAGAAAGACACTATTTGCATCCAGAGAAGGAACTGATCAATAGAAGTTTGTATAGAGCAAAATTACATAAATATGTGTATGCCTATTTGTGTCTAGTGGTAGCCATCTCTAAGGCAGGGGGTGGGGGAGAAAATATAAGAAAAAAGGAAATTTACATGGTAACTTTCTTATATATTTAAAAGGAATAGCAAGTTGTATATGACAGATTTGCAGTTTCATGTGCAATCATCTTTTTTATGACAGTATTATGGAAATGCTTGTTTTATTCCATAAATTAAGAAAGAAAATAAATAATGTGAAAAAACCAATAGGGGAATACTTGGGCACGTTTGAATGCAGGAGAGAAGGAATCAGTAAATAGAGGAAGGATAAAGATTAGAGAGACAGAGGGTATGGTTAAAGGAGAAATCTTCTGGAAAAGATGAAAGGAGACGAGGGATTCCACGTAGAGGAGATTAGTCTCATTATTAGAAACTGGGTTAAAGAACAGAGTGGAAGATAATGTTGAGGTTTTGAGATGGAGGAGAGGGAGTTTGTGTTGAATGGCCTCAATTTTTTTTTTGTTAAATAAGAAAAGAGGTTGTTATTTGAGAAGCAATAGAGGGAGAAATGTAGGTAGTTTGAGGAGAAAAGGTTTTGAATAACTTCTGTGGGGAGCGAGAGGGAATCAGAAAGGAGTAAAATGATTACCTTGTTGAAGTGAGAGCCTAATTGAAGTTGGATAATTTTAATTTATAGTGTATTTATTCAGCATGGTTTTGTTACATCCCCACATCTGAACAGAAAATGAATAGGAACAAAGGATGTAGATGGGGGGAATATTCTAGTGCTGGAGTTTGCAAGAATGAGCTGAGGGCAAGGGATTCAAGAGTAAAAGGCAGTGTGGAGCTGAATTACTGATTGGGAAAGGAGGAAAGTGAAATCAGAGCAGGGTTAAGAATGTACTAAGGAGTGGAGTGATTAGAGTTCATGGTGACAATGAAAAAGAGACTTAGGAAGGGTGGGGCATAAGAAGAGATGGAAACATAAGAGGCTAAGATCCAAGGTAATGATGATATCCACAGCGAATATCACATCATTGGGATCAGAGATCTTCATCCTGCACTCAACAAAACCTATGACTCCCTCCAACCTAATTGGAAGATTAGGATCCATTTCCCTAAAATATCCTATCCTAGTTAGATAAGATATGTTAGAGTCTCTCAGTGAGACTTTAGCTCATTCCCATGAGACGCTAGCATACATTTTAAGTGCATATATAAGAAGTAAATCCCCCCAACCTTCATGGGTTAAATATACAAAAGAAGGATTATGAAACTTAAACAATTATAACTGATTTTGTCACACGATAACTCTCATTGCATTCAGCACATTCTATTTTAACATCATTTCCTTTGGGTTTGAGATATGAAGGACCTTAATAGATCTTTAGTAAAATGAATTTACCGACTGAGCGTTGAGAGCCCAATTGCATCCTCTTCTGTTTTCTCTCCATTATGCTAATTTTGGTTCCATTCTCCATTTCCAGTTTTCATGCCAGGAATACAATTTTCTTCCCAGTCTTTTTCTGAAGAGCATTTTCCTGTGCACCTGTTTCAGCTAGACCTATTAAACTAATTAGCTTCTTCCTCGAAGCTAAAATGAAACATTTCAGTCTGAGATCCTTCCTGAAATAGAAGAGACAAAGTGCTAGAATTCAGATAGTATAATTAAAAACCAATGAATCGGACTCAATTTGATGACACTTGGAAAACAAACAAACAAAATTTAGGTAAGAACTCAGTCTGGAAATGTGGAATACAGTTGTATGAAAACAACACTGTCATGTTCCTAAGTGTCTCTCCAAAAGTGTTGCTTAGAATTGCCAGAGAAAATCTAAACCTTTTTCCCTTTTTATTGAAAAATACCTTCTCAGCCAGACAGGATGAAAGTAAAATGTGTTGCTTTTGCAGATTGAGAAACCCATTGTAAAACGAAACAAACAGCCTTAGGTCTGTGCTCATTTACAAAGATCCATTCAACCTTGCTTTACTCACCTGTCAACAAATCACACATATCTATTTCCAAACAAGCAAGAGTGAAAATGTAATATAAATAATCTATGAAGAAGTAGAAAGTTTGTCAAGTCACCAGAAATTGGAAGTATTGGAAGAAATGTTATGATTAGATATTTTTTCAATGCTTTTTCATCATGAATAGATTATTTCCTTGAGCAGTTTTGCTGCTGAGAGGATTTTTAAGTAGCTCTTTCCCTTTGATCTCATTTTATGCATTGCTTTGTTGTTTGCCCTTGGGGATTTATGGAAATGAAAGGACAGGATCATAGAATCTAACTGGTGAAGGGGATTTATGAAATCATCTGTTTCAATCTCGTACTTCTAACAGGAATCCCCTCTATAACATCCCTCTGAGATGGTAATTCAGTTTCAACTTGAATATTTCCTATGTTGGGTAGCTCACTACCTATCAAACCAGGCCATTCCATTTTGGGAACTTACTTGTACGGTAAAGATTATTTCCTCTTTCTCATGCTAATCTTTCAGATATTCTAAGATGCCCTCAAATGTCTTTTGCAGGATGAATAACCTCAGTTTATTTCATTGTTTCTCCTAATTTACAGACCTTTCACTATCCTATTCAGCTTTCTGTGGACGGATATTAGTTTGTCTATATCTGTTCTAAAATGTGATGATTAAAATTCAGCACAATTTTCCACAGATGATCTTACTAAGGCAGAGTATAGTAAAACAATTACTTTCCTTGTTTAGGAATTATATTTCTATTAAGAGCACACCAATTGTTTTAGCAGTCATGTCACTATGTAAACGTATCAATCCAGCAGTGATCTAAAAATCTTTTTTTTTTTAAATTTAAACTCTTCTTAAGGAAAGACTTCTCCATCCTGTATTCATGCAGTTGGTATTTTAAATCAACACAGATTTTATATTTATCCTTCATAATTTTCACTTTGTTATTTCTGGCCCATTTTCCCAGTCTGTGAAGATATTTTCCCATCTTGCCTCAATCACCCAACACATTGACTCTTCATACAAATCTCATGTCATTTGTATATTTGAAAAGCTTGCTTTCTATATCTTTGTCAAAGTTATTGACAAAAATGTTAAACAGGACAGGCCTAACCACTGAGCTTTTTCTGAATTGCATCATCAGAGTAGAGGCTTTCACTTTTTATTCTTTATCTATTACAATTTTCTTTGTTGTGAGAAATCATGGTACACTGAATGTATGGGTTGGCAAAGCAAAGAATTTCTATGTAGTTGGGTTCCCAGATCCATTACCAGACCTTGGCATTCTTTATCTCTCCCTTCCTTTCCTTATACCTTACTTTCTTTATTTCCTTGGGACTTGCACCAGAGGAGTTGCTTTGTACCTCCAGAGATGTATTTATTATTGTTAACTTCAGTATACCAAATTAAGAAGAGCAGGTGGTAAGGGTAACAGGAGGTGATAAGGAATGTGATAGTTTGGGGGTATGCCTAGAAAAACTCATGGTATACTTGCGTTGTAGTACATGCTTTGAGAACCATTTCATGAGAGACTTATCTTGAGTTTGGCAAAGATTCACTAATCAACGCTGAATAAAATATTGGTCAAATAGCTTTTATTCTATTTCACCCTGCTATTATCATAAGCCACATTTTTCCATCTTGTCCATAAGGATATCATTACATTTTGCTAAATCCTTGTCAAAATCACATTTCTCTATGTTTAAAGCATTTATATTGGCAGAGAATCTACATAACGAGTTTATTTCCTTGGTTCGATGGCTAAAAGATGTAGAAGGCCTTACCCTCTGGACCTATGAAGTAAAACTGACAAACATTATTAGTGACTAATTATGAGACTAAAACTTAGCTGAAATGAAAATGTAGATCAAGAGGAAAGACTGCTAGCTCAGTCTCTGAAAGAGCAAAAGAAAAAATATAGTCCAGAGATTTGGGTTCTACAAAATCTTCATCTCTTGTGACACTGTGGTCTTGTTTTCTGACAGATCTGAATCTCTTCATATGAATCCGACATATTGGTTTCCAAAGGCTAGATCTATGGGTCTGCACAGATGCATCAAGTCACACAAAACCTCACTGAAAAACATACTGTGTTCTTAGTGACCCATCCTTAGATGTCAAGAGCCCTGTTTGGAGTCAGACTATCTAGGTTTGAAGCCCAGCTATGGCATTCAATATCTCTGCCTTCCATAGGTAAATCATTCCACTTCTGCGGGTTGCTCAATTGTGTAATAATGGGATTTGGTAAATTAAATTGTCCCCTCAAGCTCTTTCACCCATGGTTCTAAGTCAGTGCCCGAGGAACTTTAGAAATCATTTAGTCTACTCCCATTTCCCTCCACCCCATTTTACAGATGGGCAAGTTGAAGTGAAGAGAATGCAAGTGACTTGGTCAAGGTCACACAGCTAACAAGTAGTTATGGAATTAAAAAATGACTACTACTTTTTTTAAAAATTAAAAGAGGAAATTAGATTGGCATAACTTATTTTTAGTGAAGCCATTTTGGCTCCTAGTGGTATTTTCTGAGTCTTCACATAGCAAATGTTTAATAATATAGTAGGCAGTCTAATTACTAAATATTTATTAGGCACCTACTATGTGCCAGGCATTATGCTGAGTGCCAGGATACAAATATGAAAAAGAGAGTCCTTGTCCTTCCGGAGCTTATAATCTAATGGGGAACACAACACACAAAAGGCAGTGGAAAAGTACAGAAGTGAGGGAATATGCAGACAACACAGGGCCATGATGGAGAAATCCAAAGGAGTGCACCTAGGTGGGAAATGAAGAGATGGCAGACTTGGTTCCCTCCTTAAATGGAAGTCTTTGGAAGAGCTCTTCATTCTGGGGAAGGGAGCAGGCATTTCTATAGAACCTACTATGTAAATGCTTTACAAATATTATCTTCTTTTATCTTCATGACAACTCTGCAAGGTAGGTGCTGTTTCCATCCCTATTTTACAGTTGAGGAAACTGAGGAAAACAGAGGTTAAGTCACTTGCCCAGGTTCACACAGCTAATAAGTGTTTGAGGCTCAGACCTTCATGACTACAGGCCCAACACTCTAAATACTGAGCCAACTAGTTGTCAAGCTGCCCTCCAATCCAAAGGATAGAGGAAACTCCTTAAGTGTGAGTACCGAAGTACCGAGGCCTATTCAATGTTACGGAATAATGAATTTCCTGAGGATAAGGGCCCTGGGGGCATGATGGAATGCAAAGGAGTGCAGCCAGGTGGGAAATAGAATTTTGCCTGGAATTGATGGCAATCTCAGCAAGCCTAATCCACTTCTCTTCTCCAGCCCGCCTGGCACCGCCCCCCCCCCCCGCCCCGCTTTTTTTTGTAAGGCTAACCGTTTAGGTATACTTCTGGTAAGATGGATGAATCATGACTAAGGCTAACTGTACTTCATCATTTCAAAACAGTGATATACCAAAGAAAATAAAAGAACAACTGAAAAAGAGAGAAAAAGAGAGAACACTTTTCTGAAATATACTTCATAGGAAAACTAAATCTTTGTGCCTTGAGGGCAAGGATTATTTCTTTTTTGCTTTTTATCACCATTGTTTAGCCCAATGCTTCATAATTTTATTTTTGTTCTGTAACTCTGATTTCATTAACATACAGAACATCCTGTGTGGACCTTACCTCTACTGATGAAGATCACAAACTCTTCTATAACTTAGAGTTTGAGAGAGTTTTCTGGGCCTCTGAGAGGTTAAATGACTTGCCTGTGTTCACATAATTAGTATGTAGCTAAGGTAGGTCTTGAACTAGGTCTACTTAACTCTGATATGACTATCTACTATACAATGATGCCTCTTATTCCTTCAACTTTGTAGGCATCTAATACACATTTGTTAAGTTTAAGTGAAAACTAATAGAGAAACTAAAATGAGTGAGCAAAAAAAATATTTTGACTCTAACACAATGAATACCTTCCTTGAGGTAATTGCCAGAAGGAAAGAAAAAGAAGGCCACATTAGGCACTAGACCCCCAAGGGAGAGAATGGACTACCACTGAAACCTTCAGAGTGGTTTAGAAATTGAGTCATATATGTGAAAGAAGATTTAGTGTCTATAATGAGATATGAGACCATGAACATAATAATCAACCACTTATAAAGGATGGCAGGAAATCTTATTAAAGGAGTAGATTTTTTTGAGAAATAGAATGACCCAGGTAGAAAAGAAAAAAATGAAGAAATGATGCAGCAAATCAAAGGCAAGTTTAAAAAAAACACCTAGAATATGCTTTTATATCTTTATAGACCAAGCTAAGAGCAAGAAGGCAGAGCTTAAAGAGACACTTTTACAATTTTAAGTATCCCAGGAATATCTGAGAAAACAAATTGTCTGAATATTATCCCCATGAAATGCTTAAAATTTTTTGCCTGGAAATATTGCCCATTTTCTCAACATAGGATAAAACGTAAATCAATGGAATCCATTAATTCTCACAGAGATAAGTATTCAGACTGATTCACTCATAAATCTAGTCATCAAATTAAGAATATTATAAACAGCCTGCAGAAAGCAATTCTCATGAAAAAGCATTAATTCTAATCTTATAGACCATACAGTTGGCAAAGGAAGGAAAGAAGAGACTGAAATGTGATATATTGAAAAACAAAACAAATAATTTTGTCCTGCCCCATCCCCTAATCCTGCCAAGTTGAGCATGAGCCATCATAAGAAAAGAGGATTCTTCAATGAAGCAAGGAACTTCCATTTTTTTCTGCTAAAAATCCAGAACACAGCAGGAATTTTGGCATGCAAATCAAATTATCAAGAGAAATTTAAAATATGAAACTCTTAAAGCTAAAAAAATGAAAGGCTAACTAAAATGCAATGAAAGCCTAGATATCAAGACATTAGATGTAAGTAACCTAAGCGTTTCTCTCTCAGAGCTTGAGAAATGTAACTAAATGATAAAAAAGAAAAAAATGAACAAACAGAATAAAATTGTGGAAGAATTCAATTTGATAGGTTTATGGAGATTAATCGGTGGCAATCTTAAACATTTTATGAGTTTCTTAGGTTCTATAGGTACATTTAAAAATTTGATCAGAGAGTATGAACAATTCATAAATAAATGCACAAAGAAATCTTAAATGCGTCTTTTACAGATCATAATATAATTTAAATTTTGATCAGTAAGGCAAAAGCGAATGAGTGATATGGATTTGAAGATTAAAAGATTACATCCTAAGTACTTAGTAGGTCAGAGACATCTGGCCAAGAAAACTTCCTGAATATAAGCAGACTACCCAACTCCCATATATCTAATCAAACAAAAACACAAAATTCATGTAAGGTAAAGCAAGAAATCCAATGAAAATATATAGTAAATTATTTTTCCACATCAGAACTGAAAAAGAAGTTAGCCACAAGCCCATGGACAATAAGAAACCAAGACCACTTCAAACAAGTTAATGGCCTTTGTGCAACTATTTAATTTACTCCTATTAGGTTGTTCCTAACATTCTAGCTGGCTGAAATTATTTAGGATACTGTCATTGAGTAAGTCATGGTTAGCATTTCAAGGAATAGGGCCAATACCTTATATTTACTTGATACAACCATGAAGTTTATTGCTAATGTGCAAATTGAATTAGTGGGCAAAGGATATTAAAGATACATGTGCCTAATCATATCACTGACACCCCAGCTTTTAATATTAGTTTGATCCTAAAAGATGAAGCAGCACAGAATTTGTTCTAGGACACTATCTCTTTCTATAACCTTACAGGTTGGTTTTAATGGGTCCAGGGAGATTAGGGTATGTGGGCTTTTATAAATATATCATAGACTCTGGGGCCACTCTCTTAATCCCTATTCATATTGGCAGCCTGGGTCCCCAGAGTGATTTTTTTTTTATTTCACTCTCCCCCTTCCCCAGGGTTCTAGGGGTAACCCTGAATGGTTGGGAATGTCTTTCTAATGGTGTAGCTCATGAATACCCACTGGTATTCTTCCTCTATTGATTATCAGTTGATATCAATTAGTCAGCCAAATGCCTTCTACCAGTGCAGATTGCTAACCTCTTTATGACTTGGATAAATCTACATGTCTGAGGTTAAATGATTTGCTCAAGCTCACATAACTAGGAATGTCTAGAGGAAAAATTTGCACTGTCTCCAAATACAGCTCTCAATCCACCACACAAGATTATTTCAGACTGACGTCATTCCATTAATGACTGTGTATTGGTTCTAATCATCCAAAACAATTCTGAATCCCTCCAGCTATATTATAATCAAATCCACATCTTTTCATCTTGTCCACAAAATTGCAAACTTTGTCAAGTGCTTTGCTAATGTCTAGACAAACAATGTCTATGTCCACTAATTTAGTATCCCGGGAAAAAAGAAAATAAAATTTGCCTAGTGTAATCTGTGTTTGATGAAACCATGTGGGCTCTTTGTGATTACCATCTTTATCTTCCCCTAATGATCCATTTAAAATGCATTCTAGAATTTTGTTAGGAATCAATCAAGTCAAGCTCACTGGCCTATATATTTTGCAAACTCTACTCCATTCAGTTTTTGAAAATCAGGACCACATTTGTTTTTCTTCAGTCCTGTAGAGTATTGCTCTCTTTCTGCATTCTCAAAGACTACTGAGAGTTACTTAGCATCTTTTTTGCCAGTTCTTTCAGTATTTTGCAATGTAAATCATCAGAGTCAGGTCATCTGAAATCATTGAAGGGCAACCAGCTAACTCTTTAAGTATCTCTTTTATCTTGAGTTTCTATTCCTTATTTATCATTTTTGCTCTTTCCTTTTTAGTAGAAAAGTTATTTTTTTTTGTTATGTAATGCAAGAGGAATATAAGGTTTGAGTAGTTTTGCCTTTTTTCCATTGTCCATTCTCTTTTTCTTATTGATCTCTAGTATCTTCATTAACCTTTTTTTTCTCCTCCAGTGTAAGAAAACCCTTTTAAAAGTGTCCTTAGCACTTGTTGAACTTATTTCATTCTGAATTTTCATATTCCTGACGTTTCAGATTCTTGCTATTTACTTCATTGCTGACCATTGTACTGCTTTTTATTTCTCATCTATAAAGAGGGCCCAATAACAATACCTACCTCACAGGGTTGTTGTGAAGATCTAAAGTGATAACATTTACAGGAGAGAATTAAGGGTCAGAGGGTGCATGACCAAAGTGCTTCGCAAACCTCGAAGTGCTCTATAAGTGCTATCTAAATTATTATTTTTGTTATTATTATTATTATTCTCTGGTACATTCTATCAATATTCCCACAGATATTGTTTCAGGCCTCTTCCTTTCTTTTAACTTCAATTCCAATTTCAATTCAATTCAATTCAACCTCCTCTTTTTTGGGGCATTAATACATCATCTACTTTCCTGAGAAGATTGATGTAATTTCTCTGAATATTACTGAATTTAGTATTCCACACAGTACAAAATTTCTGTCTTCACCACTTTCTCCTTTGCTCCAGTTTCATAGAATGACGTGACCCTTCTTTTTGCCAATGTTAACTCTACCAGGTGTATCCTTGGTCCCTTCTCCTCCAGGAACTTGTTCCATTACTCCTTCCTTCCTTCTTTTCCTCTTTAATCTCTCACTTTCTATTGGATGGTTCCCTACTGTCTGCAAATATACTCAGGATCACTCATTCTTAAAAAGAAAACCAAAAGCTTTTCTTTATCACTCAATCCCCATCAAGACTTATGCCTTTATGTTAGACTACTTGAAAAAAATTGCCTCCGTTGGCTTCCTCTACTACTTCGCTACCCATTCACTGTCTCAACCCTTGGCTGTTTGGCTTCTTCCCACACTACTTGACTTGAAACCCTCTTTCTATCAGCACCAGTTACCTCAATTAGCACAACCAATGGCCATTTCTTATTCCCCATTCTTGATCAGGTATTACCACTGCTGCTGCTACTCCTCCTCCTGCTACTGCTACTGCTCCTGCTGCTGCCGCTGCTACTACTACTACTCCTGCTACTGTCATCCTTATCTCCCCTCTTTTCTTCATGGTTTCTATGTCAGGTACTACTTTTCCACAAGGACTTCTTCAATTATTCTCAGCCGACAGACATATAAGCACAGAATCACAGTCTTAAAAAGTTGGAGGAGATGTCAGAGGTCATCTAGTGCCCCTGATACACAAACGGGCACCCTTCTTTGTTGTTCTTGTTTGTCCTGTCTTGAAGAGGACCATGACATCAGGAATATGATGCCCTGACTTTCCAGTGAATTGGATTTAAGTGAAGAACGCCTGTGCAAGGTCATCAGCCCCACTCTTTCCTCCAGAGCCATCTGGGTCTAGTGGCAAGGCATAGATCAGGATGACTGGAGATGACCCTACCCACTTTTAACATCCTTTACAAGTGGTCATCCAGGCTCTGCTTTAAGGCCTTCATTGATGAGGAGCTCGCTCTCTTCTGAGACCATCCATTGTACTTTTGAACAGCTCAAATTGTGGACAAGTTTTTCCTCCCATCAAGTTGACATTTCTCTCTTCATTTTCCACCAAGCCAAGTCAAGCAAATCTAAGCCCTTTTCCATGACAACTACCTAGTTTTCCCTAAATCTTCTGTTCCACAGGCTGAATGTTCCAGATTATTTAATTGAACTTTCTTAGTCCTCTCACATTTAACATCTACTCTCTTCCCTTTTGATAGTCTTATTTTTTTTTTGATAGCCTCTGTTGAGAGGATTATTTTTTTTCAAAGTTTTGGGAAAGATTTCTGATCAGTCCAGCTCAAATACCCGGTGGTCTGATTGTAGCCTCTATTTAGTGTGGTGTTCCCTAATGATTTATTCCCTTGAAATTTTCGTAGAATATTTTTCATCTTTTAAACTCTATGAATGTTCTCCCATGTAACATACATTAAAAAAATCTCCTCAATTATATCATTGAATCTTTAAGGACAAGGGCAAAGACTATTATTTTTCATCTTAGAATCTCCAGAACCTATTACAGCGTCTTGCAGGGGCTTGGTAAGTATTTGTTGATACATTAATGGATTATCGGGCTAAGGAAATAGCTTCTATAACTACATGTGTATATTTATAATTTTTTTTCCTGAATAAATTTGTCAATATTCTTGACAGTTTGTATAAATTTAAATATTTAGGTTTTTTTTTTGGAGGGGGGAAGGCAGGGCAATTGGGGTTAAGTGACTTGCCCAAGGTCACGCAGTAAATGTGTCAAGCGTCTGAGGCCGGATTTGCACTCAGGTCTCCCTGGCTCCAGGGCCAGTGCTCTACCCACTGCATCACCTAGCTGCCCCTAAATTTAAATATTTAAATAAATGTTTATATTTAATTAATAAATTTCTTACTGAATTCTAAATGGTGGTCTTAGTATCATAAAATCTTAGATCTGGAGCTGGAAGGAAATTCAGAGAGCCATGTAGTCCTGCTTTTCATTTTCTAGAGAAGGAAGCTAAGGCTCCAGGAGGTTAGTTGACTTGCCTAGAGTCACGAGTGTGGTATTAGTGGGGAGATCTGAATTTAGACCCTTTAACCCCACCATCAGTACTTTTCCTACTATACCATGCTACCTCTCATGTATTTACTGTCTGTTAGACTCTGTAGTGAGGATGGCAAACAGGAGAGAATTAAGGGTCAGAGGGTACATGACCAAAGGTGTCAACCTCAAGGAACTGCCAGGTAATGTGATCAGAAGAGATGAGTCCTGGGATTTCCAAGCAGCTCAAGTCAAGGATGAAGGGTAGATATGAGTTCCTGCTGCCTAGTTGTGAAGAAGATGTGGTTTCCCTGGATCACTTCTGGCAGAAGGATAGGAAAGAACTAGAGTGCTGCCAGTAATCTAGCATTCTCCTTTCCTTCAGTCCCTTTGTACATCTAGTCCAGCAGTTCTTAACCTTTTTTTTTTGTTCCATGGTTGCTTTTGGCAGTCTGGTGAAGCCTATAGACTTCTCAGAATTATGTTTTTAAATGCATAAAACATAATACATAGGATTATAAGGGAAGCTAATGATATTAAGATACAGTTACCAAAATTTTAAAAATACGTTAATAGTTCCCAGGTTAAGAATTCCTGATTTGGGTTATAAGGCAAGTTTTTTCTTTTTTAAACATTGCCACTATTTGATGTCTTTTTTGACCGAACAGGTGAAAATAACCCATTATTATTATTTAAAAAAGCTTTGAAGTGATTCCTTGTTGGTAGTTAAGGTAAGCTTCTGTCCTTGCTAGGCAAAGCTAATGAAAACCACTCATTTATGTAGCTTGATCTAGGAAAGAATGCTCTACATATGAAAAGTTTTCTGGATGGAAATCTTTCTAAAAATATATTATGCATTTCTTTACCTTCAATAAAATCTAGAGCACGTAACTTAAACTTTTCTTGGTGACTGATGGTCGTCACTGGGAGTATTAATTATTATACTGTGCTGTAATTCACTAATGTCTTGAAGGATCGTTGAAATGGGTTCAGTATATGAATTTTAATGCAAGTAGTTTGAAGTTAAGAGGACTATTTATTTCACTTTTGGGCCCCAACTATGTTATAGAGTGCTGAATTTGAAGCTGCTAGATGTCTGACATAAATTAGAAACAGTCCTTGAATGGTGGGAGTAGGTGCTATAATTGGAGTTGGGAAGATCTGGGACACTAGCTGTGTAACTATAGAAGGCCATTTCACCTCTCTGATTCTCCTTTCCCTTTCTCTCCTCTTCTTCCCTACCCTTTCCCCTTCCTTTTACTTCCCTATCTTCTTTCCTGGCCTGATCTGACCTGACCTGACCTGAAGGAAAATTGAATCTTTACCCTTGACTTTTATAGCCCCATACCCAAATCAACTGAGATTACCAGAGGAGACATGAGACCATATTCTTAGGCAAAGCTACTCTCTGATGCTTGTGACATCCTAAGGCTGGCATTCTTTTATTTATACTGATTAGTATAGCACTGTGTAATTTCTCTCTAGGGCTTTTTTGTACTGGATAAACAACAATAAGGACACTAACAACAAAAAACAGCCTTGAGGGCTGAAAGTTGGGTTGGTTTTTCCCCGTGTGTTGCCAGGTTTATAGTTTCTGTAATAAGGTACTAGATCACCCACTGTATAGTCATTTGTAAATTAATATTTCATTTCATTTTATGAATTGCAAGAAAATTATTTTTTTTTTT
>CM053622.1:225327437-225368037 GCA_028646595.1 Phalanger gymnotis | reverse complement strand
TGATTTTGACTGACTTTATAATTGAAAAAATATTGATTTTTATCAATGCTTTTATAACTTCTCTCTTTTTCCTTCATCCTGCCAAAAGTGAGTCTTTCCTTGTTTAAGAGAAAAACAAAACAGTAATTTTCTCTGATGGTATACTTCAATCCCTCATCTCTCCAACTAAAAGAAGGTGATACCTTTCTTCAACTCTTTTCCCCAGCCATATATATAGTTACATAGCCTTTAATTTCCTACCCTCTTTTGTTCTTGTTTGTATTACTCTAATCATCTCTCTGGTTCTTCTTGCTTCTCTTCAGATTCCTCATTTGATGTATCTTGTGGCTCTTTACGTCCAGATGCCTCGAATTGTTCAGCTATTCCCCTAGTCAGTTGGTACCCACGTTTTTCCAGTCTTTGCTACCACAAAAAGTGTTGCTATGAATATTTTGGTATATGTATTGTCTTTTTGTCTTTGATTTGTTTGGGCTATGTTATCATACATTATATTCTCGACAAACCTAGAAGGCAGGTGTTATTATTATCCCTATTTTACACAAGAAGAAACTGAGACAAACGGTGCTTGCTCAGTTGCTCTGGCAAAACAAAATCAAAATTATTTTATCTTTGTAGTCTTCCTACTGAGCCTCTACCTATTTGTGTAGGGTGGTGCATGGACAGTGGACATACAATCTAATGAAGGATCTAAGCTCTAAGCCTTTCCAGCCTGGTAGAACCTCCCATGGCTTGTGCTTTTTTGTGAATCCATAGACATATCAATACAATGACGTATTAGAGTAGGACTTAGTGGAGTTCCACTAATACTACTTCTTTCACCAAAACTGAAGTGATATATATTATCTACATACAATGCATATGTAACCATACATGCCTTCGTAATGGCAGTCTGTGGTAGAAAAAATTTCTCTATTTTAGAATATGCAATAGTCTGGAGGGAGGGTTTTTTATTCCCCACATTTATTTAAATATAGTTATGGTTGTATCATTAAATGTCACTACTCCAAAATGATATAGTAATAGTTTCCATGCCACAAAGAAACATCAGCATGCAATTAAAATTAAAAACATAGCACTTCCTGGCATGCTAGCATGCATATCACATAGGCAAAAAAAAACCCCTGTTATTAAGTTTGAGAATATATTTTTCACTCAAAGAATTATTTTCCAATTAATGAATTCTATTATTCCCTCTAACAAGCTCTACCTTTTTGTGGTTTCTGTAATATAAGCAAGCCTCTTTAGTTCTCTTGTGGTCCCAAAGAAAGAAAGAAATCTATTTTTTCTAAACAAGTGCTTTTCATATTCTGATTATCCTTCACCTGGTAGAAGCTTTTCAGAATGGAGAAAGAATATAAAGCACCTTGTGCAGGGCATAATGGGACTTGAGGCAGCCAAAGCCTAGAGGCCCTTTTATAGTGAGCTTTCCCACTGGGCCGAAAAAGTATTCAGTGTAAACAGGCATGATGAGGAATCTTTAGCAACTAGAGCACAATGAAATCCCGGTCTTAAAGTGAACCACATAGTTTATGCTTTGCCAAGTTTACGTTCTGTTTCTCTTGTTATTTGTTGCTATCTTTTTGACTAACTTTTGGAGGAAATATAACCCAAAAGACTAAGGTGGCAGGTGGAGTTAGTATAGATTAGGGAACTTTCAGTCCTGTGATCTTGACTTTCTTCAGTCGGTCAGTCAAAAAATATTTATTTGAGCTCTTAGTATGTTCCGGGCACTGTGCTAAGCACTGCAGATACAAAGAAAAGCAAAAGACAGGTCCTCTCTCGAGGAGCTAACATTTTAACGGAAGAGACTATATAAACAACTATGTACATATGAGATATATACAGTATAAATGTCAGGTAAACTCAGTTAGAAGGCAATGGCATTCCAGGGAGCTGGGAAAGGCTTCTGGCAAAACGTGGTATTTGAGCTGAATCTTCTAGGAAGGCAGGGAAGCCAGGAGGCTGAGAGAAGGAGAAAGGAAGGGCAGTTCTGCCATGGGGGAGGGGGAGGAATGGGGATAGGGAGAAAAGTTGTAAATATACAGACGGAAGTTCAGAAAGGGACATGCAGGACCATTTTTGTATAATCATAGTAAATTAGATCTATTTATCTATACATAAAGATAAAAACAACCCATGCTAACAGATGTCACAATGGTATACACAATCCTTTTTTTTTAATACAGAAATTATTGCTGATGTTAAGTTTGTAATTTTTTAAACTGTCAGAAATAGTGAATTTTGGGGCTATCTTCTTATTCCCAGTAATTATATCTCCTTGAGGAAAAACCCTTCATAGACCAAATTTACCTAGCCCAAACAGGAAACGTAAAGCCTAGATTACCTCCAGTATGGTAATGAGAATTTATTCTTTCTGCTTTTCCTACCTCACACAATCTAGTTTTAAAATTCCTAAATCTTTTGTATATGAAACCTCTAAGTTCTATCTTTATAAATGCCAGCTACGTTGTTAGTAAAAATATCTCTAGCTCATTTGGATATTTTCCCTCATTCTTCAAAGTGTCTCTATTTATAATTCATTCTTTCAGTTTTATTCTGTTTTTTTACTCTGTCCCTCTTCAAAAGTCTGTTTTGCTTCTCATTACTGCCTCCCTTAATCTGCTCTCCTTTTAATCCTGTTCCCCCATCCCTCGCCTTATCCCTTTCCCTTCCTAACTTCCATCTTGGGTAAAATAGATTTCTATACCCAATTGAGTGTGTATATATATTTTCCCTTCTTTGAACCAATTCAGATGAGAGTGAGCATTCTATTGCACCTCTTTCATGAGATAATCTTCCCCATTCTTTGTCACCCTTCTCCCAATGCATCCCTCTTTCTTACCAATCCATTTCTTTTTTGAGATCATCCCAACATAGTCAATTCATTTCTGTGATCTAGGTCTATGTAGAGTCCTTCTAACTGCCCTAATAAAGTTTTTAGGAATTATATGTATCATTTTTCCATATAGTAATATAATAGTTTAACTTTACTGAGTTTTTATGATTTTTCTTTAATGTTTTCCTTATTATACTTCTCTTTAGTCTTATATTTGAAATTTTCTATTCATTTCTGGTTTTCTATCAGGAATTCTTGAAAGTCCTCTCTTTCATTAAATATCCTTTTTCTTCCCCTGAAGGATTATACTCAATTTTGCTGTCTAGGTTATTTTTTGTTGTAATGCTAGTGCCTTTGTCCTCTGAAATATGATATTCTAAGCCATCTGATCCTTTAATATAGAAGCTGCTCAATCTTGTGTTATACTGTGGTTCCACGATATTTGAATTTTTTCTTTCTGGATGCTTGAATTATTTTCTCTTTGACCTGGGAGTTCTGGAATTTGACTAATATTCCTGGGAGTTTTCATTTCAGGATCTTTCAATAGGTGATCATGGGTTTTTTCAATTTCTATTTTGCCCTCTGGTTCTAGGCTATCAGGACAGTTTTCCTTGATGATTTCTTGAAATATGATATCTAGGGTCTTTATTTTTTAAATCATGGCTTTCGGTTAGTCTAATAATTCTTAAATTAACTCTCCTGGATCTATTTTCCAGGTTAGTTTTTCTGATGAGATATTTCACATTTTCTTCTACTTTTTCATTCTTTTGATATGGTTTCATTGTTTATTGATGTTTCATGAGGTCATTAGCTTCTACTTGCTCAATTCTAATTTTTAAGGAATTATTTTCTTCAGTGAGCTTTTGTACTTCCTTTTCCATTTGAGCAACTCTACTTTTTAAAGAGTTCTTTTGTTCAGAAGTCACCACTTCTGGTACTGCTTGGTTGTACTTCACTTCACTCTCACCCCAGGAAGACAGATCTTTCCTACCAATCTTCTAAGTTTTCTTGGACTAGAAAATTGTTTCACTCTGACTTTTTGTTGGTTCTGCTGCTCCAGAATTCATTTTGAATTATTATTTCAACATTGCCTGGAGGGGAATTTGGGAGAGCTCAGGCAGTTCTTGCCTTTACCTAGCCATCTTGGCTCTGCCTCTCTCAATGATTTCTTAATTTCTAAATCTAATGGCCTTCTCCCAATCCTCATTCTCCTCTACCTCTCTGCAGCCTGTGGCACTGTTGACCATTCCCTCCTCCTTGATATTCTCTTCTCTCGATTTTCTGGATGACACTCTTTCCTGGTTCTCCTACTTATCTGACCTTACCTTCTAAGTCTCCTTTGCTAATTCCTCATCCAGATCACACTCTCTAATCTTAGGTGTCCAGCAGGGTTCTGTCTTGGACTCTCTTCTCTTCTCCCTCTATACTACTTCACTTGGTGATTTCATCAGTTCCCATGGATTCAATTACCATCCCTACACAGATGATTCTCAGATCTACCTATCCTGCCCTAGTCTCTCTGCTGACCTTCAATCTCACACGTCCAAATGCCTTTTAGACATCTCAGCTAATTGCCTAATAGACATCTTAAACTCAACATGTGCAAAACAAAACATTATCATTCCTCCCTAAACTCTGAATCCCTCCTGCCTTCTGCATTACTTCCGTAAGTGGCAACACCGTCCTCCCATTCCCTTTGACTTGCCTAGGAGTTATCTTCAACTCCTCACTATCTTTCATTCCCCCCATCTGTGGATTCCCCCATATACATCCCTGTGCAATGCTCCTTTTTATCCTGACACTGCCACCACTCTAGTGCAGGCCCTCATCACCATCATCTCTCAAGGCAGTACTATTGCAATAGCCTGTTGGTAGGTCTGCTTGCCTCAAGTCTCTGTTCCCTCTGATTCATCCTCCACTCAGCCACCAAAGTGATTTTGCTACAGTGTAGGTCTGATCATGTCACCTCCCTACACAATAAACTCCAGTGACCCTATATTACCTTCAGTATACAAATACAAAATGCTCTGCCACTCAAAGCCCTTCATCCCTTTCTAATCTTCTTACCCATTAATCTCTGACACATGCTCTTCCAAAACAGTGACATGGCCTTCTTTGCTGTTCCATATGCAAGACATTCCATCTCTCAGCTCCAGGCATGTTCTCTGGCTGGTCCCAATGACTGGAATGCTCTCCCTCCTCCACTCAGCCTCCTGGTTTCCCTGGCTTTCTCAACTGAAATTTCATCTCCTACAGGAAGCTTTTCCTAAGCCCTCTTAATTCTAGTGCTTTCCCTCTATTAACTATTTCCAGTTTGTCTTTTATATAGCTTTTGTATAGATTCGTTTGCAAATTGTCTCCCCCATTAGATTCTAAGCTTTTTGAAGGCAGAGACTGTGTTTTGCTTCTTTTTGTATCCCCACCCCTTCTCACAGTTCCTGGCATATAATATAGGCACTTAAGAAATGTTTGTTCATTGGTTGATTTCCCCCCAAACTCTCTCCACCTCCTACCTTCTCTATTACTATAGAGGGCAACACTATGTTTAATAAATGCTTTTTCACTCATTCGTTTATTGGTTCAAACTCAAGGGGCCTCTTGAGGCACAGGAGAATAATGCTAGGATGCCATTTCATAGTTTACCTAATTACTATTGGCCAATCTACTATTCTGTGGTTGGGAACTATCAGTGATAATTAGCTGTTTGGATTTTCAATACTTTCTTTTATTATGATACTCTTTTGTAAAAGTTCTAAATGAGATTTTTATTTTATAAATTTAGGAGACTGTACATAGTTTAAATTATTTTATGAAAATTTTGTGATACCTGATAAGATTACTGGGTATGGTCTGAAGTAGGTCAAACCAAGGGCTAAAAGTCTAGTACTTAAACTTTTCAAACACGGTAGGATTGTTATCAAAATCCATAGCATGTTAAAAATAGTAAAATGAATCTGACTTGTAGTGACCCCTAGTGTTATTTTTAAAGAATGCTATTTTCATTTCTCAAAACTTGCACAGAACAGATCTATTTTCAACGTGACCTTAGCAGTATTGAACCATGGCCATACAGTAGTTCAGGCAGAATCTCCTGGTGATACTAGTTAGAATTCCCAGCGGTGGCCGGTCATTCTACTGCCATCATTAGAGTAATTGGTTTCTGGACAAGAAAGCCCTTTGAGATATGTAAGGACTGATAGAAACTGCATCCATTTGAGGGGAAGAAGAGGATTTCATCGAAGAAGTATTATGTTATTAGCTAGTGAATTTTATTCACTTCAATTTTCTATGATAGATTTACAAATCATATTTAGGCTTTTAAGAGATGTAACCATCTAATATTATACCAAATGCTTCTATCCTGTTTGTACCTTTCTCCAGTTATGAACTTAGAAACAACAGTATCAAATAGAAAAGCAAATTTAACAGAGATCTAGAGTCAGGGGGTCCTGGGTTCAAGTTCTGCCTAGGGCATTTATTGGCTATTGACCCTGAGACAGTCATTTAGTCCCTTAGTACCCCAGACAATTTTCTAATATTGTTGAGAACAACTGTTGATCTGCATTGGCCAAGAGAATTTTCTCCCTTGGAGTTCCCTATGCTTAGGAAATCACAAGTCTTGGACACTCCAAAAAGTAACTAGTTGCTCACATTTCTATAGCACTGTGTATGGCTGACAAAATGCTCTCCTGTTTCCCAACTCCAAGGGAATAGTGTAAAGATTATTATCTTCATTTTCAAAGATGAAAAAACTGAAGCCAAGTGACTTCCTCAAGGTCACTCAGCTAGTGATTAAAAATAAAATATTCTGATTCTTAAGTCCAGTACACACAGTAGGCACTCAACAGATACTTGTTGAATTGATCAGTGAAAGGGGTGCCAATCAACAGTGAATGGCAGTAAAACACTTGGCAGCATAGTAAAAACAATGCATAAATAAAGGCAGTAGTAATCTGTTATGAACCAATTTGCAAAAATTCCATTCATCAAAATATCAGCTATCATCTCAAAGCCATATGAAAAGTAGAAGGTAAAAGAATTCAAAGCTTATCAGTGGCTAGATTAGTTGATATTAGCTAATTAATAATGTGTTCTATCAGGACCTATATTTACCAACCATGAGAAAATGGGGACATAACAGTTTTAAAATTAATTTCTATCGATGTTGACATACTAGATAGAAGACAGTTCTTAAATTGGCAGCCTTATGTAATAATAAGGAACAAATCTGAGAAAAAAAACCATTTTGTGCCTCAAGGCATTTAATTATCAACATCTTAGTATCAGCATAAACAAATATATGTTAAGAAACTGTGAAGTGTAATGCACCACATAGAAGCTATAATTAAATCTCTATCTTGCCTAGTTGGCTTAGAATCTAGTAATGGGGTTCTTCAAGCTTGGGGATCCCCATATTAACAGTGATTCATATTTATGGGTGGCAGGAAGGCTCTGATGCCACCAAACATTAACCTCAGTTGCTCAGCTGATACCTGAAATTTTATAAATCATTAACATCAACATGCCAGGAATAAAGATATATAGCCTCCTGCTTGAGGAGTGTGCTGTAGTGTATTAAGTGTATTATTATTAGTGTATTAAGTGTATTAAGAGTATTAGAAGACAGAGGAAAGAGGAGAGACAGGCCCAAATCCTGCCTCTGATACTTCATGCCTGAGAACCATGAACGTCACTTCTCTGAATTTCAGTCTCCTTTTCTACAGCATGAGAACAACACCTACTTGTAAAGCACTTGGTAAGCTTTCAAGTACAATCTAAATGACAGCAGCTGGGGCAAACCTAGTGATGACCTCCTTCAAATTTAGGATTCTTAACCTGGGATTTGTGACCTTGCTTTAAAAATTTTTTTGATAACTTTTCAAGTGTGATCAGTTATGTACATACATACACATCTATATGTATACATATATGTATGTACATTAAGGGGTGTGTCTGTGTGTGTGTGTGTGTGTGTATACACACACAACCAAGAGATATTCTATCAAAAATAACTAAAGAAGCTATGAAATCAAGATTCATCTACAGGACTTTATGAATCCAACTATAAAATATTGCAGAAATAAAGACTGACTGTCTTTTGCCTCTTTTTGTATCCCTAGCATTTAGGACCATGGCTGGCATATTACTGTGAAGTAATAAATGTTTATTGAATTGATTATTTAATTGTTTAATTGGAAAAACATTAATTGCTCATTGGTAGGTCAAACTAATTTAATAAAACTACTGAAATTAATTTATTTATTCAGTGCTGTACCAATTAAACTGTCAAAGAAATGTTTTATGCAACATAATAATAAAATAAAAAAATTATGGAACAAAATAATAAAAAAATATGGAACAAAATAATAAAAAATAGGGGAACAAAAAGGTTTTAGAATCTCAATGGCAATAATGAAAATGGGAAGTAAGAGGGCCTTTCAATTAGAACCAGATCTCAACCTATACTACAAAGCAATAATCATTTAAATGATTTGGTACTGGTTACAAAGTGGTCAAGCCACAGTGAAAGAGAAGCACACACAGTAGCATAGCATTTCATAAACCCCCAAAGCTCAGTTACTAGTGGTAGGACTCAACATTTGACTGCTGAGAAATTACTGAGAAAACTGGAAGGAGTCCAGGAGAAATTGGTTTAGACCAACATCTTTCACCAAAACAAAAGCTCCAAATGGATATACAACCCAGATATAAAAGATATCATGAAGTCAAGCAAAATTTAACATTTACTAGGTGCCAGGCATTGTGTAAAGCCTCGCAATACAAATACAGGCAAAAAGAAGATATTCCCTACCCTCAAGGAGCTCACATTCTAATGAAAGAAGATAACACTTAAAATGAAGCTGAAAAGTAGGATGCTGGGAAGGAGATATACAGTGTCCTGAGTAGAGCTGGAAGAGGAGTGAAGAGAGTGAATATAACTATCCTAGGTATTTCCTTAAAATAGAGGTCCTAGAGGAACTTACTGATCAGGAAAGGGCCATAGGAATGAAGGCATCTTTTAGGGATAACGGAGATTGTTGGGCATGGTTGTAAAGACATCTGATCTTTAGCACTGTTGGGACGTCCTCTTACACTGTTCTTCCTAGGCATCCACGGGTGCATGCACACATGCACACACACACACTCAGAGGAGCAAGAAAGAAATTACCTTTTGGATCTATAGACAGGGGAAGAGGCCAAAATAGAGGATCATGCAAGATAAAACAAATTTGATTTGAATTCTCTTCAATCTTCTCTCTCCTTTTTTGGACATCCCTTTTCTCCTATCCTGACTCCCAGTGCATTTCTCTCATGGGAGAAGGTAGTATGGAGGAGTCCTATTCCCTCCCACCCCTCGCCTTCTCCTGCCAACTCATTTCCTCTTCTTTTTGGTCTTTATGAACGTGTTTACGTGGACAGAATTAAGGAGAAAAAAATTATTTTCCTCCTTTCCCTTCCCCCTATTTTGTCTCCCCTATCCCATGGGTTAAAACCTGTGCCTACCCCTACCTTGTACATACTCTAGCCCCCTAGAACACTTGTATGTTGTTTGTTTGAGCTACCTGCTGCAGTAACAGACACAGTAAACTTTATTTAATCTGGGTTTTTTGTTTGTTGTGGAGAGTTGTTTGGGAAGTATTTTTTTTAATTTTTGTATGGTTTTTAAATATAAAAAATTACTTGTCAATATATGTGAACGGATTCAAATTTATAAGGCAAAAGACATTTCTCACTGGATAAATGGTCAAAGGGTAAGAAAAAGTAATTTTCAAAGGAAGAAATATAAGCTATTACCAACAATTTGAAAAAATGCTCTAAATGACTAATGATTAAAGAAATTCAAATAAAAGCCCACTTTAAGGTTCCACTTCACAGCCATCTAACTGGCAAAAATGACAAAAAGAAAAGAAGAAATATCGGAGAGACTGAAAGAAAACAAGTACACCACTACACTGTTGGTGGAGTTGTGAATTGATCCATCCATCCTGGAAAGCAATTTAGAATTATGTTCAGAAAGTTAGGAAACAATGTATAACCTTTGGTCCAACTAAACTATATCCCCAAACAGTAAAAGAAAGGAAAGGGGTTGATCTATATATACAAAAATAATTAAAGCAGTTTTTCTTTGTGGTAGCAAAAAATTAGAAACTATTAGGGAATGATTAAACAAATTGTGGTATATGAATATAAAGGAATATTACTATGCAATAAGAAATTTCATAGGAAATCACAAACTTCTATGAACTGATACAGAGTAAAGGGAATAGAACTAGAAGAACAATTTATACACTGATGACAATATAATAAGAGAAAAACAACTTTGAAAGAATTTAGAACTTTTATCAACGCAATGATAAACCAGGAGTCCAAAAGAATGAACATTAAATGTGTCACTTACCTCCTGGGAGACAGGTATTGAGCTTAAAATGCAGAAAGACAAATACATTTTTGGACATGAACAATTTGGGAATGTGTTTGCCATACAACTATGTATAATTGGCTTTTTTTCTTTTTTTTTTTTTTAAATTTGCCCAGTTTGTGGAAAAGAGGGGGGGATGTGTGGTGAGGCATTTTTTTTAAAAGGACATGTATGCTATGATATACCACATTTATTTCAAAATAATTTATTGCTTTGCATTGCTCTGAATTAAGATGCAGGCACTGAACCCCACTGACAAAACAGGTACAGTGAAAATACTCTGCATTATCTTGCAACTAAAACAAAAGTATTTCAATGGTCTGCTGTGTGGGCCTGCTATTAATATTATTGTTATTGGTAATGAATAGGAAGTGTTTATGTGCCCAAGATTTTAAATGGACACCATTTGTATTTTAAATTATTATATTGCTAAGATATGCTAAGACATGTGTCCAGGAAAGATTTGAGGGAGAAATAAAAGAACCAACCAAAAAAAAGGTTAAAGAATGCTTTAAAAAGCCAGGACATGTATTTATATACTGTCTTCATGTAGTGTCTCCTTCTGCAAAGCCTAAATTTGTTCTAAGTATTTTGGTACTTCGACTGGGCATGCTAGATTTTGCCCAGACTTTTATGTTTGGTCTGAACAGTTGCCAGTGAGGCTCCCCACAAACGGGTGAGGCTGATGGTGGGATGACTAAGAAAAGGACTTGCCTACACTGACTTGTCTAGGGAAATTCTCTGCCCAGTCCTAAGACTTTAGAGCTTTGCAATGAAGTTGGAGAGAGCTCAAAGGAAATGAATTCAAGCATCAGGTCCCTTTTCAAACTAGAAATTTTTTAAAAATTATGGTACTGTGTGGAAACTCCATCCAATGCTAACAACCTATCTTTATGGAGTAGCTAGGCTATTGAAAGATTGTGTCTTGGTCATGGGAACACAGAGAATAAGTGTCCAGTTGAACCAGGTCTTCTGAAGTCCAAGACTATCCCTCTATCCACTTTGCTATGGCCTCTCATAATACTCATCCTTGGGTTTAATCATTATTTATCTGAAGAAACACTGGTGTACTGAGTATCTGTGTAAATAATGTAAACAATGCCTTAGTCATTTTCTGATTCAATCATCCTCTCCCAGCTTCCTGAAAACCACCACACCCAAACTTTATTTAGTAACTTGAGTCAAAAACAAGTCAGGTCAGTTGTCTTGGTTGTCAACAAAACATCCCAGTAATTTTCACATCTTGTTTAACCAGCTTACTATCAATAGTTAAATAATAAATATTTATTAATCACCTGCTATAGGCCAGGCATTATCTTAAGACACAAAAAGAGGCAGAAGGCAGTCCTTGCCCTCTAAGAGTTCATAATCTAATGGGGGAAGACAACAAGCAAACAAATATATACAAATCAGCTGTTGTTGGGGCAGCTAGGTGGTGCAGTGGATAGAGTGCCAAGCCGGGAGGCAGGAAGGCTCATCTTCCTGAGTTCAAATCTGGCCTCAGATTCTTATTAGCTGTTGTGACCCTGGGCAAATCACTTAACTCTGCTTGCCTTAGTTCCCTCATCTGTAAAAT
This sequence comes from Phalanger gymnotis, assembly GCA_028646595.1. NCBI lineage: Eukaryota > Metazoa > Chordata > Mammalia > Diprotodontia > Phalangeridae > Phalanger > Phalanger gymnotis. The sequence continues at coordinate 225,356,205 of CM053622.1, read as the reverse complement.
GAGCCAGAGAATGAAACAGTAAAACACTCCAGTATCTCTGCCAAGAAAACCTCAAATGGGGTTGGACACAACTGAAAAATGGCTGATATAAGAGATACAGGATAAATGGAAAATTAAAGAGGGAAGGCACTAGAAAATGCTCTGAGCTGAGAGTGTATGTTTTTGGAAAAGCTAGACCATTGTCACTGAGTAGAAAAGTAAATTTCAAGAAGTAAGGCGTAACAAGACTGGAAAGGTGCTAAGTTATGAAGAACTTTGAATGCCAAACAGAGCATTTTATATTTTATTCTGGAGGCAAGAGGGAGCCACAGGAATTTAGTGCTCTGCATGTAGTAGATAATTCAGTGCTCTGCCCATAGTACATAGTAGGTGCTTAATAAATGCTTCATGAAGCAATAAATGATTGCTATAATGCTATGAATGCTGCTCCACTTCAAAAGCCCTAAATTCCAGACAAACTAGACTTATGGAGTCAGTCTAGGAGATCTGGGTTCTATAACTGACTCTGCCATTAACCTTGGGCACAATCTCCTAACCCACCGAAGGTAGTTGGGTTTTATAAATGAAGGCATTTAGGCCCAGAGAAGTTGCGATTGCTCCTAACGTCATACGACAATGAAAGTCAGAAAGCTAGAACTAGTACCCAGTTCTCTTGACTGCCTGTCTAGTGTTATTTCTACTACCCTACAGTAATATCTCATTAATTTTTATAATTAAGGAAAGGCTATATCTGTGAGACATTGATGTTGATTCGTCTATAAACTCCAGCTCTTACCTCTGTTTCTGTGTAGGGGTCTTTTAAGCTATTAATAACTAAATAAATGTAATTTATAATTTGAAGCTTTGCTACTAGCAGTACAAAGTCCTTTTAAATGAATGGCTTCTTTTAAGGTTAAACTAGCCCCTAATGTCTTAACGTTAAACTTGCTTGGCATGGCACACTGGCCAGAGAGATGCATTTAGATCCATAGGTTCATTCAGTTGTTCATCTATTTCAATCCTGTCCAACTCCTCATAACCTCATTTAGGGTTATCTTGGCAAAGATATTGGCTTATGATTTCTTTCTCCAGCTCATTTTACAGATGAGTAACTAAGACAAACAGGGTTAAGTGACATGCCCAGGGTCACACAGTAAATGTCTGAGGCTGGATTTGAACTCATAACGATGAGTTTTACCTGATTAAAAGCCCAGTGCTCTATCCATTGCACCAAGAACTCAGGTACAAATTCTACCACTGCCATTCACACCCTGTGTTACTGTGAGCAAGTCACTTAAACTCACCTGGCCTCAATTTCCTATAAACTGAAGAGGTTGAACCAAATGTCCTCCAAGGTCCCTTCCAACTCTAAATTTTTAACCCAATGAAGAACCATCTTTCTATATTTCAAAGATTAATTCATGTGTTCATGATTAAATGGTCATAGACACTGAGTTAATTAGAATTCGATTTTACCTTGACTCTTCCTAGTTTTTTTTTTCTCCAACCCCCTAATGTTTTATTAGTAGCTAAAACCCTGAACCCATAGAGTTTAGCAGAGAAAGCTTCCGAGCATTTTCCTTTTGACTTGGCTTTAAGTAGTCATAATCATTCGGTCAACAGAGGCTTATGGATGTCTTTAGCACTGTATGCGTCAGAGTAAATAGTGCTTAATGTTTCATGAATCAATTAACGATTGCTATAAGATTGCTATGACAGAGGCAAGTATGTTCTGAAAGGTTTACTTTCAGAAACTTCCCAGTTTTCCAGAGATACTTTTAGGAAGAACTGCCAGATCTCTGGAACATCTCAAGGTGATTTATAAGGTAGTGTGTTACCATATTAAACTTTTTTTCTGAGTGTCATATTCCAAAATTTATTGAAAGTTTGTTTTCTTTGGCCTGTGAAAATTATTCTTGCTTTTGAACATGCTTGTTGCAAATGAAAGCACACTACTGGCTTTAGAGCCAAGGAACCGGCTTGAAGTCTTAGTTATATCATTTACTATATGTAGCAATTGTAAGCCATTTAACTTCTTTGAGTCTGTTTTCCCATCAGCAAAATGAGCATTCAAATACTTGCTCTACTGACCTCAAGAAGTTGTGAGGAAAGCACTTGGTTTAAAAAAGGGTTATATAAACAAATTGTACTTCTGTTAAAAGGTCATACTTCTAAACTTACCTACATCTCCAATTTCTATTAGCAATGTTGCTTCAACTTTCATCAATTTAGTGCTGTAAGTATAATTCATCATCATTTTATAGAATATTGCAAACCCGTCTCTGACAGATTTAATAGTCAGTATTCTATGATTGAAAAATGGGTGAAAATTCATAGGAGTTAATGCCCAAATACTATTGTTCCTTAATTCTTGAAGAGGACCAATTACATCATGAGGGTGGTCTTGTCTTGCCCGGGAATTAGCTATGAGCTCTGGGATGAAAATGTTGAGTGAAAAAAAGGCTTTGTTTCAGTTTCACTTCTTTGGGAGATTTATAACTTTATAACTCATGCCTAATAACTACTTGATTTATGCTGTCAAGCTGTCCCTTAATGATCAGTTTTGGTCTCTTGTCAATATCCTAGCAATCTCTTGAGAAAATATACTGTAGAGTCTAGACATACTCCTCCATTGTCCAATTCTCCATGTTACTACCTCCCTCTTGGGATATAACCATGACCTGACCTCCTGCTTCAGTAAAAAAAACTGTCATCTCTTCAGCTGTGTATCTATCCTTACTGGCTCTTAAATATTTCTCTTCAGAGGAAGATCTATTCTTCCATTTAAAAATCTACCATTCCACACATGCATCGCTGAGGAAACTAGCTCCCAAACTAGTCCTCCTAATAGATTAGAACTGGGAAGGATCTTATAGAAGTCATATAGTCAGACTTTTGTAGACTGCTTCCCATTTTAGAAGTGAGGAAACTAAGATTCAGAGGTAGACTTATTGAAGGTTTGAGATGAGATTTAACATACATAAATTACATATGTATTTTATATACCTATACATATATGGACATAACCACAATTTTAGCACAATCATTCCTCTCTAAAACATTCAATCTTCATTCTGACCATACCCTCCTCTACACCCCCTATCTCCCATGCCCTTGTTTTAAAAGTACCTTATCTCAATGCTGTCCACATTGCTAGCTACTGTCATCACACTGGAGTGGGGAAAGAGGAGGTTATTAATAGACTACTGGAAAAGAAATGATGCAATGAAGGTCTGTAAAAGGGCAGTGGAAATGAAAAGAGAAAGGACAGGTGAAAGATGGTATGGTACAGTGTAAAGAGGCCTTTGGAGCCAAGTTCACATCACCCTCTGCTCCTTACTACTTGTGTGACTATGGACAACTCTGGATAGACACCCTTTCCTCTCCTGTAAAACGAGAGGTTCAGATTGGGTGACCTCTAACATGCCCCCAGGAGAATGATTTTGGGATGTACTCCTCAGAATAAGGCTCCAAGGTCTTATTAAGGCACTTATGATTTTCTCTTTAAGGATTCTAAATATGAATGCTAACTCAGATTCTTTTGGGAAGGGAGAAAAAAATTCCAATATACAAAGATCCCCCAAAAGGGAGAATTAGAGCTGTTTATAAATGTGTAAGCAGTATCAATTTATAGTTCTTAATGTGAGAGGGTATTATTTTAGTTACAAACTTCTAAGAAGAAAACACATCCTTATACATAAAAGAGTAACAGAAACCATACAGAGATTATAAAATGAATGACAGCACAGAGAAATGCACCCAACATCTGCACAAAATCTTCAAAGATAAGTAATTGCTGAAGTGAATTGTGAAAACCTAAAGGAGGGCCTCCAGTGAGTTGTAGCCCTCCAGATGATATGGGAGAAGAAAAAATAACAGGATGAAAAGGCATAGATAGATTATGGAAGGGTGTTTTCACACAGATATAGTCATAGGTTCCTTAAAGTACTATATCGAAAGTTTCTTTTTTAAAAATATTTTTCTAATTTTTAATGTGTATATGTTTTGTCCCTCTTAGATAGGTAAAGCATCACATGAATATACTCAGCCACACCCAGATTCCTACCCTTGCAAAGAAAGGAGGGATCCACATTTTCTTATTTCTTTGTCAGGGACAAGTTTAGCAATTGTAATTATATATATTCTTCAGTTTTGATTCTTTTTTTTAAAATTTCTATTAACATTGTTGTGAGAACTCTAAGTTCTGTATGTGCTTCTTTGTGTTCTACATGGTATTCCTTATTAAAATAAAATTTTCAGTGAGATCTTGTTTTTGCAATTCTCTAAGGCATGCTTCTCCCCTCTCCACTCAGTTATCGTTTGTAAGAGAAAAAAAGTGAACAAAACTAATTTAGCAATTAGTATGATACACACAGTGTTATACCCATTGTCACTCACCTCTGCAAAAAGGCAAGCAAAGTGGCTTTTCTTATCTTTTCCTAGGGACCAAGTTATCCCAAAAGTTGTTTATAATTTAATAGCAGTTTTTATTTTGTTTTCATTTACATTTTAATAATCATATTTATTGCTTTCCTGACACGACTTCATTTTGCATTTTCAGTTCATACACCTTTCTATGCTTCTGTACAGCATGTCCGTCATTTCTTACAGAAGTGTAATGTTCCGTTAAATTCATGCACCATATTTTTGTTTAACCATCCCTCAACTGATGGTCTCTATTTCTGTTTCCAGTTCTTTGCTACTACAAAAAAGTGTTGCTATAAATATTTGGTGGATAAGAGACCATTCCTTCTATTTCTGACCGACCTGTACTATATAAGTTTAGGTATGGGATCTTTGGGTCAAAGGGTATGGAAAATTTAGTTACTTTCTTACCATGTAATTCCCACCTTTTCCAGAACAGTTGGAACAATTAATAGCTTCACCAACTTCCTATCTTTCTACACTACCTTCACCATTGAATATTCACCTCTCTCTTTGTCAACGTACTGAGTGTAGGTCAAAACCTTGAGTTGCTTTGAATTCCATTTCCCTTATTAGTGATTTGTAGCAACCTAAATGTGATTACTACTTAATTTGGGGTTCTTCTTTTGAGAAAATGGTTACGCTTTGATCATTTATCTTTTGTAGAATGGCTCTTGGTCTTAAATACTTAATTTCAAATTACTTAAGTCTTGACTAGCAATGCTATTTGGTTCAAATCTCCCCCCACCCCTACCCTACTTGATATTTTCTTCTTTTTGTTCTAGACCCTTTATTTTTTGGTAAAAACAATAAAAATTGTCCATTTGGTCCATCAGCAAATACACACATTTCCATACACAAAGGCCAGAAAATGGAGATTTTACTTAAAATTAGTGAATCTACTACATATAACTTGTCCCTTTAAATATACATTAAATGAAACATGGTGGTACCAGTATTAGCCTGCTTGTCTATATTCCCCTTTAAATTCCATTCTGGTCTCCTATGTAAAATGTTTCAATGATCTTTCCCTCCTCCCCTCTTTTCCTTTTCTTATATAACTATTATACTCTCACATACTCTCCTTTTTTGTCATAAAGGCCCTTTGTCATAAAGGCCCTCTCAGACAGGCACCTATGTATGATCATGCATGAGTGGCCCAAGATTAGGGTGATAAAGCAAAGGAGCTGGAAGTTTACTCCTATTGATGCTTCTTTCTACTGGGTTAACCCATGGGGTCAGGGAAGGGGGGAAGGAAATGAAAGGAGCCTTTTATATTATTAAGAAAGTTTGGAGGGAAAAATAATACCATCTTTTAACATGTTGACTTTGAGATATCTTTGAGGTGTCCTGTTTGAAATATCCAATAGGTATCTGGTAGTGGGGGACCGAAACTCTGGTGAAACTGAGACCTGATATACAAACCTGTAGAGAGATGATAATTAAATTATGAGAAAGCAGAGTTTAGAGGATCCTATCACAGGGCTTGAGAGAACACCCACTTAGGGGACATGATACAGATAAATGATAAGTTGACAAAGGAGGCAGAGGAGTGGTCAACCAGGTAGGAGACTTAGAAAAGAGTATCAAGGAGGAGAAGGTGTCAACAATGTTAAATGCAATACAGACATTAAGGAGACTAAGAAAAGATAATAGAAAATAACATTTGGAAAAAGAAATCACTGGTAAACTTAGAGAGTGCAATAAAAGTTAAGTGAGGTTGAAGGCTAGATTGCAAAAAACTGAGAAGTAAAAATAGGAAGTGAATGCAATGGGTATAGACAGCTTTTTTTAAAATATGGAAAACAAAGAACTCAAAATATTTCTGATTTTCTTACAAAGTACCATTACTTATGTATATCCATGGTACATGGTCATCCATCTTCCATGTTTCTGTATGTCATGCTGTAGGAAGAGAAAATATCTGTTATAGGCTAGGCTAGTTTCTTCTAGGATTGTTGTTTGTCCTTTATTCTTGACATGGGGAAGATGATGTCATGACGTGCAAGTGAGTTGGATTTAAGTGAGGCAGGGCTATGCAAAGTCACCAGCCTCACTCTCTCCTCCTGAGCCATTTGGGTCCAGTGGCAAGATATAGATCAAGATGACTAGAGATGGAACTAGATGCAGTGGGAGACCTTGGCCTTTTTAAGCTAAAGTCTCAAGTCTCAGTTTTGATGCAATGCCCATTCAGCGATCCAGGCTAGGTAGAAATAAGGCCAAAAAATGGCCTCTTTTACCTAGTAAAAAAAAAATTGATCTGTTTCTGGCCAAAATAGAAAGATTGCTATTTACATTCACTCAGCCATCAGAACCCAAACAATGGCCAAGGTAGGGTTGGAACCTACTGCTGGCCAATCTGTAAAAGTCACAATTTGTCTGAGGCAACTCAGAGAAGTGATTATAGTTAGCTGGAAAAAGACAAAAAGAATACAGCCCCTATCTTCAAGGAACTTATGAAGGGTGGGAAAGGGAGGTTATAGAATAAAATCTGTAGATAAATAAATATAGGATGATAGATTTGAAACAGGAAGAGACTTTAAAGCCCATCTAAACCACACAAAAAATCAGGTTCAAAGAGGATATTTACCCCTTTGAACACTTAGCTATTTCTGTAGGGTGAATAAGTGTTTTCTCCTGCTCCCAGTACAGTACATTTTCCACTAAACAACAATACCTACTCAAAGTCAAGAACCTACATCAATGTTATCCTTAAACAAGTCACAATATGTGTAGGGCTCAGTTTCGTCATTTATAAAATGAGCTAGTTGAAGCGGATGATCTATAAGATTCCTTCTAGTTCCAATAATCACTGATACTGCTAAAATACTAATGATGATCATTTCCTTGGAAAATAAATTTAATGCAGTCATTGGTTTAAGCAGTCCTAAAAGGATTGTACTCATTTTTATTACAAGCACAAGAAAACGTAATTTATCATCCCTGCTGACTTTGTTTATTTCAAGTTAGGGTTGTTTCCAGCATGAGCTTGGAGTGCCTTTTAGAATTTGCTTCATATATGGGCTTTCTAGTTACTTATTGTATATAGATTTAACTTTGAAATCAGTCATAATTCACCTAAATACAATGGAATATAAATTTTTAAAAGGACGACATTGCTATAGAAAAGAGAAGACTGAACTGGTGCCAACACAGTTGACAAATTTAACAGCATTTTCAAGTAGCTTATCTTTATTAGCTTTAAAAATCCTAAAGGGGGCTCTCAAATAAAAGATACGCACACCTCCAAACTGCTAGGCACCACTTCACTTTATTCAATCAAGTACTTGAAGTCAACAAACAAATGTAAATGCAGTGGGGTTGGTAGTATATTCACTATATCTTTCAACCTACTATGTGATGGCTTGGCCTACTGTGGACCATCTCTGAAAGGATGCCTAATACCTTCATCAAGGAAGGATGCCTTGATACATATGCAGATTATACCAAAAATACACATCATATAGATGGGGAAATAGGCATATATATTATTGAGCCTCGACCTCACCTATAAATAGTGTAGATCTGAAATGTTAGCATCCAATTGTGGTGGCTTTACCATCTTTTTACAAAAATCTCCACAGGGGAAAACTTAAAGGTTTACAGAACGAAGTAAAAAGAAATAAAAAAATGCACAATAACGATGATAATGTAAATATAAAGGACTGTAAAATGAAAGTGAACACTGTGTAATTATTACAACCAAGCTTGGCCCCAGAGAAAAGTTGAGAATATGTACCTTTCTCCCTCTATTGCAGAGGTAGGGGGCTATGAGTGTGGAATATTAAATATTAGAATGTTGTTGGTTTCTCTGACTTGCTTTTTTTGAAATAAGGGATTCCAAGAGGCTCAGGTGAGGAAGGCATGCTTTCCAGGCATGAGGGACAGATAGTGTGAAGACATGGAAGCAGGAGACACATAACACCTGTGGCTGCTGTGGGTAGGGCAGCAGAGTATGGGGAAGGGAGTAAAGTACCATAACAAGATTGGAAAGGTAGGTTGGAGCCAGGCTGGGAAGGGCTTTAAAAGTAAAGCCAAGTACTATATCTTCTACTTCTTTTGTATCCTTCAGTATCTATCATAGTGCTAACAGTATTTAAGAAATATGAATTAAATAGAATTCGCACTTGCTTTAAGACTGGATTTTTGATTTGTTTCTTCATGATGCTTTTTAATGTCTTTAAGAAAAAAATATGAAATGCATAAATAATTTTTGGGAGTATCAGCAAAGGTTAGGGAAGGGATGGGTTCTTTTGATTAGAGCAAAATATGATAAAGAAAAATAAAACATGAGAAGTTTTAAAAATTGTTATGTGTTAAAAATTGCAAATGTATAGAAACTGATGATCTATAAATACAGAAATTGATGGTAAGCATTTACAAATAGTAATGCTTTCACACCTGATTTATGAAGATCCAATTCTTAAGTCTTAAAGGCTAATATAAAGTTAAGCTTTTTCTGCTTATAATTACTCCTGTTAAATGTCCACATTATTTTACCAAAGGAAATAGTATGTGTTTACAAAACAGACAAGGACAATACAAGTAAATGAAAATTATATTTTTAAGTCAAAATGCCAAGAACAGAAGCTAAGGAGGTTGAGAAAAAGCAATTGTTATAAAATTCAGGAAAAAAATTACTGTTTGAACCACAGTCCTGTTACAATGCAAATATAGATGTTAATACAAGATTACACTATATCTCATACCAACACTTTTAAAATTAAGAAGCACAAAAAAAAATTACAGCCTCTATTTGTATTTGTTAAAAAGACTTAGAGTCTTCATTGTATTGAGTACTATATTAGACACTAGAGCAGTATATTAAAGAAATAGAATGGCTTACATTTTTACAGTATTTTAAAGTTTTCGAAGTACTTATGTCTTATAATCTTATTTGATCCTTATAACAATCTTCTGAGATACAAGATAGGTATTATATATCTTGAAAGAATTTGGCTTTCTGAAAAGTATTTGATAATACATATTTGAACTAAAGCAAAATTTTACAAGGCATCTGGGAGAGCTTTTAGTATTATATTTCAGTGATAGAACTATGACTATAACCCTATTAACTGTCTACTACTTCATTACTTTTATTAACACCAGTGGATCCTTATTACTTCCAAGCTGTAATGCAAAGGTCTCGGTTTGGTATTTAAGGATCTTCACAATCTGGCCCCTTCTTGTTTTTCCCAGTTTTAGATTTTACCCCTTTCCACATCCTCTGCAGTTCAGCATTACTGGCCTATTCGCTTTCCCTTGAACAAAGCACATCTCCAGTTTGAACACCATTGTAGCTGCTGTTCCCCATGTTTAGAATGCTTTCCTTCCTTTTCTACATCTTTAGACAGCTCTGGCTTTCTTCAAGACAACTCATTCCATTTTCAACAGGAAATCTTGGTCATCCTACCTGGTCTCTTGAGTCTTCCTTTTAAGATTGCCCTCCTTCTATTTGTGTATATTGTGTATAGATTTCTGTCATCTATCCTATGGAACCTGTATTGGCAGTTAGGCGAAGTTCAACTGTCTTCTAACGGACACCACATTTTAGGAAGGCTACTGCTAAGCTGAGAAGTGTCCAGAGGAGGGTGACTAGGATGTTCAAGGGCGTAAAGATCATTCTATGAGGATAGAATGAAGGAATTGGTGATATTTATCACGGAGAAAGGATTAGGGTATACACAAATAGCTTTCTTCAGGTATTTGAAAGTATATCATATCAAAGAGATTTAAATGTTTTGCTCAGCCTCAGAGAGCAGAACTAGAAACAATGGATAGAAATTGTAGAGGTGGTTGTTTATAATTACAGCTATCCACAAGTATATTAGGCTACTTCAGGAAATGTGCATTTCCCCTCACTAGAAGTCATAAAGCAAAATACTTTCCTTAGACGTTGTAGAGAAGATTCTCATTCAGTTTCATAATGGACGAGATGGCTTCTGAGGTCTCTACCAACTCTGAGATCCTATGACTTCTATAAGTCATCATTTTCAATACACTTATGTTTCATGTAAACACTTCTTAGAAAGAATAGTTCAGGAAAAAATTTGTTCTTGGTACAAAATATCACTTAAATGATGCTCTTGAAAATGTCAAATTTTGCTAAAAAAATAAATTTCAATTAATTACATACTCTCAAGCATTTAAATGCATTTATTCAGAACTATACTGTTCAGATTTTTCCAGGAGAGGTAATTGTCTTCATAAAAGCCAAATGAATTCCTTTGCTACAGGATAAGAATACATATTCATCCATCTAGGCTAATGTTAAAATTTAAAAAAAAAACCCTACTTTAAAAAATCCTTAATTAAAAATTATTTTAAAAATTCAACCACTAAAGTGATTTTCCGATCAAGTCACTCACCTCTCAGCACTTCTCCCCACCCCTCTCTCAGTAAACTCCAGTGGCTTCCTACTGCCTCTAGGAACAAATAAAAATACTCTGGCATTCAAAGACCTTCATACTTTTCCAGTCTTTTTACACCATGACACTGGCCTTCTTGTTGCTCCATGAATAAGACGACTCCATCTCATGGCTCTGGGCATTTTCTCTGGCTGTCCCACATGTCTAGAATGCTGTCCCTGTTCTGCTCTGTTACTTACCTTCCTGACTTCCTATTAGATCCCAACAAAAATCTTCCCCTTTAGGAGGAGTTTTCCTCAATGCCTCTCAATTCTAGTGCTTTCTTTCAATTATTTCAGAATATTTATCCTGTATATAACTTGGGGTGTGTGTGTGTGTGTGTGTGTGTGTGTGTGTGTGTAGCATGTTGTCTCTCTCATTAGAACATAAGCTCCTTGAGTCCAGGAATTGTCTTTGGCCTCTTTTTTGATCTTTGGTGCTTAGCATAGAGCCTGGCACATAGTAAGCACTTGAAAAATATTTATTATTTGAAACCATATTCATGCTTTATTATTATTGTTGTTACAAATATTAAGAAGACCTTGAGTTTTTCGAACAGAGTGAGGAGTTGATCAAAATGTGGAATGAGGCTATAGTGGAACATCACGGAGGCCTAGAAGGAAAAACAAAATTGCACTGTCACCAATGTAAGTGGATTAAAAAGAACAGTAGTAGTAGCAGAAACCAAGTTAGCCTGGTACGCAAAAGGAATGCTGAATTTGGACTCAGGAAAGACTTAGGATTAATGCTGTCTCTTACTAGTTATCACAAAGAAGCATACTGTGCCATATTTAGAGCTGTAAGAACCTTAAGTTCAACTTCCCCTTTTATATATAAAGAAACTGAGTCGCAAGGGTTGTGACTAGCTTACACCTATTATCTGAAGTGGGATTTGAACTCTATCTCCAAGGATTTTTACTGGCTGTCCCTCATGCTTGAAATGGTCTCCCTCCTCATCTTTGTCTCTGGGCTTTTTTGAGACCCAGCTAAAATCCCTTCTACAGGTACCCACTCCTGATCCTCCTTAATTCTAGTGCTTTCCTTCTGCTTACTACCTCCAATTTATCTTGTATACAGCTCGTTTGTATAAAGTTGTTTGCATGTTGTCTCCCCAATTGAAGTCAAAGAATGTTGTTTGACTTTCTTTGTATCCCTAGCACTTAGCACAGTACCTGACAAATAGTAAGCTGTAATGAACTGTTCCTGATGCCAAGTCCAGTGCCCCAGTACACAATGCTGATTCTCAGGACATAGTTGTGAATAAGGAAGACTAGGGTTAGGCGAGATGATTCTGGGAAGATGGTAGGTCAGAAAATTCCAGGCTCTTCGGATTTCCTCCACAAACAAAACAAAACAGTGCTTCAGGTCAACTTTGAATGTCAAAAATAAAGAAGAGTTGAGCCTTCCTCCTGGGACAACCAGAGAAGATTCGAAGAAAGATCTCAACAAGGAGGTTCAGTCCAAGTGAAGTGTAAACACTTCCTGGCTCCCTCTGCTAAAACAGCAAGGGTGAGCCCTGGGGGCACCTGGGTTGGGAGGTGGCCTGGACCTCAGCCACAGGAATTTTCACCTCCCAGACAGTGTGGGGAGTTGGGAATCTGAGTAGGGAAGGTTGAGGAAACCTCTACTGAGGGACCCCAGGCCCAGATGTGCTGTCAAGTGGTCCTGAGCAAGAATGAACCAGCACATGCCCAGTGAGTGCAGAAGCAGTGGGGTTGTGATGCTGTGGCTGTGGGCACTTACAGGAGAGCTGAGTTCTTGGTCTCGGTTCCAGGCCAGAGGGGAGAACTGAAGGTCACAGCCAGGGAACTAGAGCATTTCCAGCATAGTGTGCCAGGGGGCCCTAGCTTTGGTTTGAAGGCGGAAAGAAGTGTTGAAGTTGGGCACAAGACAAAGCTCAAAAAAAGAACAGTAAGAAGGACCTGAGGCCAGAGGCACCATCCCCCACAGGCACCATCCCCCACACTCCAGGATTAAAGATTTTTATAATAATCTGCTAAATTTTTTTTTTAAAAATGAGCAGGCAAAAGAGAAAAAAACCCAACCGTAGATGGTTACTACGGGAATAGAGAAGACCAGGGTTAGTCTCCGGAGGAGGATACTGAAGCAAAAAAGCCTCTCCTATCCCAAAGAGTAACGTTAAATGGTCACCTACCAAAAAAGAATTCATAGAACTGAAAGACGAATTCAAAAATCAAATAAGAGAGATTGAGGAAATTTTTTTTAAATTTAATTTAATTTTAGACTCAAGGGCCAGAACGCAAACACAGAATAGAGAGAAGGAACAAAACATATCATAAATACAAAGTAAGAAAGAAAAAGCATGTCGTGTGCATAGCAGAATGGAAGAGTATTCAAAATATGTAACAGTAGATTTTCAAGAAAGCTTATACGATAATACGTTCTGAGAATTGCCCATCTTTTCTTTGCTTCCTTGTGAGTTTTCTTTTGTTCTCTGCTGTGCGCTTTTTTACTTTGTTCTTTTTTTCTCTCCTCCCACCCCACCCCCAAAGGCTACAATAAAGTTTAGATATGTTTCTCTATAGCTGTAGATATATACATACAAATTATATATATATATATGTATATGTGTATATATATATACACACACTCATATACTTCCCCAAACATACTCTTTTCCTGATCTTTGTTTTTATATTTATGCATATCTCGTTTCCTATCCCTCCAGATTCTTCTATTTTACTTCTACCTGCTACATTGCCCTCCTATTACTTGCCTATCCCCCTCCAAGGATCCCTCCCCTATACTCCCATTACCATAAATCTAAACACTCTTCTATACCCCCCTTTTACCTATTCCTTCATTCTCCCCTCTAAAAATCCCTCCCGTGTCCTCTCCCCCCTCACTATACCCCTACCATTTTATTTCTTCTAAATTTAGAAGACTTTTATACTCTTCACGATATATATGTATTGTTCCCTCTTAACCATTCCTGATGAAAGTAGGTTATGAGAACTACCAGCCCTTCTCCCCCATCTAACTCCTCTGAATTCTTTCTTCCTCTTTTGTATAAAAAGTTACTTTTTTAGCTGTTTCTAAATGGTTTTACTTTTTAAATTTATATCATAGTCAGGTTTACCTCCCTCTTACGAACTCACCAATTATTAATAAGAATCTTAGGCATACATTTTACATTATAAAAAGTAAACAGTCTATCCTTATGAATCTCTTATAGTCAGTCTTTGGTATGTACCTTATGTTTTTCTTGGTTCTTGTATTAAATTCAGGATTTTTTTTTTAAACAAAGTCATTTGTCCGTTTTTTTTTTCAGTCAAGATAATACTTAATTTTGCAGGGTTTGATATTTTTGGCTGGAGCCCCAGGTCTTTTGCTCTTCGATATACTGTGTTCCAAGACCTGCGGTCCTTTAATGTCTCTGCTGCTAGGTCCTCTATAATTCTAATTGTGCCACCATTATATTTAAAGTATTTTAATCCTGATGCCTTTAATATTTTATTCTTGAGCTGGGGGTTTCAGAACTTGACTTATAATATTCCTATGAGTGTTCCTCATAGGATCTCTTTTAAGTGGTGATCAGTGGTTTTTTTTCTATTTCTACTTCCTTGCCTTGTTCTAGTGCTTCAGGACAATTTTCTTTATTTATTGTATCAAGATTCTTTTTTTGATCATAACTTTGTTAGCCTGATTATTTTTATATTTTCTCTACTTGATCTATTCTCCAAATCTGTTATTTTTCTTATGTTTCACTTTCTCTATTTTTTTCATTATTCGTGTTTTATTTAATTATTTCTTGATCTCTTATAATTCCACTGGCTTCACTTTGCCCAATTCTAATTTTCAAGGTGTCATTTTCCTCCTGGAGATTCTGGATCTCCTTTTCTAACTGGCTGACTTTCTTTTCATAAACTTCTCCGGTCATCTCTATTCCCATAATAGGTTTCTATGATTGGATTTTTTCTCCTTTGCCTGTGCATTTTTTGTGGGAATAGCTTGATTTTTGTAATCACCTCTAGCCCTGAGGCATGGGAAATGGTGCCTCTTGCCCCAGATCTTCAGTTCTCTCCTCTAGCCTGGAACCAAAGCCAAGCCTCCAACCTCCTATAAGTGCCCACAGGCAGGGGCTTTCTGCCCCACTGCTTCTGCACTCGCGGTGTGTGCTGGTTCCTTCTCGCCCCCACCACTCTTTGCAGCACATCTGGGTCTGGCTCAACAGCAGAGATTCCCTCAATCTTCCTGGGCTCAAACACCAAACTCACCTCACTATCCTGGAGTGAAAAGTTCCTATGGCTGGGGCTGAGACAGCCTCTCAAACCAACTAACCCCAGGGCTTTCCCCTAGTTGCACCTAGCCTGGAAGTGTTTACTCCTCCCAGGGAACCAAACCTCCTCCTGGGGTTTTTCTTCCAATCTTCTTAAATTGTCCCAGGAAGATCCTGATTGTGTCCCTATTCTTCTTTTTCTTCACCCACACTTTCTTCACCTTAAGGTGCTACTTTAATTCTTTTGTGGGAGGAAATCTTGAGAGCTTGGAATTTTCTGACCTACTCCACTATCTTCCCAGAATCCTCTGGGAATATTAAAGAAACCAATCCAAGGAAAATAAAATTATGAAAAGAAAGTCAACTAACTAGAAAAGGAGATGCAGAATCTTAAGAAAATGACTCCTTGAAAATTAGAATTGGGAAAGGGGAAGCCAGTGAAGTTATAAGAGACCAAGAAACAATAAAACAAAATATAAAAAATGAATAGAAGAGAATGTGGAACATCTTATAAGAAAAACAACTGATATAGAGATCAGATCAAGAAGAGAAAATACAAGAACAATCAGATTATCTGAAAGTTATGTTCAAAAAACAATCTTGATACAATAATACAAGAAATAATTAAAGAAATAAGAGGGGAAAGTAAAAATAGAAAAAGAATCCACCAATCACCACCTGAAAGAGATCCTCAGAGGAAAACATATGGGAATATCATAGTCAAATTCTGAAACCCCCAGGTTAAAGAGAAAATATTATGAGCAACAAGAAAAAAAAATTTAAATATGGCGGAGCCACAATTAGAATTACTCAAGACCTAGCAGCAGCTACACTAAAAGGCCGCGGGTCTTGGGACATTTTATATTAAAGAACAAAAGAACTGGTGTTATGGCTGAAAATATCATATCCAGTAAAGTATAATGCTGAATGAAAAAAAAAGGACAATCAATGAACGGACAGATTTTTGGGATTTTATTGCAAAAAGACCAGAACTAAATAGAAAATTTGACATATAAGATCCAAGAGAAATAGAAGGTAAATATCAAAGACTAATTACAAAGGATTCGATAAGGACAAATTGTTTGCTTTTTATATGTGGAAATGCAAACCATGTGTCCAAGATGGGTAGTTCAAAAGAATGAGTTGGGTAGAGCTGAATATGATGTGACTGTAAAAAGCAAAAAGATGTAGGAAAAGGCAAAAAGAGTAATTATCTTATACAAGAAGAAAAACTGACACAAAGGAATTAGATGGGGGAAGAGGGCAGGTAATTCTGGAACCCTACTCTCACAGAGAATGGGTTAAAGATGGAACAATACATATATTTAGAAGGGTATAAACATCTTCTAAATTGAGAAAGAAATAAATTGAGTAAGGGGATAGGGTGGAGGGAGAAGATAAGGGAGAGATTCTTGGAGGGGATAGATTTAGGAATAGGATGGCAAGGTATCAGGTAGAAGTAGAGGAGCAAGGAAGGTTTGGAATAGGGTGGCAAGGATAGTGAGGAAAACAGGAAGGATGAAGATGTACAAGCAATTATGGTTAAGAATGTGAATGGGACAAATTTGCCTACAAAATGGAAACTGATTAGCAGATTAAAAATCTGAATTCAACAATATGTTGCTTTTAGGAAATGCTATAAACATGATACACACAAACATAGAAAATGGACAGGAGTAGAATTTACGTAAAAAAAAGGAGAGATAGTAATCATGATCTCAGATAAAGTCAAAGCTAAAACCAGATTTAATCGAAAAATAGGGAAATTATACTATGTGTCAACTATATTAATCAATAGTTTTAGATCATATAAAATAACTTGACAGTATTAAAAAAAAGTGAGAGTATACCTACCAAAACAGACTGTGTCAACAATCCAGCTAGCAGCTGCTGTGGGGGTATAAAACCAACAACAACCAGCTCAAAGAATACTGCAAGCCCAGGTCCTTTTGATCTGCTTTACTAAGGGCAGCAATGTTAAGGGGTTAACAATCTTACTTTAATCCAGCATACAAATATCATTTACTTAGTTCAGTGGGGAAAACCAGCACCCTGAATTACAGACCAATACAATTCGTAGTTATCAACATCTGAGTGAGTGTTCAGCCGGGGAGCTCATTACAACGGCTAGCCCAGAGTCACGCTCACCTCCTGCTGTGGCGCAGAGCTCCAAGAGAGAATGCTAACCTCTGGGCTTATATATACTGCTCAGGGCCACCTAGGCTGGGGGTAGAAAAGTTCCCCACCCCCAATATCGCATCAGATACAAAATTAATGACTCCTAATTGTGTCAGTGCTGAGAAATACAAAAACATCCCACTTTATCTGCCCCATTCAAACAAAGGCCACAATCATTAAAGGTCAAGAGCAAAAAGTCCCACTTTTATTACTATTAACCAGACACAGGAACTATATGAATATAAACACAACACACCTTTTATACAGAGTCAGGTTTAAATAGCTGAAGTAATATTTATTGTTCATGGGTAGGTAAATATAATTTTTAAAATGACTTTTACCAAACTAATCCATTTATGTAATACCATCCCAATTACATTACTAAAAAAATTATCTTACTGGGTCAGGAGAAAAAACAACAGCATTCATTTGGAAGAGCAGAGGGCCAGGAATTTCAAGGAAACCAGGTGTAAAAGATGTGAAGGAACTAGATTCAGTAGTATCTGACTTTAAACCATATTATAAGGTGAGAACAGTGTTGAAGTAGAAAATGGATAATTTGGATTATTTTAAATTAAAATTTTCCTGTATGAATGAAACCTATGTTTCCAAGAACAGTAAGAATACAGAAAAATCTCTCATAATCTCCCAGATAGAATGGGATTGGGTTGGAATATTGTTGTAGTGTAGGAAATGATGAGCTGGTAGATTTAGAAAACTATGGAAAGGCTTGGATATATAAAAGAAGATGCTATCCAACTACAGAGAAACAGATGACAAGTGGAAATAAGCATAATATGGTCTTATATACGCATTTGAGTGTATATGTGTGCAAGCGCGTGCGCACGCGCGCATGTGTGTGTATAGATGGATGTATAGATAGATAGTAGCCTTCTCTGTGGAGGGAAGAAAGGGAAAAAAATAAAGTAAAAAGAATACAGCAGAGAACAAAAGAAAACATACAAGACGATGTACAGCTTTGAAAATATTGTATAGTATTTATTATATAGGTTTTCTTGAGGTGGAAATCCATTGCTTTATATTGAACCTTCTTTTATGTTCTGCTATGTACATGACAAGGTGTTTTTTTTCTTGTATTGTATTTAAGCTTAAAATAAATTCAAATATATTTTTAAAAAGACTAGGGTTAGAATACCAACCTCACATACAATAATGCAAACCCTGTTTGCATTATAGCACCCCTCAGTCTCAGTTTGCTTCTTATAAAATGAATATATCTATACTATGTAACTTACAAAGCTGTTGTAAGGATGACATGTAAAGCACTTAAAACCTTAAAGCACATATCAGTAGAAATAATAATCTCTTTGACCTTATTTCGTCACCTGTGAAAACCTGTAGGACTGACCTTACTAGTTTGTTGTGATAATAGATAATATGTGTATTGTGTAAACCTTGAAGTGCTCAATTGATATAAGCTATCATTATAATTAGCTATCATTCTGAATAAAGCAGGAGCTAATAAAGGCCACCATAAGATAACCAGTAAGTCTGAAAGCAGCTAGGTGGCAGGAAGACTCTTCCTGAGTTTATATCTAGCCTCAAATACTTACTAGCTGTGTGACTCTGGGCAAATCACTTAATCTTGTTTGCCTCAGTTTCTTCATCTGTAAAATGGGCTGGAGAAGGAAATGGCAAAATATTCCACTATCTCTGCCAAGAAAACTTCAAACGGGTCACAGAGAATTGGACATGACTGAAAAATGCCCGAACAGAAACAAACAAAAAAAAAAACTGAAGGTAGTACCATAAAACTGTCTCTAGGAGGTAGAGGGAAGTTTTACATACTCTGACAAAAGACACTTGACACACTGACTAGCTGTGTGACCTTGGGCAAGTCACTTAACCCCAATTTCCCTGCCTTCCCCTACCAAAAAAAAATAATAAATAAAATTAAAATTAAACAAGCATCAACATTTGTCGAATTTATGGTATGCCTTAAGTAAGTACAGAGTTCTAAGTGCTATGTAGGATATATAAAAGAAATCAAGGATAAAATTCCTTCAACTTAACAATTTAATCAGAAAAATTATTTGTTATCCATTATAATTATGCCATAATGCTAGTGTATGAACCTGACAACTCTGTATGTTTTCTTAAAGGTTGTGGCTTTTTTTTCAAGTAATGTAACCTAGGTAACGCAGTATTAAAAATATCAAAATGAAAATGTATATTTGTTCTGTCTTTAGTTTTGGCATTTACTAAATTAATCCTGCCTATTCTGTACAGAGCTATTCTTCTGTTTTTCAAGAAGTAAAAAACAAACAGAAACAAAACCCACTGCATTAATAATTATTTAACAATAAACTGCTTGGCATTAAATGGCAATTCACTACTTTGAATCTAAGTACAATATAAATGTCTAAGAAATACTTTAAAACCTTATTTAAAAATAATTTTTACATGCTAAAATTTCCCCCATATCCATCCCTAACTACCTCAGAAACCCATACCATAGAACAAATATTTTATTAAAAGAAAAAAAGAGGATGGAAATCAGTAAAAGAGATCAATACATGGAATAAAAGTCAGAATGTATATAACGTTCCACATCCATGGCTCTCCTATATCTGCAAAGGAGTGAGGAGGAGGTATCTTATCATTTCTCTTTGGGGCCTGATTATTCTTTGTTCGCTTTTGATTGTTTTGTGGTTGTTCTTTTCATTTACATTCTTGTAATCACTGTATATATTGTTTTCGTATCTCTGCTTACTTTTAACATTAGTTCATATAAAGCCTTTCCATGTTTTTCTGTAACCATCATATTTGTTTCTTATAGCACCTTAATATCCCATTTCACGAATGTACCACAATTGTTTGACCTGTTCTGTCAATAGATGAGCACCTACTGTGTTTCACAGAACTTTGTTTTCACAAAAACAATAATTATGTGAAAGACAATAATGATGAGATAATGCACTGAAATTTCTGGGATGTGGTTCTCAGGGAGAAAAATACATCCTTAAAACCATACTTTAACAAAATTAGACAAGGACATTAATAAACTAATTGCATATTTAAAACAATTAGAAACCCCACAAATAAATATGAAAGGAGATATTGAACATTAGGGGAAAGATAATGATTGTGAAATATTCAAAGAGCAGGCTAAGGCATTTATATTTTATCTTCTAGGCAAATGAGAGTCACTTAACTGAAGGTTTTTGAACATGAAGGGACATGGTCCAACCTGTGTTTTGGGAAGGTTATTTTGGCCGCTGTGCCAAACAGCACCAGATAGGTTGGAGTTAGAAATGTCTAGAAATTGGGACCAAGTTAGGGGTCTATTTCAGTATACAACAAAAAAAGTAATCAAAGTCTGAACTAGAGTGGTGGCTTTAAGTGGAGAAAGGGAGACAAATGCAAGTGATATAGTGAATGCATATGCAATAAGATTTGACAATTAAGTGGATGGGAGGAGGGGGGGAGATGGAGAAGGAAAAAAAGATCAACTGAAGTTAATATTAAGAACCTGGGTGACCAAGACAATATGGTACCTTTGAAAGAAAAAAAGGGAAGTCTAAAGGAGGGGTAGACAATTAAATTACTTTAATTTTTTAAGTTTAGATTATTATTCAAAATATCTATTCAGCTTTATTTTTCTTCTTTGTAATCTTCCCATAAATTTTATATTTATCCCTCCAAACTGTATTAAACTTAGTGGATGGGAAAATATAGTCCAACCTTCAATTTACTTAAATCAATACAAGATCAGATATTCTCAAGGCAGGGTTTGATTACCCTACTCATGTTGGAGTTCTCTGGCTTAGTAATGCATGTCTTTTATAACTATATACGTATAATTACACAGTTTAATGCACTTCAAACAAGATTTGAAAAAAAAAATTTTCAATCCAACATGAAATGACAAAATTTCTAAAAATCTTTGTCACTTTTTTCATTAATCTTGTTATAACATTAGTATTCTTATTTAGTGGCAGGGCAAGGACTGGAACCTGAACTCAAGCCTCCAGATATACAATGTATTGTCTTTGCCTCTGTGGCACAGTGGATAGAATGCTGGGACCTCAGTAGCTAATTAACTGTGTCACCTTGTAAAATGGAGACAATAATAGCACCTACCTCCCAGGGTTGTTGTGAGGATCAAATGAAATATCTGTATATCACTCATCACAGTACCTGGTACATAGCAGGTGTACCTATATAAATCTCAGCTATTATTACCACAAAATACATATTTTACCATGGACAATTCAATGAATCCTGTTTAGGGGAAGCCAAATATTCTTCACTATATAGAGTACGATCATATCTATCTACTCTTAGGAGTACTATATAGTGTTTTAATTATGGTGCTACACAGAATTACTTCCTGGGAATATATCTATTATTAAAATGTTTAGAGAGTGATGAAGAACAAACTCTATGAAATTAACAGATATTACTACAAAAAAAAGGGAATAAAAGCATATCTTCTTTTTACTTCTTCCAATGAATAAGTGAAAACACCAAAAAAGACACATCTGGTATCTCAGTTTACCAGTTAAATCTTTTGGGAGATAGTCAACTAAACAATTTTCCTTTTGATGGTATGACTGGAAACAATGTTTCTCAGCTCATCAGATTCTTTAATACTTTTAATTAGCTTTGGAAATAGTCATTTGTAAGTTGTTATTGTTAATTATAGTTGTACGTGGCATATATTATAACAACGAAGTATGGCAGTTGGAAGCTCTGAAACTACTAGCTTGGTGATTTCATTAATGCCACATAGCAACCTCTAAATGACATATGATTACATTTAAAAACTTAAAATAGCTGTGAACATTAAAATAAAGTCACAACACACATTTTCTTTCCTAGTAAAATGTAAGGAATTTTTATTGATTCTTTGAAAACACATTTATATGACTTATATTGTTTAAAGATTAGAATGGGACCAGTAAGAAAACGTGGAGTAAAGATTCTAAAACTGAATGCATATGTTGAAGGAAAGTTCACATCCAGCAGCTAGTAATTACAGATTGTTTTTTAACTTGGTATCCTTTTTCTGGGTTTGAAAGGACACTCTGGCACAAACACTGTATTACAATGATTTGGTTCACATGAAAATTGATTATTACTAAATATCAAATATTAGATTTCATTACTGTGTAATAGTCTATTACACATCGTATTAAAATTATAGCTAAACTTTCTCTTTTCTTTAAAAACTACACCAGTACTCTTCACACAGTATTTACTGAATTGAACCATATAATGACACACAGTAGTAGAATATTAGTAAATGTTCAATGGCTCTCCATTATGAGGTTGAAGAATGATCAAATATATGATATTCAGCCTGATTCTAAGAGGGTTGGAGACCAGGTTTTTATCCATCAATTTATCAATTAATAGCAACTCAAGTAGTTGCACTGGCCCTGAGAAAGTCACAATTAAAATAGTTCAAAAAACACCCAAAGTCAAAAAGACAGTCATAGCTGAAAAATCTTACTTTAAAGGCTGGCAGACCCAAAGTTTTGAACAACTTGGGCAATCCTAACACTCCAGTAGAAATAAGATACAAGGTAGCTTGTGAAAGCCTAAAATATGTCCCTTTCCCCCTACCAATACTGGCTAAGAATAAATGTTTATTAACTACAAATTTTCTGGAAGTTGATTACTATTTTCTATACATCAAACCTATATGCCCTATAATTAAATATAAAGGCTGCTCGATCATAGAAATACAAACTTAAGGGCTGGAAGGTGTCTTAACTTCTATAGTACAACCTTCCCACCTTAACAGCTGAAGAAATCGAAGGCTGGACAGACACGTAAAGGGCCTTATCCAAAGACACACTGGTACTCAATAGAAAGAACCTGGATTTGAGCCTAGGCTATCTGACTCCAAATCTAGCTGTTTTTCCCACTATACCAATACTTAGATGTGACCTCACCAAATATGACTGGGGTCTCTGAAAGCTGCTCTCCTTGTAGCCATGTGAACATCTCCACTTGGAGATCACCTTTAAGACAGGCTATACCTATATGAGGTCACTACCCTCTTTCAAAAAGCCTTCATTTAGTTCTTAGCACAGCACCTTAATAATACTTAATAAATGAACTGGAAAGGAATATTTGTCCATGTCCAACTATCAACAATAAAATTACTTCCTTTAGTTTGGTGAGAAAGAATATCTTTATAATGACAAATGGATAAAGTTACTTTCATTCAACAAATAATTCATTCATTAAGCATTTAATATGCGCAGGGCATTAGGACACACCCACCCACACCCTTTTAAGGTAATTATCAGAACTGCTCCTCCTGTAGCCAAGTTAACATCTCCAGCTGGAGGTCTACATTAAGATAGGCGATACTTAGAAGAACTTAACCTATTTCAAAAAGTTTTCATTTACTGCTTAGCCTAGCACTTAACAACATTTAAGAAATCAGAAATTAATTTCCCCGGCCTCCAAAAATAAATTTACTTTTTTTTTTGTTAAACAGAATATCCCTATAATGCCAAATGGATAAATTTATATTCAATAATTGTTATTAATTCTTCAAGCTTTATATGTGTGTACGGCAATTAATGATACATATACACACTTTTTAGGTAAGACTTGGTCTCCTAATTTCAAGAACTGTTCGGTCTCAGGTCATGCCACCTCCAAGTAGCGGTTTTCCCCTTCCTCTCAGTTCCCTCAGGCCCGGAGCCTTCCTCTCCCCAAGGTGCCTAGGATTAGCGGTTTCTCAGTTTTGAAAGTCTCAAGTCCCTGGATTCTGGAGCTCAGGGAGGTGGGCTGCCGGCTTGCAGAGGGGCCGTAGACCCAGAAGCCGGCGGAAGGTAGGGTGGGGCGGCGGAGATCCACGAGTTGGGATCTCTCCCTCACCTAGGGCTGATCCCAAAGCGGGAGGGAACAGGCCCAGACGACCGTCCCCACCGTGAAGGTCAAATGCACCTGGTAGAAGAACGACCTCGCCATAGGCGTGGCTCAGGCCCCAGCCGCGAGTCTCAATTGCAGCGCCCAGGAGCTGGGGGGGTGAGGGGTGAGGGGAAACCAGCCATGGCCCGAGGTCCTACGGAGGTTGAGAGGCGGAGTCACCCGGCTTGGCGTCGGCTCCGTTCACTTCCGACCATGCGCGGTGACACTTCTAACCTCTCTGGGTTTCCGATGCCCGTCTCTATGGTGTTACTCACAACTCCCCCCCTCCCCCCTTCTTAGCCTGATCAGCCCTTTCCCAGCTTGCACCGCGGCGGAAGAGACAGACTCGACAATAACAAACTGAACCCCGGCTGTGGCGGCGACCAGGGCCCAGCTGTGCCCCCGACCCGAGAAGCCGCCTCAGCTGCGGGGCTCGGAGGGAGCCCCAACTGTGCTCTGTCTCCGTTGTGCTTGTTCCCGACGAGGACCCGGGGGGCCTGGCAGCGCACCGCGGGCTGTCCTCAGTGGCCTGAACCCCTCCCCGCCCGGAGCCCGGCGGGGCCGGGAGGGGAGCCGCCGCCGCTCGTGTCGGTTAGCAGCGCCGAATGGGCGGTTTGGAGCCGCCGCCGAAGGACTAGGCGGCGGCAGAAGATGGTTCCGGGGGCCGCCGGGGTTGCCCGCGGAGGAGGAGGCGCTGCCGCCGGGTAAGAGGGCGCCTCTGCCGCTGACTGCCTTCCCCCTTCAGCGGGGCAGCTGCTGCCGCCGCCGCCGCCGCCGGGGCTACTCGTCCCCGAAGCGGAGCACTCCCGGGGCCGGGGGAGGGGGCGCGCACTGGGGCCCTGGGGTCCTAGCTTTCGTGCCCCCGACCCCCCAGGGGGCCAGGATCCCTGGGGCAAGGGGCGGGGATGCTTCATCGATCTTCATCTGGCTGGTGGGCATGGGCACCCTGACCGAGCGCCGGCCGCCCTGGAGACAAAAGCGGCCAAGGCAATTTTGGGAGGAGCTGGGGTTGTCTGATGCCCTTCGGGACAGAGCTGACATTTGGGTTCTTGAAGCTACCTTGGCCGGGGTCCCCCCCACCCCCCAACTCTGCCGCTAGGGAGGAGGCCGGCAAAGTTGTGGAGACAAGGAACCGATGGCAGGGGAGATCCTCCCTGGTAGAAAGACCCTCCCCGCCCTTCTCTCTGGGCGGGGAACGGAGGGAATGGTGTTTTCATCCTGTAGGAAATGCTAAGTTGATCCGGTCCGGGCTGAATGTAGCCCTGTTTGGGCTGTTGGGAGAGACAGCCGCGTCTTTGTCCCCTTGGAGTGAGAGGGTCGGTATAAAGTTACTTCTAGGAATGACTCAGCCTCTCCGCACATTTCCACCTGCCCCCACTAGTACTTTTTTTTTTGAGGGGTGGGGGGAGGTTGGACTGGATATTAGCTGTTTTCACTACTTGTCTGGTTCATGCAAACTGTTAATATGAGAAATAAGTCATTTAAGGATGAGGAATCTCCTTTCTTCCACCTTTTTGGGGTGCCTATGCGATGTTTGCAGTTTACAATTTCGTAATCTGTGTTATTTCCCTTCATGACTCTTACAAGTGCAGTTATATCCTCCGAAGTCGGGTAGGCCTAGGTGTCAGAGGAGTAATGTGCAAGCTCTTGGTTGTCATGCTGCTTCTCGATGTGCTGCGAGTGGGAATATTTTGTTCAACTTGACTGACCAGCTAGCACTGATTTCACCTTAAAAAGTGGATGGCTGTCAATAAGTGCTGCTCCAATTTACTCTTTTCTAAGTTTTCACCTGTAGCTAACCTTCGTATTGTTTTCGTAAGTAGATATGGAAGACTGATTAATATTGAGATTTAGAAAGTTTTTAAAACGTAAATTATATTAAGCAACTTAAAAATTGTTAAATAATCAGGAATTTGATAACTGGAGCAAACATTCAAAAAGTGACAAGAATCATTTTTGGCATGAGGGGCATTGTTCATGCACCAATTGCCTAAAGATTAGAGATTTTTTTCCAAACATGTTGTAATGGAATAAACTTGTATGAGGCAAGTCCTCTTTGTACCATTCCTCTTATATATAACTGATTATTTAAATGGATTTTTTCTTTTGCTTCTGTATATGATGGCTTAGGCTAGGTTTTCTCATAATAAGGATCTTGAACAAAGTAGTTAATAAATTCTTGGTTGAATCTATTAAATATGTTAGGGGAAAACAGGATTATGTACTTTTGTATTTTAGAGGTGTTTGGAAATCAGTATTTGAGGACTTGACTCCATTTTCAGTAATTTTGGCCAATCTGTATTTTTAAATCTCCAATAGAATTCATTGTGTTTGGCCCTCCAACTATGTGTGTTCAAGCATTATTTTTTAAAATGTAACATGGAGAGAGCTATGTACTACTTTTCTGAGTTGTAAGAAAAAAAAATGTCTCAGGGCTTTGCTAAGAAACAAGAGGTCAGAATGCATGACAGCATTTTGAACTTTTGAATCTGATTTTCTGAAAGGGCAAGGAACACAAAACCTTTGTTCCTGAATCCCTACTCCATGTCCTAACATGCAGGCTTTGCATAAAGTGCTGGAATCCTGATTAGAGTCCTCATCCTGCCACTTCCAGAGTGCCTCTTTGGGCCTCAGTTTCTGTATCTGCAAAATGAGATGGCCCTAAGGTTCCTTCTAGGTCTAAATCTTTGATCCTATGAGCTTTAACATAAACTTGGACTGTTTAAAATTTACTACAGGAATATAGTAATAGCATTTATATTTATGTTAAGGTTTGAAGACACTATATAATTATCTCATTCTATCCCCCCAACCACCCTGGACAATAGGTGCCATTATTGCTCCCATTTAACAGATAGGGAAACTAAGGCAGGTAGAAGTGAACTGACTTGCCCAGAATCATGTAGCTTATAAGTATCTGAGGCATGATTTAAACTGGTTCTTTTTGACTGAAGTCCAGTACTATTTACCTACTGTGCCCCTAGTTCCCTCTATTTAGAAATTTTTATTTTTAGATTGTAATTTTTTAAAAAGATTTTCACTTTTGAAGCTTTTAAAATGAGTGTAAAAATGTGAAAGTTGGCCATTCTCAATTATAAATATGAGAATAAATGAATGAACAAACATTTAGTAAGGGCTTACTGCTTGCCAGGCACTTTATTAAGAGTTAATTTCTTAACACTCTAAAGGGGAAGATAATATGTATGTATAACTTGGTACATAGAAGATGGACTGTAATATTAGGGAGAAAAGCAGCTAGAGGTGGGGCATGCTAACTGGTAAAGGCTTCCTGTGTAAAGTGAGATTTGAGCTTTGAAGAAAGCTAGGAAAACTGAACCAGAGGAGTCAAGGAAGGAGAGCATTTCAGTCATTAGAATTTCTGTCTTCAGAACAGCCCTCTCTACTCCGGATGATGTTGTTGCTGTTCACTCATGTCCAACTCTTAGTTGACCTGATTTGGAGTTTTCTTTACAGAAATACTGTAGTGGTTTGCTATTTCCTTCTCCAGCTCATTTTACAAATGAGGAAACTGATCCAGACAGGGTTAAGTGACTTGCCCAGGATCATACAGATAGTGTCTGAGGCTGAATTTGAACTCAAGAAGATGAGTCTTTCTAACTCCACATCGGTCAATCTGTCCACTGTGCCACCTAGGTGCCCATTTGGGCACAGTCAGTGTAAAGGCGGGGAGATGGCATGTCTGGGAAAATCAGTGTAGATGGATTATAGAATTTGTGGAGTGCAGAGAAAAGTGTAAAAAACCTGGAAAGGAAGGAAGGGGCCAGTTTGTGAAGAGGAATTTGTGAAAATGATACTTCAGGTAATAGAGAGCAACAAAGACCGAAAGCTTTACAACCATCACTTTGGGCAGCTGAATGAGGGAGTTTGGGGATTAAATTGGGACTAGACTTGAGACAGGGAGACTGACTCATCAGAAGGCTTTTTCTAGTGCAGCTGGGAAGTTGGCCTGAACTACGATGGTGTCTATATGAGTTGAGAGTAAGGCACCTTAAATAAAAAGATTCTGTGAAAGTAGAAACAAGCTCTCACAAGTGTGGAGGGCATGAGATGTACTTGAGAGAATGGTGATGCCCTGGACAGTGATAGAGAAGTTGAAAAGAGAGGTCTATTTTGGGGAACAGTTCTGTTATAGAGCTTGAGGTACTTTACCCATCCTCTTGGTGATTTAGGACTGGGGGACAGGCGAGAGATGTGGTCAGGGTATTCTAAATAAACTTGACATTCATTGAGGGGATTGTAGACTTAAACTGTCTATTGAAGATTTGCTATGTGCAAGGCAGTTTAGAATTTTCAGTTATTTAAGATTAGCTCCATGCTGTCCAATAGCTTATAATTTAGTGGGGGAATCAACAAAAAATACTTACTGAACACCTCTTGCATGCATAGCACTCGCTAGGTACTATAGGAAAGACTAAAGAAAACCCCATTTTGAAGGAGCTGACAAGTTTAGTTGGAGAGAAAACTTTCAATATGTATGGGACAGAATTTTTAAATAATAGGAGAGGCATCCTTAGGAGGAACAAAGTAAATTTATTTCACAAACCTTGAAGATTTGGGCACACCTCCATAATGGAGGAGGCGAGGTAAAAGGGAACCTGTCCTAGTTTAGATTGTTTTTTTT
>CM053622.1:225309373-225326937 GCA_028646595.1 Phalanger gymnotis | reverse complement strand
AGTGCAAATCTCGGTGGGACCTCCAAACTGTATGGGACAGAATTTTTAAATAATAGGAGGGACATCCTTAGGAGGAACACAGTAAATTTATTTCACAAACCTTGAAGATTTGGGCACATCTCCATAATGGAGGAGGTGAGGTAAAAGGGAACCTGTCCTAATTTATACTGTTAATGAAAAAGATTCCCACCCACCTCTATCCCTTCTCACCATTGGCTGGGATGTGGGCTTACAGTCTAGGCGCGAAAAGTACACAGAGGACCAAGGTTGATCTGGTCCATTCACGTTTTTCCCTATCAGAACTCAACTGCCTGGGTGGTGTCTGAAAGTCTAGAGTGAGGAGAGACCTTCCTAGAGCAAAGAACAAATAGCTCACAGGAAATTCATTATCTTCTAACATCTGAGAGAGAGAGGGAAGGGTATGCCTTCCAAAATTACAAGGCTAAATCCCAAAACCTCTCCATTAGACATACCCTGTGAAGTCTTCACAATTATCTATCCTATTCAAATAAAACAACCAAAAGTGTTGTTAGAATACAAAAGGAGCTCACAGTCTGTTGAAGAAGTCAACAAACAAATATATATAAATAAGATACATACAGAATGAATAGGATGATTAATGGTGTTGGAAAAAGCTTTCTATAAAAAAAGGGGATTTTAGTTGGGACTTAAAGGAAGCCAGGGAAAACAGTAGATGAAGTTGAGAATTGAGAGCATTTTAGGCATGGGGGACAGCCAGAGAAGATGCCCAGCAAGGAGGCTATTGAAGAGTACTTGTAAAGGCAGTGAGGTCTAAGAAGACTGGGAAGGTAAGAGAGGGCTAGGTTATGAAAGGCCTTGAATTATTATGGGAAGTTTTAATTTCTTTTTTGATTATTTGGGACCCAGTGTTAGATTCGTTTGCTTGGGAATGGAAAGAGTCCAGGGACAACTGGATTAGCCAATCACATAGAGCTCTTTTATTATTACTGGCATGCCAGGGCCTTCCATCCTAATGATGAAAAGACCCCGACTCCAGGTTTAAGGCAGAATTTATAGGGTGCAGAAACAAAGAAGTAATTAGGGTACAGAAACGAAGAGGCAATTAATGCATAGTCAACATTCTGTTCCTATCAGTTCCTGGGGTCCAGACATTATCAGTTCCTGGGGTCCAGACATGATCAGTTCCTGGGTGGTCCAGACATCCTGACGCCTCATGTTCACCTTCTTATCTGTAAGAACAGACCCCACCTGGAAGTCAGGTCCCACCCAGAGGTAGCAATCTTGTTGTGACAATTTTATCATTCTGCTCATATTTTCAATTATTTCCTTGTTGAGACTATTAATCCTTTCCTAGGTCCCTACACCAGGACCATTACTCCTGACAGAAACCTTCCCCATGGGACATGAAAATTTACTTAGAGGCTTAAATGATCCTTAGATAAGAAGCCAGAGGAAGAATCTTAACTGCCCTTGACTCCTTGGCAATATGTAAAACCTCCTCCTACACCAGCCTATTTTTGAGTCCTCTAAATGTAGTTTACTCTGTAACCTGACTTAGTTTATCTAAAGAGTGTTTTTGACTAGTTTTGTTTCATTAGTGGCAATATGGAATTATGACTGTTTAAATTGCTTCAGCTTTTATTGAAGAAGTATGGGATTGTAGATCAATTTTTTCTTTAACTTTTATGGCCTAAGAGGAACATACAAGATTGTAAAGTGTAAATGAATTATTTCTCTGTCAGTGACATAATTTTGCCTACAAGAAACCTCGTTAGAATAATAAGATCAGGTTTTCTGTGAGGCCTGAACCTATGCATGAATATAGTAACAAAACCTACATTTTTACCTCCATAATTTGTGTTGTAGTAAATATATATTTGGTAGCAATTACCCATCTGTGAACTGAGAGAGAGGATTCTCCCATGAAAGAAGGCCCATGGTTTTCTATGTGATCCTAGAGGCAATAGGGAGCCGGCGGTGGTGGTAGTAGTTTTTTTTCTTTTTTGGGGAGGTGGGGGAATCAGGGGAGGTGATCTGATTGGACCTGTGGATGGATTGGAGTGGGGAAAGATTTGAGGCAGGCATATCTACCAGCTAGCTATTAAAATAATCAAGGCATGAGGTGAGGACCTACACTGTAGCAGTGTCAGGAAAAGGGGGGCTTATTTGAGAGATGTTGCAAAGCTGAAATGGGATTTGGCTATAACTTGGAAGGGAGTGGGGTGAGTCATGGTGAAGATTTGCAGGTGACACTCTGGATTGTGAGCCTGAGGGACTGGGAGGATT
Source organism: Phalanger gymnotis (assembly GCA_028646595.1). Taxonomy (NCBI): domain Eukaryota; kingdom Metazoa; phylum Chordata; class Mammalia; order Diprotodontia; family Phalangeridae; genus Phalanger; species Phalanger gymnotis. The sequence continues at coordinate 225,324,669 of CM053622.1, read as the reverse complement.
GTGTTGCCCTCTAAAGTAATTGAAGAGGGGAAAGTTTAAGGGGAAATGAGATCAGTTTTGGACATATTGAATTTTAAGATACCTACTGGACATCTAGTTTGAGGTAAAGACAGTTGGAAATAGGAGATTGGAGGTCAGCCTACCATTTGAGTAGGATAGGTATAGGTAGAATATCCATCAGTCTATTCTGTTTAATTACCCTAAGAAAATAAGTCTTTAGAGTGATTGAGCATGAGGCATTATGTGTTAAATACCTTAATTTTGGAGTGCTTGAATTGTCATTGAAGGAATTAGGGGAGCTTAGTTTGTGGCCCTTGAGCTATCTTCTTGAAGAATTGGTAAAATTTTAATTGAGAAGAGGTTAGAGAGGACATTGAAAGTGAAAGGAATACCACTTTTAAAACCTGTTCAGGCTCCTACTTTGGGCAAAACAATGTTTTAGGTGCTGGGGAGAGATAAAAAGATTAAATTTAAAACACTGTGTCATTCCTCAGTTATCGAGGCATAGGGACTAGTGAATAATCTACCCAAGTGAGAGCATCAGGGGTTGCAAGAGGACCTTGAATGTAAGGTTGAGCTCTTTTCATCCAAATGGTACAATAAAAATATCAGATTGATCTGGATCAGAGTAAACAGTGATCCCGATGTAATTATTTTAAAATAATTTTTATTTTGTTTTCATGTCACCTACCTGCCCAGAGAGACACTCCTTATACTAGAGAGAGAGAAAACTAACCACATATTGAAAAAAATCTGATTTTATTCAGGGTTCCCCACTTCTGCTCTGAAGGATGGAGTGTGGTTTGTTGGCAGGTCATTTATAATTTACAACACTCAGCTTTTATTGTTTTGGTATAGTCATGCATATTTTCCTGGTTCTTCAATTTTGCATCAGTTCATATGTCTTTGCATGCTTCTTTGTATTAATCATTCATAATTTTTTACTGTACTCTATTTGCTAATTGATGGGTATCTACTCAAATGAGATGGCTATAAGTTCGGTCATCTTTCAGTTGGGTCTGATTTGCTTCTCTTCTAACTTGTATAATTTTTGTAGTATTAGGATTGTATATCCATTTAGAATGTTTTGTAGAATATGGTATAATCTGAGTGCATTTCTATAGGCAGAATACTGAGTATTCTAGACAACTGTGCTCCAGGGCTTTGATTCCATTTGATGACCACCCTGCTTTAGAAGATGTGGATAATGAGGTTCAATTAAGTTTTTTTCCCAATCATGTCCAACTCTTTGTGACTCCATCTGGGATTTTCTTGGTAAAAGATACTGGAGTAGTTTGCCATTTCCTTCTCCAGCCCATTTTACAGATGAGGAAATGTGGCAAACAGGGTTATGACTTACCCAGGGTCACACCAGATTTGAACTCTGGGAAGATAGTCTTCCTGACTCCAGGCCTGGCATTCAGTCAGCTGAGCCACCTAGCTGCCCACGTGCTATGCTATGCTATGTACCATACAATACAGTACAAATTGTGCTAAGTACAGAGTGGTTGAGTTAAGCTCTAGGGCTACAAATAAGAAAAAGGAAAAACTGAAAAGGGGAGGAGAGGTAATAGATGGTACCTGGGGAAGGGGCATGATAATGGTGGACTCAGAAGAGAATCCAAAGAATGCATCTGGTAAGAAGAAAAGAATTGGCTGGCTTCTGGGCCCTCTTTGAATGGAAGCTTTGGGAGGAGTTTTTTGCTTTGCCCCCAAGCTCTCCAGTCAAAGGACCACAGGCAACTCTGGGTTCTGATAAGATGTGAGTACCAAAGCTGATCTTAGTTTACTGATGGCAGAATCCAGAGTAAAAGTGGTAGGAAATGAAATGTTGAATGGGCTTCTGAGCCCTTTAAAATATAACTATTACTAGCTTCTAGCATTGTTATTATTTCTACTTCTTTGCTACCACAAAAAGTATTGATCTAAATACTTTTGTGTGTGTAGGGATTTCTTTTCTCATAGACCTCCTTTTGTAGCAGTGGATTTTCTGGAGCAAGAGTATGGGTAGACATTTTTTTTTGGCATTCTCTTTGCATAATATTGAATTACTTTCCAGAATGGTCGATTTATAATTGCACCAACAGTGCATTAGTGTGTCTGTCTTTCCAAAACCCTTCCAAAATTAATTTTTCCCTTTTTTTTGTGATCTTTCCCAATTTGCTGGTTGTAAAATGAAACCTCACGGTTTGTTTTGATTTTTATTTCTCTTATTATTAGTAACTTGGAGTATTCTTTCTTATGGGTGCCAGTAGTTCACAATTTTTTTGAGAACTGGTCATATTGTTTCTTTCAGTCAGCAAAAATTCACCTCATAACTACCACCCCTACCCCTGCCCCTCATCCCTCCTATCCATTTCCCCTGTTACAAACATATATAGTCACCCAAAACATATATGGAGGCTTCATTGAGTCTTTGACCTCTATTATTAGGAGTTAAGTAGTGTGTTACATTTATATTCCTCTGGGGTCATAATTAGTCATTACTCTGATTATTTTCCTAAGTCTTTAAAATTTGTCTTTATAGTATTATTGTCAATATTATTTATTCTGTTTACTTTGCTCCCATGCAAGTCTTCTCAAGTTTCTCTGAAACTCCTTAATTTCTTGCAGCACAATAGTATTATGTACATTTATATACCCTAAATTGTTGATGCATTACTTGATAGGCTCACTGTCACTTAGCAGTCCTTTGCTATCGCCCAAAGAAAAGAGCTTTAAATACTTTTGTACATCCTTTGAGTTTGTTTTACTTAAGACTGATTACTCTTTACCCCCAGTTAGTCACTCTGATTTAGGTGCAAATTAAAGAAATGGTCATTCTTAAGTGCTGTTTTTACCTGAAATGTTAAATTTCCGCAAATTTAATGAAGAATATAGCATAAAAACTAGGAACAACTTTGAATTTGAAGTAGAGTTGAATACTTAAATACTTGGAAGTGAAGTGAAGTAAGTCACTTAACCACTCTGAACTACAGTTTCTACTAAGTTGATTGTAAATCTCAAAAGAATTGAAGCTACACAAACTTCTTTGGAGATAGAAGTTTGGGTAGGGTAAAGGGTAGGGTAAAGGATAGGGTAAAGAAAAAACCCTGAATTTTGCATCAAAGAATCTGAGTTTGAATTTTTACTCTGCTGTCTTAGACCAGGGCCGTCCAAAATGTGACCCGCTTATGGGGCCTGCCTATGCAGCCCACCTGTGGGTTTTAATTTTCACAAGCGAAAAAAATAAAATAATTTGCATGGAATGCATATTAGATTTTTTCTATCATTAATAAATAATCTCGTTGATGTTAATTTTCTTTGGTGTTTTTAAGCAGTATTAGGGACGGAACATATTGCGCGGAATTTTCAGTCTGTGGGATGTGTTCCATCTGTAGATGCAGACTAGTCATTGTGCACCTACTGTTGTGTTGTCGCTTTGTCGTTTTGTGTTTGCTTTCGCGTTTTGCGCCTTTGCCTGTAGTATTGATGATGTTCCCCCACTTTCTATTAGTATACTATATTTTTTATCCTGGGTGCAGCCCTCGAATAATTATTTTATTTTAATGTGGCCTTAAGATAACCTAAGGTTAGACAGCCCTCTCTTAGACCATGAAAAAAAAAATCTTCAGACTTCCCCTAGACCTTAATTTGAAGAGGTTGCGTGGATCTCTAATGCTCTTGTTGGCTTTAGATCCTTTGAGCTGATGAAGATTGATGCCAAGTTGTCAATGCCCTGATGTGTACTTTGATTATCAGAATTATAGGATGGCAAGTTATTCTTAGTAATAGACAACTTGAGCAGCTGACCAGAGAAAACTATTGTTGGTCTGATATTGTTGTGTATTGGGCTTTTTATACCTTTTCCAACCACTGTAAAACATAGTCAGAAACTAGTTCCTCGGATTATCACAAATGTTACAGGAATCAAATCAGTATATTTCTCTTTAAAAAAAAAAAGATTTATTTTTATGTCTTAAACTTAATGCCAAAGAAATGACCATTTACATATACAAAATAGAACACAAAAAGGATTGTATATGAAACTAAATATTTCATACCACTTGCTTTTTTTTAGAAGTATATAAAAATTCAGCAACTTACTTTGAAAATCATTTTGCTTAACTATACTTCTTAATGTTTCAATATAAAAAAGGTTCAGTGACTGTCCTTTTTTCCTTTCCTTAATTCCCCCTTTCACCTAGTCAGGCCACACAAATACAATTAGTGGTCAAAGTTTAAGTCTAAAAGGATATGTCTCATTCATTATCTTGAATCCATGGACTGTCAGAAAGTGGGCATATTTCATCTTGGGACCTCTGGAAACTTGGTTGTTGCTTTGATCAGACTTGAGTTGATATTCTTCACTATGTTGTCCTTGTATACGTTGGTTTTCTGATTCTGCCCACTTCAATCTGTATCAGTTCACACTACCCAAGATTCTCTGAAACTGTATTTTATCATTTCATGTAAGAATTTTCCAATACATCTATATGCCACAACTTATTCAGCTATTCCCCAATTGATGGGCACCTCTCCCTTCCCTCTTTACATTTATTCGTATTTTTTCCTTTTAATTTTCCCTTGGGGATCAGGACATTATGCTTTGGACTCTTCCTTTCCACTTACTGTCTTTCCTCTAAACTCTCTTTCTCCTTAGTCCCCACCTACTGCCTTACTGATAATAATGCATTTCTATATTCTTTAGATTTTTGCCTGTGTTTGCTTGTGTTCAGCCTTTTATTTGCTTCAAAATACAGTAAGGTCTATCAGATACCAGCTTCCTTCAACCCTTTCTCCATTCCATACTCCTGTACCCATTTATGAGATAGTAAGTTCTGTCCCCTCCTTCTACAAGTATATTCCTTATGTTGTTTTCCAGTCATTCAGTATGATTCTTTGTAACCCTATAGGATTTTCTTGGCAAAGATACTGGAGTGGTTTGCCATTCCCTTCACCAGTGGATTAAGGTAAACAGGTTAAGTTACTTTCCCAGGATCACACAGCTGGTATCTGAGGTTGAATTTGAACTCAGGTCTTCTTGACTCCAGGCCCAGGTCTCCATCCACTGAGCACCTCTTATGTCCTCCCTTATTTTTTTCTTCCTAAAATCTTCATAACAAAATCAGTCTACCCTCGGGTCCTCTGTTTTTCTTATTTTATTCACACAATGCTTGTTAAAAATACTTAAGGTTCTGAAGGGACATTTGTTTCTTCTAGAGGAATGTCAGCTGTTGGTTGTCATACAACTTCTTCCCAATTCACAAATAAATTTCACTTTGTAGCTTCCTCCATAGTCTTGTGATTGTATTTCAGCGTTTTCTACTCAAGTCTGAACTTTTCATCAAGAATATTTTAAATTCCATTATTCCCTGAAAGGTTTTTTTCCCCCCATCATGTAGGATTATACTTGCCCCCATTTTGGAATATTCCAAGATTACCTTTCCTTTATGCTAGAAGTTACCAGGTCTCCTGTGACAGTGGTTGTGGATCCTTGGTACTGGAACTCTTTCTGGTTGCTTATAATATGCTATTGACATGGAAGATCTGTTTTTGGCTATGGTATTTATGAAACTTTTCTATTCTATTTTTACTTTGTCCTTTGATTCTAATATATGTGGACAGTTTTCATTTGTGATTTTAGGGCTTTCGATTTTTTAAAAACACAGTTTCAGGAAGTTTGAGCCTTAAATTAGTACTCATTTTTCAGGTCATAGCAGCTTACATTTTTTTCTATTTTTCAGTCTTTTGATTTTATTCTAAATATTTCTTAATATCTTGTAGAGTCCTTGAGTCTTGTAGAGTCTAATTTTCAGGGACTCTGTTACTTGGGTATAAGCTATTTACTGCCTTCCAGTTATTTCGGTTAATTTTTTTGCCTGATTTTCTCCTGGTGTTCATGTATCCCTTGTAATTTTTTTGAGTCTCTGTAGTTGTTATGGAGATACTTTATCCTTCCAGGTTGGAGTTAATTCCTTATAAGGATTATTGTCTTCTTGGGTTTATTTCTCCTTCCAGCTAAACTTTGATTCTTGCTGAGCTTTGAGTGTGGTATTTGACCCAACTTAGCTTCCTGCTTTACTTCAAACACTGCCAGTGAAGCCTACCAGTGACTGCCCAATCAGAATAAAATGTAATTGGGAAATGTTGATCAAAATAAATAAAATACAATCAAACAATGTTAATATGTGATTTTCTAAATTAGTCTCACAGATTCCTTAATACGAGTTTGTGGCTTGGTTCCTATTTGAATTTCACACTGAATATTGGGGTGGTTTTTTTTTTTAGATTTTTTTTTTATTTTTAGTTCACAACACTCGGCTCTACATAATCTTGAGTTCCGGATTTTCTTTCCCCCCTTCCCAAGACAGCCTGGAATCTGATATATCCTCTACATATAATTCGCATTGAACCTATTCACAGAATAGTCAAGCTGTAAAGAAGAATTATGACCAGAGAACACTGAGTATTGTTGTATACATCCTGGGGTTATTTGCTTTGCCCTTTCCGCCATCTTTGAAGTCAGAATGCTTTTTCGAGGGAGTCTTCTGCTATTGTGACCTGTAGATAAATTGAAGTTTAGGGGTGCTTGGGGCCCCAAAATACTGGCACACTGGGTCTTGCCCAAATGAATTCGACTCAAGCCTTCTCTCGGCTAAAAAAAACCAAAGTTTATTAAAGATTCGCCATATTGGGTAGACTCTTAAGGAGTCTGAGCATTGTATGGCTTACATTGACAAGTGGGCCAGAACAATCCAACCCAGATTGAGTCTGAGCTAAATTGAATCTGAGCACCTTCATGGAGGCAAGATGGATCTTATATACAGAAAGACTGTGGGAGGGTTCTGGGGTGATGGGAGGAGGGGTTTAGAGAGGTCTTGTGTGGAGTCTAAGGAGGATCTTGATGGGACTGGGGTGACTAGAGGTTAGACTCCAGGAATCTAGAGAATGGGATTAAAGGTAGGAAGTAGCTGAAGGCTACCTGGAGATAAGGGACAATGGAGGGCTAGGCTAGTTTAAGGGTAACAGATTTGGGCATTGTGATACTGGTAGGCTTACGGCCTCAGGCTAATCCCATATTAAGTGAGAAGGATTCAAGGGGGTTCCCAGAGCCAATATCCCATCAGATACAGAACCTTGAAGCCCTGTAATCTCTGGTCTAGCTGGGTATAATGGGGAATATATGCTAAAACTAGATTGTGTAGGGCTTTAAATGCCATGCTGAGTTCTGTTTTATCCTAGAGGTGATAAGGAAGTACTACAACAGAGGAGTATGAACAGGCTACATTATGTCAGGTCAGGGGAAGCTTTGTGCTTGACACATTTAGGGCCTCCTGCATACTCTGAGTCCAGTGTTTCTGGAAAATATGGCAACTCAAAAAGACAAGTTCAGGGGATTCCTCAACATTTAGTGACAGTGTTTGATCCATCCTTCCAAATTAGATTTTTATTGACTTTTTTTTAAACAGTTTTATTGTTTTAATATCACTTGCAAGAGCCATGGGGGGGGGGGGGGTTGCTTGGTTTTTTAGAGAAGAGGAAAAAAAGAAAAAAAATCATGGGAAAATTTTTTTACATTAAATGTTCCACACCTGTGGATTCCAAACTTGGCAAAGGAATGTGGAGAAGTATCTTCTTATATCTCTTTAAGTCCCAGTTTCATTTTGCCCCTTTCCACATGTTTGACCTGGAATAAGTCCCCCAAATTCCTGAACTTTAATTTCTTTCTTCATAATATGTGAGAGGTTAGACTACATGATCTAAACATCTTTGGAACTATCTATGATTTGATGATTCTAAGAAATTGAAGTTGGTCTTGGCTTTGAAAATTGGATGGGATTCAAGACAGGCTTATTTATTCTTCTCTTCCCCCCTATCCCTCATGGGGTAGGATCTAACATAAATAAAGGTTCACAAAAAGGAACTAGGTGTATTCGAAAGGTAGAGTGGCTCTTGATTGTGAAGGTCAAGGGGTAGATCTTTATCCAGTAAGTACCATGGAGAGGTGACTGACATTATGAGTGGTGAAATTAAATCTGCCAGTGATGTTCCAGATGGCCTGCATAGGGGAGAAATAGAGTCAGGAAGACTGGAAGGTGATTTTTATAATCTACACCTGCGGTGATAAATCCCTGAATTGGTGTGGCATGTGGAAAGGAAGGAATGGATTTATGAAGGGCAGATTTGTAGGATTTGGTTAGATGATTTGATGTTTTGAACATTGGGTAATACAGAAAATCCTGGTACCTCTAACAGAAATTGTGGAGCATGTGTGGGAGCTTTTGGGGTTAATTTTAATTATAGTCTGCTTTAAACAGAGTACTTTCCTATCCATTATCCTGTTGGGTTTTACAACAGCACTAAAACTCAGGTTTTAGGTCTTTTGGTATGTCCTTAAAAATGTCTTTTTATTATGAATTTAACAAACAACAAATAAACATTTGCATATACAAAGAATTGTATGTGAAACCACAAATCTATAATGTGAAACTCATTTTAAAGAAATATATTAAATTTAAGATTGTCAAGCAACATTGCCCTGCTTAAATGTGTTCCCTTTTCAATGTTCTATTCTGTTCATTTCTTAAGTGTTTCTTTGACATTTTTATTTTTGTATCACTGTGACTACTCCTCCCTCCTAGTGGCAGCTGGTGGCTCAGTGGATGGAGACCTGGGCTTGGAGGCTTACTAGATGTTTGATCCTGGGCAATTCACTTAACTTTCTTTACCACAGCTTCCTCATCTTCAAAATGAGGATAATAATAGCATCCACCTTAGAGGGTTGCCATGGGGATCAAATGAAATAATCTTTGTGAAAAGCAATTAGCACAGTGCTTAGCACATAATAGGTGCTTTATAAATTTTTATTTGAACACTTCCCCTCCTTTCCCTTCCCAAATAAAATCATTCCTTGAAATAAGCCGAATAAATCCATACATTGGTTGTATCTGAAAACAATTTCTCATTTTAGTGTCTTGCAGTTCAGTTCATCTCACCAAGCTTTTTTCAGAATCAGTTGGAAGGACCTTAAAGGCCAACTAGTGCAACTTGTACTGTTATAATCTTTTCTAGAGCATATCTGACAAATTGTCTTTTGTCCTTTGCTTGAGGACTTCTAGTGAGAACCTACTTCCCAAATCTGCTTCTAAAAATTCTTTTTTGTTATGAATTAATTAAACAATAAACATGAACATTTCAGAAAATAAAAAATGGATTCTTTTGTTAACTTTAATTTGGGTGGTTTGTATTCTCAGTATTTAAATGTGTGTCTTACAGAAATAATATTAGCCCTAACACTTTCTTTCAATTTCTTATCTTTTTACTTCCTCTTAGTTGTGAATTCATCTTGTTCCTTTTTGTTTGTTTACATTTTAAGAATAAGCTTGCTTTCTGAGGACAGCCTAATAAAGGTGACTAATTTGGTGATGACCTCTGACCATGGTAACTCATGAATCAAAGAAATGTATAGTACACTTCTGTATTTGATTTTCAGTGATAGTTGCAGAATAATGGAAAAGGGCAGAGGGTGATCAGACATAGTTTCTATACTCTATAAATTTTAACTTAGATAAATATGAGATCTTGTTTTTCATTCTTGTATAACACTTGGTGACCCTATTTGGGGTTTTCTTGGCAAAGATATTGGAGTGGTTTGCCATTTCTTTCCCCAGCTCATTTTACAGATGAGGAAACTGAGGCAAACAAGATTAAAGGAGTTGCCCAGGGTCACATTGTCTGAGGCCAGATTTAAACTCAGAAAGATGAGTTTTACTGACCCCACACTCTATATATATACACTGCCACCTAGCTTTCTTTACAGAATCTTTATCCATTGACTAATGTGGACGTATTGCTGCCATAGGAACTGAATCCTATCAGTTTTGAAAGTCTTAACTATAAATGAAACCAGAAGGAAAAAGGGATTTACAGCAAAGTAGAAAGGTGACACAGGCTCTCCTTGGGGCAAAAAAGAGGAAAAGTAAGTTTTGTGATATTCCATAGTAAACCAAGTCTTTGCCATCACAATTGATGTCTTCAAATTTTGTTTCCATGAAGGTATTTTTTTTTCTTTTTGTACAAGTCAAAGTTGGTATTTTATCTTGTGGATTATAGGGAGACAATATGAATAATGTTGAGTAGTTGAAAACAGTGAAGCTCAGCAACTATTTGGCTCTGGTGGATTAATGAGAAAGAAGAGTTGAGAATGACTCCTAGGTCAAGAACCTGGGAAATTGGAAGAATGGTTACTCCTTGGCAGAAATAGGGAAATTAGGATAAGGAGTGAGTTTTTTCGTTTTGTTTTGGGTTTTTCTTTTGTTTGTTTTTGGAGGAGAGAATACTGAATTGTTTGGACATGTTGAGTTTGAGTTGCCTGTGGGACATCCAGATAGAGATGACTGAGAGGTAGTTGGACTTGTGGGTCTCTAGTTCAGGTGAGGGATGAGGATTTTATATATAAATTTAGGAATTACTTACATAGAGGCAATAGAATCCATGATTGTTGTTGAGATCACAGGGAGAATGTGTAGGGAAAGAAAGCGTCCAGGACAGAATCCATCTATACATAGGAGATGGCACAGGTGTGATTAACCTGCAACGATTGTGCCCACTGTCATGGAAATAAATCATGATGTTTATATATAAGGAGAAACTGAAAATGTGGCCTTCCATTGAACATAGGCTACCTTATCCTATTTTTTGAATACTGTGATTGATTGAATTGGTAGTTATTGATGTCTTTCAGTAGTCTTTTTTGGTTGTTGTTGTTAATACTCCTGTTCATTTTTCTTTTTCCTTCTTTGGTTGTCTCTTTCACTTATGAAAAATTGATATCTGTGTTCCTTTAAAATTGTTTTAGCCTTAGATTTCTTCTCTGAATTACTAATTAGCACAGCTTTTCTTGATTTCCTCATCTTAAGTGTCATTTCTATTTCCTTTTTTTAAAATAAAAATGGGGTAGTTCTGCTGTTATCAATAATGGTAGAAAATCCTCTTAAAACACTGGCAGATTGGGTCCATGTTGTATCTATTTGTCTTTCAAGTTTCATACATAAGGGCTCTTGGAGTTATCAGAATTGGCTGATCATGCCAGACTAAAGTCTCATTTTCCCATCTACTGCTTTTAGCTATGAGGTATCTCACTATTTATTATCTCTGTGTTTTCATTCCTCAAGAAAAAGAACAGCCAGGGTGGTTGTGTACAAACTTTATCATTGCTGTCCTTATTTGCACTTCTGTTAGTTTATTTTGAATTTGTGCTCTATGTCAATTTTATAAGACATTCCCCCAGAATGTAAAAGCTAAATTCTAAGAAAGAGTCCATAATTTATTTGCTATTTTATGCCTTAAAAGTAGTAGTGACACTTTTTTAGACTTTGAATTGAATAAATCACAGTAAAGACAGAAAAATAATTCAAAGTATAGGCCACTACTCACTCATGGGTCTGTCATGTAGCAAGAATGAGGGACAACAGATGGACAGCTTAGATACCACAGTGGGGCTGAAAAAATGTTTAAAAAATATAGCAGAAGCATGTCATGGAAGTTTTGTAGAAGAGCATGAACAACTTGCATAGGATAAGAAATAACACTTTAGGTTGTGATCTGATCCATTAGAATGGATACATGTAAGGATCATGAATCCATAAAAGATTAAGATTACAGACCTGAGTTTTGTTTATATTGTCTGCATATTGGTTAATAAAAACCTCAGTCTTGAAACCTTGCTGGATTAATAAAAAAGAAGAAAATTAGATAACTGAAAACACAATTCTTTAAAATAACCCAGAATGCAGGTCGTATCTGTATTTCTTACTGATTAAGAAGTAATAGCTTGCTGAAGTACAAATGGGGAAGTACATGCAACCCTTTGACTGAATCCAAACCTGGCAAAGTTTGACTGCAGTTGAGGACCTAGAGGGCCACATGTGGCCTTGAGGCCACAGGTTCCCCAACCCTGCTCTAGAAGTTCCCAAGGGAAAAGAATGCAGCTTTTTGCCATTACCTTGCTCTTCCCCTTTGAGAGAGGTTACTGCACCTCCCATACCATGCCCCTTTCTGTTTTCTCCTCCTTCTGTTATACTGTTACAAATACACAAACTTCTGTAAGGACTATGAACTCATTGGGTTCTGCATGCACGTTCATTTCTCTTGTAATAAACCTGGTTTTCACATAAGTCTCCTGATGCTGGGATTGCCTGTTGACACCTCTCAATAGGGATTCAAAATGCACATTCTTCAAAGAAACTATACTAATATGCAGATTCCCCTTCCCAGTACAGGAATCCACATATATACCCCCAGATCCCTACAGAGACCCTAGGAGAGATTAGGTGGAAATTGAAGTACAAGCAACCTTGGGGTGGGGGTCCAGCAGGATAGGAGAAATAACCTAGACAAAACACAAGGGAAAATTACCTCAGCTAGAACCTACAGCACTGGAGGTATTTAGTCATGTGGCAAAAGAGAGACCTCAGGCTAAGCCCAGCAGTCACTTGTAGTAAGACCTAGTCTAGGCCGCTAAATTCAGGACTAGTCAGGTCCTGCCCATTTCAGTCGCCGAGACTGACCAGAACTCAACTTTGTATCACCCTCTTCTCTCCCAGTTGTAACCTAAATAACTCTGGTGAATGAAATGAGGAAACCAAGGAAAACTATATACCAGGAGGAAATACTGTGATTTGAGATAAGCACAGAGGGTAACCGTGGAAGTTAGTGACCACAAGTAATACACTAAAGTCTCTGGGAAGAAAAATGCCTGGCCACAGGGATTTGTAGGAGTACCTGGAACAGATGAAACAAGAAGTGCATAGTGGGAAAGCTAAGGAGGAAAAAGTGGCAAGGAAAATTGGCATCTTAAACCAGCCTCACCCAAGAATTGAATGACCTGAAAATTAAACGAGCTAGACAGAGAAAATTTGAGGATCACTGGACTATCAGAAAGCCATGGACAAGAAAAAGAGAGCCTAGATATAATCTTTTTTTTAATCTTTTTTTTAGCTATGAGGAATGAGGATTTTATAGGGGACAAGTGACTTTCCCAGGGTCACACAACTAGATATATTTCAAGAAATTACAGAAGAAAACTGCCTGGACATATTAGAACATTTGGGAAAAATGAACATAAAATCTATTGAACATATTCTGAAAGAACTTACACAGTGAAAATTCTTAGGAACTTCATATCCAAATCCAGTTTTGATGTTTAAAAAGAATACTGCAAGCAGCAAGAAAGAAAAAAATTCAAGTACCAAGGATTTACATAAAACTTAGGAGCTAACATGTTAATGTAGAGAACTTGGAATGCAATATTTCAAAAAGAGAGATAAAAGTTTACAACCAAGAATACCCTATATGACAAAATAAAATAGAGAAGGTGTGAGAGAGTAGAAATGGGTCTTTAATGGATTAGAGGATTTCCCAATCATTCTTGTTTGAAAGGCCAGAGCTGAACAGATGTTTTGAAAGAAATGGAGGCACCAAGAGAAACAGAAAAAAGGTTCACATAATTATTTAATTGAAAAGGAATGGGGATGGCCTGTCTACACATTAATGGCAGAGCAGGGGGGGAAATTCTAAACCCTAATATCTTTGACTCAGAGAAAGCTAAAAATGACAATGCGAGGATGGCTTTTGTTGTGTTTTAATGGTTTTAGGATTAGTAGGGAGCATTAATGTATCCTCTTTCAGATCTAGACAAATCTAAGCAAAAGGCAAACAACAAAGAAATTAAGAACCCAAGTTTAACAAAATTAGAGGTTGTTGGGGATCTCTTACCCCATACTTCCAGGCCTTTGTCCAGCAAAGGCCTGATCTCACGGGCAATGAATGAGACCGGAAGCCAAGGCGGTGAATAGCTCTGTTTAATAATGTCAGTGACCAGATTTTATAGCCTTTATTACGTAGTACTAGGGCTGCCTTGGTCCACCTACTCTTCGCCTACTGTCCACCTATTCTCCTCCTATTCTCCTCCCCTTTCTTTCCCGCGCTCTCCCCATGATTCACCTGTGCACAGGTAAACCCGGACAAGAACCCTGCACCACATTGCCAACAAGGGTGAGACCCTTCCTCCAGACTCCATCTTGTTCCTCCCATACCTCAGAGCCCTGAGGCTATCTCAGCTGGTTCTGGGCGCGGAGGTCCAATGATGTTTTGGGGTCAGCTATAACTTGTCCTGTTACAAGAGGTGATAAATCTCAGGTAATTAATGGATGAGAATAAAAAGCCCGCCCTCTCTCAGTTGTGCATGACCAAAAATAAAACCATATGTGAGGGACTAAAAGATCTCACAAAAAAGTAGAAAAGCAGAAATACTTTGACAGTACAATAAAATTGTGTAACTTGTTCTCGATCCACCTGTTACTTAGTCTCCAATTACTTTACTTTCTTTAAGGGCATTTTATTGAAGGCAGTTTGGCGTTAGGTGGTGGATAGAGAAATAGACTTCAAATCAAGAAGATCTGAGTTCACATTCTACTAGATATTAACTGCCTTTGGTATCCTGGACTTAACTTCTCTCAGGCCTAGTTTCCTCATCTGTAAAATGGTGATATTAGCCCAAGGTTGTCAAGGATCAAGAGATAATATTTGTCAAGTACTCTGCGAAATAATGAGTAAAATAAAAATAGCCAATCTGATTAAAAAAAAAAAACAAGTTGCTTCAAAGATTTAAAAAAATTAACATTTGAAGAGGATATAAAGAAAATTATTAGAAACTTTTGCCCAATTATGTTAACAAAACTGATAACTTAGAGGAAATAGATGAACACTTATAAATATATTAATATACCTGTTAGCATACTAAAAAGAAAGAAAAACCAATCTACATTCTTTTTAATTTTTTTGTTCTTACCATTGACATTGCTGTAGTCCACATGTATGTGAATTTCTTTGCTTTGTCATCAATCCATTTAAGCCTTTTCTGTGTTCATCATAATTATCTTTACTTATGGTATAGCAGTGTTCTATTACATTCAAATACCAAAATTTGTTTATCCATTCTCCAGTCAGTGGATTTCTACTTTGTTTCCATTTCTTTGCTACCACAAAAATTGTTGCTCAATAAATGTTTTTGTGTATTTGAAACCTTTCTATTAAGAAGACTCATTTAACTGCTGGCTCAGTTTTCTCAAATATAAAATGGGTTTAATAACATCTACTTCTCAGAATTGTTGTGAGGATCAAATGAGATAAGATTTGTAAAGTAGTATATTTTACATAAATGCTAGCTGTTATTATTATTAGTGACATGGTCAGAGCGAATCACTTCGGCAGCTGAGTGATAGAGGGATTAAAGTGGGGAGAGAGGGGCAGAG